>BKCH01001729.1:0-149306 GCA_008635985.1 Ficus erecta
GATTTAAACCATTGGATCAAAAAGGTTAAAGTGTTAAATTTTAAAAGCTATTCACACTTCTTTAATAACATATACATATCTTAGAGATTTACCTTACCAATTTATTAGCCAAATGATGAAAATATTTGTGTCGATAAAAATATCAGTATTCTAATTTTACAAAAATTTCAGAAATATTATCGATATATGTGGAAATATGAGAAAAAATAACATAAATTACAAATTTTGTTTTAAAACATATTTCGAACATGTTAAGATAGTATAAACATTAAGAAAATACATAAATACACAAGTTTTACATGTGAAACTTCTTATATCTTTCATATCTAAATACCAAAAGAAAATCTTATGAAGTTCAAGTATGATTGTGATATCATCTTGATTCAAACAATAAATCAATAATGTTATGATATGCTATTTGAATAGTGTTAAATGTAATTTTATTTTTTTAAATTCAATTTAAGTTATATTTTTGTCTTTCAACGAAATCTGAATCGCACACTTTTTTTTAGGGTATTTCCAACTTAAAATCATATACCAAACAAAAAAAAAAGGAAAAAAGGAACATCTATGGTGGGGATCCGTACGAATTCCATATAGTGGAAAACAATATATGAACACATTTTTTCAACTAAAAATGGCACTTAACCACTGAAAATTTGACCTAATATTTAAAAATAGCACTGCTAATGATACATTACCGCGAATATATACGTTAAGTCATTTACAACGTTTCTCTTTGTTTTTATTTGTTTGGAGCTTAGAGAAAAAAGTTCGGTTATACTGAAAGAAAAATAGGTAGTAGTGTAAAAAATGGTATCAAATGGATTTATACTGAACAACTTTGAATTGTTCGATCAATGATAAAAATATATAAAAATATATATATGTTGCTGGAAATAAGAATTCTCGTGTAGAATTCTAGTCGTCGTAGGAATAAGAAAATATTGGTAGAAATATCAATGCCGGTAAAACTTTTGAAAATTGTATTTCTTTGCCATTCGTGCATGTGGGAGCATTGAAAGCCACGTCACTGTCAAGAAGAATGAAAAAGCAAAAGGAGAGGAAAAGTCAAATATATTAAAGTGAGGTTTTTTTTTTTTTTTTTCATATTCTTTATAGAAAAGATAGAAAAAGAAAAGAAAATGTTTAATTTAATGTATTTTGTTGATAAAAAGAAAGAGTTTTCTTATATACAGATACGTGTCCGAAAGGGCAACAAAAAGAAGCGTAAACAGGGGAAAGAACAAAGAAATTGTGTATCCATCTTTATTATTATTGATATTTTTTTACTTGCGTTTTCATCTTTTTGGCTAAAGACAAAAAATGGAAAAAGTGTGCCTTCATCCTTTCTTTTTATTTTTTTTATTTTTAAATTTTTAGTATCTTTCGTCCTTTTAAAAAAGGTGGTAGATTTATATTATTAATTTTCTATTTTTTTATTTTATCTTTTTTTTAATGTTTCTCATGAGTAGTTCAAACTTCGTTAAAGAAATGATTATATAAGACATGTCATTGAGATCTTAGTTATATATATTTTGAGTTCAGAATTAAACAAGAGCTACATTTTTTTTTTGTTGCAATATTACTTCAGTTACTTTATTTTCCAAATTCTATATATGTTGTAAATACTTTATACTTTCTAAACTGTAGTTGAAACTTTATAAGGGTGGACTTTGAGAGGTTGTAAAGAAATAAGAAATAAGATATCAGCTGAGCCATGGTTTTTATTCAGTTTTTTGTAAATGAAGAAACACATTAATTTGTTTGTCACCGAATCAT
Organism: Ficus erecta; assembly: GCA_008635985.1. Taxonomy (NCBI): domain Eukaryota; kingdom Viridiplantae; phylum Streptophyta; class Magnoliopsida; order Rosales; family Moraceae; genus Ficus; species Ficus erecta. Next base: position 1,783 of record BKCH01001729.1, read on the forward strand.
AAATAACAATATTTTTATGATCAGATGGAATGACTAAAATTAACACTATGATCATGAAGTCTTTCTTTGGTGAGGTTAAAAGGAACTATAATCACAATATTTGTTCTCGTCGAATATACATCGCAGTTGTTTCATATTTTTAGCATAATGCTACTGGTGCATTTCACTACGTACTAGGAAAGATATGAAAGTTTATTTTTTATTCTCTTCTTTTCTTAAAAGATATATATAGTAGGATTTTGAAAGACTATCCACAAATGGAATTATATATCATTTGTCCAATAACTGGAATTTTATATATATCATTTTTTTAACGATTGTTGTCCCTTCGCTGTTGCATCCCATTTTGACTATTGATGTCCCAACGCCTTTTGCCCTTTTCTATTTCAATGATTGTCGTCCCTGCACCCAAGTGTCCATTATCTTCTCCCTCGTCTTCTGACAATTGTCGTCGCTGCACCTAAGTGCATGTTGTCTTCTCCCTCCTCTTCTGACGATTGTCGTCCTCCTGCACCCAAGCGCCCTCTCTTCCTCTCTTGACTCTTGTCATCCTTTCTCTGCACTCTTGCGCCCTGACATATTTTATTTTTCGAGAAGTTAAAAAAACAAAAAAGAAAAAAAAAATTACTTATTCAAGTTTTTAATATTATAGTTTAAGATTGGACCTCCTATCAAAGCTCTATCTTGCGGGGGGCATAATAGGAAAGATAGTATTAGTGGGGAAAGTTGCTATTTTTTATGTAATTATCTTTATTAGTAATTTTTGATTTATTTATAATCTTGTAATTTAGAATAGTCTCCTCTTTCAGTAGAGTTGTAAGTATTAGATAACTTATCTGATTCTGTATACTTGTAACTTGTATTTATATGAAAGCCTATTTATAGCGCTACTCACTAATAAATTATTTGTTCTTAATCCGTGCAAACACATCTACATTAAATATCCTTGTGTTCTTCTCCTCCTTCTTCTATTATTATTATCATTATTATTATTAATTTTCTATAATATAAAGGCAAGACGCTTATATTCTATTACACGTTTTTGTTGAACATGCCTAGGGCACGTTCCTTGTTAGTTTATAAAATTTTATTTCAAATTAATATATAGACTTTAGAATATTTGTATGTTTAAGTATAGAGATGCAAATACAGTGAAATATACTTAAAGTTTCATTATTTTATAAATTTAATTTTAATATCATAATTTTAAAAAAAATAATAATATAAATTTGTCTGGAGGTTATGAACTTCGAATTTAAAAATCGAACAAAGATCCACAATTTTAGTTATAAATAATGATATTAAACATAAAAACATTTACAAATAAAAAAATAGAAACAAATGTATATTTTCTTTATTTTATGTTATAGATATGGATCTGATAGTTAGTACAATATAGTATAAAGATTTTCAATTTGAAATATTTAAGACTATAAAAAGAAGGTGTGAGTACTGATTTAGTCACTGCTTTAAACTTCAACTCTAAAAGGAACTATGTTAAAAGCGCTTCAACTCCTATTTATCAAGACTTAAATAATCCAAAACACGTTACGAAAGTCAACATGTAAATTTTGGAGGACATATTTTAATATAATTTAAGGTTTCAAAATTTTCTTTTGATAAATTTGAGAAAAATTATTTTAATGTGTCAGTTAGGGGGGAAAAAAAAGGAGTATTTCTTAGAGTTGTATTGAGAAAATATTTCAAAAAATGTTTAAGTAGGGACATAATAATTGAGAGTTAAATATTTTAAAGGACATTGAAAAATAAGGAATAATCTGAGAAAGAAAATATTTTCATGGGAAACTTTAAAAAATAGAAGACCTATTTTTTAATAAAAGGGCCAAGTTAGAAAACTTGTGTTCAATGACAAAAGTTGAAGTAAAGAGCTATTATGCTTTGGCGAAACACCACAAAACATAATAAAAAGAAGATTTTAAAAAATTGGACACATTTGAGAAGCTTATCATAATGGGACAATTAGTTGAAGAAAGAATTTTAGTAGAACTATATTTGAAAAAGTAAATATTTTAAAGGACTATGTAATATATGTTTAAATGAGCATTTTAAAGAAAAAATACTTACAATATAAGTTGAAGAAACAATATCTTAAAATTAAAAAAAAAAGTAAAAAAAAAAAAATCAAAAGGAAAAAATAAAAAGAAAAAGGGAACAAGCCATTGAAGTACCAACATGTGGCATATAGACGTTGAAAAACAAAAGAAATTTGTCTTTTTGTAGTATCTTTTGTCTTTTTGTAGTAGAAGTGCAAAAACATTCCCCCTTCTACAATAGACAATAGACTATAGACATATATAGATATATAGTGATGCAATTGGCTCTCAAGTGGAAGAATTATATATATTATCTGATTGATGCATTATATAATAACAACGTTAGATATATGAATCTACTATTCCAGTTACATAAATTATAAGTTGAGGGTATGTCTTTTATGCTTATACTAGGTGAGCACGTGCGGACGTGCCATGCACAGTTGGGAAAAAAAAAAGAGTAAATCAAATGAAAAGCAGTTGAATGGGTTGTACGGAAATTTTTTTAGATAGGAATACATTTGAGAGAAATAGTTTCAATTAAGGTTAAAAATTAAAAATAAAAGATGAAAGAATGAAAAAAGAGAAGGAAAAAGGAAAAGAAAAAAAGAAGAATATGCCACATGTCAAGTGAGTAAGATAGCACTTTGACTCTTTTAATATGGTAAATAAAAGATAAAGATAAAGATAATATATATAAGTGCTATTTAAGTTTGAAAGTAGATATATTTGAGTGTTTAAAGTTTAAGACAGAAGCTACTTGGCCTTCGTTTGCCGTTTCAACTACATTTGAACCAAATTATACTTTTTCATTTTAGCTTTTATCTTTTTCTAAAAAGTTAACAAAAATTATAACTAGTTTTAAAAAAGTCAACCAACTTCAACTTAAAAATTTTATTTCCAACCAGCGAACCAAACCCAAGCTTAATGATTATAATTTAGAATGTTTCTTAGGTGAAAGTAAACAAGCGAGTGTTTATGGTTTGATATAGAATCTTTAATAATTATTTAGGTCATCTAGATTAACATTAATTTGAATATTATTGGATTATGAGATTAATCATTAGAAGTAAAACCACTTTCTTAAAATAAAAAAAGTGGTTTTTCCTCTAATTAATAATTTATTCATAAAAATCAGAAAGTTAAATTATTGATTGAAAAATCTAACATTTTAAAACGTAAACTACAGTTTGGTATCCCTCACTCTCATCACGAGACGAACAAGTCGAGTGATGCGAGTAGTGTCCACATTTTGGTGGTCTTTGTTTGCCATTTGGATGTACAATTGTTGGAAGTGAAATTTACAAAAAACTGATTTCCTTTATAGCTGAAATATTTAAACTGTATATCTTCTTATGGAATAAGATATACTCAGGAACCAGTTAAGGTGGAAATTAAAAGTCGGAATAGGATCTCGAATTGAGAAGGAATTACATTATTATATGCGATTATAAGTGAGGATCAACTTTTTTAGGGTGTTTAGTATTGATATTAACTAAATTTATCACATTTTGACAATTTGTCAAAATTAAAAATTTAAAAATTTAGAAGATTAAGTTGTTAAATAATGATAAGTTTGGAAATAACAGTGTTATCTACCCACTTTCAAAAGGTGGTTTGCTGATTTTCCGAGATTCTGCCTAAAACTAGCTTAAAGAATTTGCGGATTCTGAGTTATTTTCCTCAAATTAAAGCCCTTTATTATTATTTTAAATGCTTTTACTTTTAATTTTTATTTAAGGAGCCTTCTAGAATTTGTACTTTCTCAACGAAGGAGACTTTCCTTCAAAGAGCCCAGGAGTGGAACTATGGGTGTGGGACGTAAGCAATAGTTCCGTACGCATGATGATTTTTGTTTCTCAATTGCCATCTGTATCTGTTCTTTCTCCTTTTATTTATTTATTTATTTCTCTTCTTTGAGGTGTTGTATTTTTGGGTATTATTATTTTGATTAATTAACTTAACTTTTGTTTGATTTTCAAGTTTAAACCTAATATTTTCATATTATTTTTAATATTTTTTTTAAAAGTCAACAAAAATTATAATTAAAAAGTTAATTAATTTCAACATGAAAATTCATTCCAAATTCATAATCTTAGTAGCATCTGTTGTTCTTAGAAGTTGAAGAATTGAGCATCTAGCAAAAGGTATTTTACTTTTTTACTTTTTTTTTAATGTTTCAAAAGAGCTATGTGTTTTCATATTATGTTGGTGTTGAAAAACAGTGAGCGATGAAAAAACTGTTTAGGTGTAAAGAAACAAAACAGAAAGAGAGAAAAAATCAAAAGGGTTTGAGGCGTAATAATTATTTTTCTTAAGGTTTTATTTGCTCCCACTACGAACAGTTTGATAGTGGGTGTTGTGGTAAATTACCTCCAAAATACAACAAACTCACAAATTTAATAAGTAGTGATCTTATTAAATTTCAAAACAAGATATGAAATTGACATCAGAAATTGGAGTTTTATAGTCTTTAATATGTCTGTTTATGAAGAGTTACAATAGATTTAACAGCATATCTTTTAAAATAAAAAAGGTGCATTTTCAGTCAAAAAACATATTTGTTTTAATAGACACATCCGTTTGTCATCAGAATTTAAATATGATCGTTAGATTGTAATAATTCAATTAACGATTTAAATTACATCCGAAATCATTTAAATCCGATCGTTAAATCATGCTCGATCAAATTAACGGTCTAGATTTAATATGAAAAAGCACCAAGTTCAAAAAGAAAATGCTTCTTAACTCCTTGCAAAGTGCGCCCTAATAGGGGATCTAAACACCCAATCGCTCTCGCACTCGCAAGCATGTGGCAGTTCACAGTAATAGTATAGTTCATACTATATACTAGTAATTTTTACACTTTACTTGTTTTAATTTATACTATTATATCTGTTTGTGCTTTTTTAATGTAAGACTTTATTATTTCCACTATCTTTTTTTTTTTTTTGATATTATTTCCACTATCTAATAATAATAGAATATATTTTTCCAGAAAAAAAAAAGTCATTTTCATGTTCATTGTCTATCCATTTTATTCTTCATCCACGAATTGTGGTGTAGCTTCAAACACGCCTCATTCCCACAACAGAGAGACTCGGTCAAGTTTTCTTTTTTATTAGCTTTAACATATAGTTTTGTATATAAAACTAGTTTGGGCACGTGCGTTGCACGTGTTGAATCGTGATGAAATTTTTTATAACATTTAATATGAAGAAATATTTTCTAGAGATTATAAAAAAATACATATTAACAAACAAACATCATGATACAATCATAAAATACACAATAATAACAAAATCAAACATTCTAATAAATAAGATAATAACACACAACTCATTTGTTTTTTGTTTTTGTTTTTGTTTTTTTTTTTTCAAAACATATAGAGTTGCATTTTGTTATCTCAAAAAAGGTTTTAATCCCATTGTTAGCAATACAAAAAATAAAACATTGCAATAAGAAAAAAATGATTGGAAAAAGAAAACTAAAAGCGTTTTGAAAATATGATAATGAAGTAAAAGGTAAATAAAAAAAGAGTTAATTTGAATATTTTACACACATTTTAATTTATATATAGAGTCACATACACACATGCATCTGCAAACAAAGTTTAAAAAAAGCAAAATAGTTTATTTTTATAAATATTTTTAGCTGTAGAACAATATGCTAGAGGCAACATTTATACTTACTTGTTCAAAGTTTTGCAGTAAAAATAAGTATAGATGAAATGCTAGTACATTCCCAAACTTGAGTTCTCACATAGCAAGTTGCAGTAAACGTTATCTTAAGTAATATTGGATATTTTTATATTTCCTATATAATGAGCTCCTACAACTACAGTAAGACGGATGATCATTCCAAAAGTAGACAAAAGTAGGAAATTTCTAAACAAGAAAACTTGATCCAAACACAAATTTAATATAAACATGCCCGAAAATAATGGCAAAATGACATAAAAGCAAAAATGAAATTCCAAAATGAAAGAATTCTATTAACTTTGTTTTGAAACCTGAAGGTATCATTAGCTCACAATAAAAAAGAATTCTTTTTCCTGTTTTTTAACGAAACTTTCTAAAGCAAAAGACAAAACTCAATATTCTAAACCAATATATGTATATGTGTGTGTGTGTATATATATATATATATATATATATCCAAGTGTGTGTATGGAATACAAAAAAAAAATGTTCTCTCTCTCTCTCTCTCGATGATAAAGTAGTTCCAATCTCCAATCTCCTACTTTATCTACTATTTTATAAATGTAGGAATATATTTTGTTTTCGGAAGGTAAGAAAACAAAAAAGCAGGAAAAAAAAAAGGAAAGAAAGAGAGAGAAAACCTATTCTCAATGTTCACGTGAGATGTACCGAAGCATCTAACCTACAGAACGACACATTTTTTCAAGAAGGCTTTTAACCAACATGTGGAACGAACAACAACAATAATCCTTAAAAATAGTGGTTAAAAAGTCAAAAAAAGAAACAAATCTAAAAAAAAAAAAAAAGAAGAAGAAGAAGAATGAAACGAGCGTTTCAACCAAACCACTCGTTTTGGTTTAAGCTCATGAACAGTACTACATATTGATGTTTTTATATATTTATAGATATATGCTTCATTTTACTTTTTAACTAAAATTTAACTAATCTATATTTTTTTTTTCTCAATTTTTATTTTTTTCTAAAAAATAAATAAAAATTATAACTAATTTTTTTTAAAAAATTACTTTTAAAATAAGATTAAACTGTCACTTTCAAAAAATTTAAAATATTATTTAAATTAATTACTATATATATTTTAAAAATTTATATAAAATAAATATTAATACAAAAAAAAAAATCTTTTTTTCCCTCTCCTCTCTCACACTTCGTACTCTCTTCTCTCTCTCTCTCTCCCCTTCCTTTCCCCTCGAGCAAAAGACAAAAAAATATTTTAAAAAATCCCCCATCCCACTCACCTCTCCCTCTTTTTTTCTCTCTCTCCCCCTCTCTTCCGACTGTGTCGGCCGGAAAAAGAGCCCAAAACCCAACAACTCCCCCACCCCCCACCCCCCCCACACACACACACACTCTCTCCCTTCCGGTGTGTCAGCTGCACAACAGCCAGAAAAGCCTCAAAAAGTTTCAAAACCCAAGTCTCTCTCTCTCTCTCTCTGTCTCCCCTTCCTTTCCTCCCGTGTCAGCTACATGGCAGCCAAAAACAAAAACAACACCAAAAAACGTTGCGTTTTTTTACCACCAAAAATAAACAGTAACTTTTTATTTACTCTTTTATATATGTAAGATTATAGAACGTTTTTAGTTTTATCAAGAATGGTAACTAAATCAATAATTTAATGATTGATTTGTAAAATTAATAATGGATCAAATGATCATTATCTAAAAATAAAGTTAGGGATTGATGTGCATATAGTCCAAAAGAAAAAGAAATCTTAAACACAAAGTTCATAAAAAAATGGTAAACCTTATCAAAAAAAAAAATTTCTACAATTTATTATGTATTTAAGATTATGATGTATTAAAAAAACTTAAAAAAGAAGAAGAAAAATTAAGTAACATGAGAAATTGAGATATTTTTAAGTTAAATAATATAAGTTGGGATTTTTCATATTTAAGATTAATGTAATTTTAATATAAAAGGGCTTCATTTAACTTGAATATAAAGTGAATATAAATATACATTCACAAAAAAAAAAAAAAAAAAGTGAATATCAATATGCAGGTTGAAGTTCAAAAAAAGAAAATTGCAAATTGCTTTCCTATCAACATGCCTGCAAAAAAAGTTATTGCTTGCCTATTATTTTTAAAAAAAAACTCTACTCTTTTTTCTTCTTTTTAGACGTTTTACACTTAAAAAATAATAAATGTATAGTTATAATATGACAAAACTGTAATTTGAATTAAATGATCTTATATTAAGTTCAAGTTTCAGAACTATTGTAAGAGCACAACACAATAGGAGGTAAAAAAAACATATGTCAGCTGCAATGGTTGTGAGGAAGGACAAAAAATTAAAAATTAAAAATAAAAAAGCACTTAAACGGTGCATTGCTGTGAGAAAGGACGAAGACAAAAAAAAAAGACTTGGGGGGGGGGGGGGGGGGGCACCAAAAGGTGCGTTTTTAACTAGTGAATTTTTATCCACTCATTTATATATGGAGGATATCATAAGACAAAATTGCCAAAAATGTGTTCAAACTTTCATTAAAGGAGACATGGTCAAACCAGTCGGCGGTAGTCTGATACACAAGAAGATGAAAAAGGAAAAAGAAAAATAAAGAATTCGAGAACGAACGAGAAAATCGCAAACAAACCCTCGAGAGATTATCAGAATCTCCATGAAATCCCCAAATTCACAACAGATTACAACTGGAACAACTGATTTTCCCGCCAAAGAAACCACACTTTGCAAAGATCTGAAACTTGGAGCACCCATTAAAGGGTAGTGAGAAACTACCTCAGAGTTCTGGAAAAATCGTCGTCTCCGGTAAGTACTATGTTATCGAACTAGTTTGGCTTACAGATACTCTTGCTTTGTGTTCTGGATCTATTTGTGCGATTAATTTTATTTTTTTTTTAAAGAAAGTGCATTTGACACGTGCGAGTGGCTCTATGATGACAATTGGCTCTCAGGTGGAAAAATGTATATTTCTTTTCTTTTGGTTGCTAATTAATGAAAAACGTTAGACATGGATTACAACATTTTTATGCGTAAAAATTTCTAGCTTCGTTACGTTTATCATGCTCTTTCCAAGCTGTTTCCCCTCGAACATTTCTCAGAAATTTAATTACATCAATCTTCGTGCAGCCTCTCTTCCTCTATATCTATACAAATTAAACCCCCCAAACCATCATCTTTTTCAATTCTAATCTCTTCTTTCTCCAATTGCTTCTATTAATTTCCTTCCTCGCTATATATATATATATATATATATATATCTTCTTCTGATTTAATTTTGTGAATCAATAACTTTGGGGAAAAAAAAAATGGAAGAGGGACTGAAAATTAATCAAGAAATACCCAACCAAGATTTGGCCACACCTGTGTAAGTACTCTTTTTAAGACCTAATCATACATATAGCTTTTGTTTTTCTTTCTTGTAATATATTTTTTAATTTAACCATTTATTCTTTAATTGTAAGCTTGGGCTCAAGGTAGGGTCGAACATGATCACATGGTATTTTATATATATATATTGTATATTATATATATATACACATCTTCTAAAGATGAGTCAATATATATATATATATAATTGCTTTCAATTGCAGTTGTTGTGCAGAAGCTGATTCGCTGCCGGAATCCGACGACCTACTCGCCTTAATCTTGAAATCACCTGCGTTCTCTAAAGCCGTTGTCTCAGCCTTGGAACCGATGCTCAGGACAGCGGTATTTTATGGCCATAACTACCATAATACTACTAGTTTTATTCTTTTGTTCAGAAAAGTGGTATGACTCCTCCTCCCAAGGTCTTCTCTATGCCCCAAGAAATCCAATCGAACCACTTCTTCTTCGTCTTTTCTAATTTCTTCCTTCTTATCTTCGTCTCAGAAAATTCAAAAGAAATTAAAAAAAAAAAAAAACTGAGAAGCTCCACGACACTTCATCATCATGTTCTTCTTCTTCAGGAAATCCTATAGAAAAAATGTAAGATCTTTCTCTTTGAAAGTTGTCTTCCCGAAAATCCAAAAGAAAGATGTACACAACGTCTTCTCGGCGAAACCCACTAAACTTTTTTTTTTTTTTTGCCTATATAAACAAAACCCATGAAACTTCTTCTTCTCCTCCTGATCTCCTTCTTCATGAAATCCAACAGAAAAAATATAAGACGATCTTCTCTATGAAACCCACCCACAAACCCACACAATCTATTCTCCACCTCCACCTCCTCCTACTCTCTCTCTCTCTCTCTCTCTAGTAGAAAAATACTTTTACGATCTTCTCTACAAAACCCGCGATTTTTATTTTTATTTTTAAAGAAGTTATCATATACGAAAGGGTTAGGTTAGGTTTAGAATCACCATCATCATCATCAAAAAAATTTATTTTTAAAAAAGTTTTCATGAACGAAAGGGTTAAGTTAGGTTTAGAATCGTCGTCGTCGTCGTCGTCTTGTTCTGTGATGAAATGGTTTGGATTCTATGGTGATTAATTTATCGAACCTACATTAAATTTTCTAGTAATTACATATTAAGATCATTTAATTGCTCATGTTAATTTTCAGGTGTCTGAAGAGCTTTGTCGTCTGCTGAAACAATACTTTCCATCTCTAGTGCCGCAAAACCAAGCCCTCGAAACACCACTCTTAAAACTAGTCTTTTCGATGGACCCCTCACTTCCAATATTCACCGGACACAAAATTATAGATCCGGGCCATAATCCACTTCAGATCAATCTTGTTGACATCAATTATAACAGAAGCGACCCAATCATTGCAATATCACGTGACCCTCCACCCAAAGTAGAGATTGTTGTCCTTAAGGGGGACTTCCCCCCGAGAGGTCATGACTCCTGGACCAGTCAAGAATTTGAAGACAACATTGTCAAGGAGAGAAACGGCAAGGCACCCCTAATTATTGGGGACTTAATTGTCACGCTGAAGCACGGTGTGGCCACGTTCGGAGACATCAAATTCACCGATAACTCGAGCTGGATTCCGACCAAGAAGTTCAAGGTTGGAGCAAGATTAGTGGCTCCTGGGACACACGCCGCCTTTCAGGGTCGCGTCCTCGAAGCCATCACTGAAGTACCCTTCGTTGTCAGAGAATATCGCATGGGCAGTAACTTCTCTCTCTCACTATATATATATATATATCTATATATAAATATATTCGGAAGCAAGTTCTTAGATTTTAAATTTACGCACGCATCTTGCTAATCTGATTGGGATGCTAGTTCACCAGGAAAGCGCAGGGAAAGAGCCCTAGATAGAGTTAACTTGCTCTTTTACAAGATCACAGTATATTTTGTAATATATATGTGCGTGTGCAGATTATATGCATATATACACACATCAAGATCGGCTTTTAATTCGAAACTAGTTGGTATATTTTATATGACTTGTATATTATTATTTTTTTATTATGTATAATAAAAATAATAATAATAGTTATTAATATAAAATTATTTGCTTGAAATATAACGTAAACATAACAAATTGTGCTCCTTGCTCAGTTAAAATCAAATATGTACGAAATATTCAGGTTTTAATTTCTTTCTCAATGAAGCATTCAAGAAGCACCACCCTCCGAAGTTGGATGACTGCGTTTGGAGGCTGGAGAAGATTGCGAAAAATGGAGCTTTTCACAAAAAGCTAGCTTCCGAGGGCATTCATACAGTCAAGGACTTTCTAAACCAGTCTGCTACCACTGCTGGCCAGAAAAGGCTTAGAGAGGTAAATAATAATATACCAAGAACTTTCCCATTTTATATTCTTTAGTTTATTTCGGAGGGATGTTGACTTTATTTACATATATCTGAATTACAAATTAATCTTTTTTAAAAAATAAAAAATAAATTGTTATGTCTAGTTTGGTAATGGTATTCAACATAAGACGTTAGTATTAATTATTAATTTTTAAGATTTCAATATTAGTTTAATTAGGATAACAAAGAATTTTACTCTAATCTTTTAAATAACTGTACTCCTTTCTTTTATTGCTATTGCTTGTTTTATATGTACTTATAGATCATGTACAATTATATGGTCTTAAACTTGTGGCATTAATTTGTTGATCTTTTTATTGATCATAAAACCAGATCTTAGGTTCTACGATGTCTGATAAAAAGTGGGAAGTGGTGCTGAAGCATGCCAATACTTGCAAAATTGAGAACATTATTCCTCATGAACAATGCTCCGTTTATGTATGACTTCAAATTCTCAATCTTTATCTTCCTTTCTATTTCTATATATTAATGCCCTCAAAATTTGTTTCATCACATTGGTAATTTATTTAATTAGATCATACAAGTGTGTGTGTGTGTGTGTGTGTGTGTGTGTGTATTCATATGTGTATTTCCCGAAGCTAATTCTCTTTAAATTGCATATGCAGGTCCAACAAGATATTGTGACCGAGTTTGCTGCCTCACTAGCACAAGGTACTGATATTCCATTGACTAAAAATGACAATTAATTGTGCTTCCTTTTTCAAAGGTTACTGTCAAATTAACGAGACTTTTTTGCAAGATAAGAATAGGCAGTAATTTTAAAATTAACCATTAATCATGCGTGTATGTTATATTTTTGCTTCTAAAAAAAAAAAAAAACCGAAACAAAACTTCCATTTTCATTTATATATATTTTTTAAAAAGAACCTTGAAAGTAGATTGAAACCGCACCACAATATAAAATAACATCTTTGGATTTATAAGTTGCCGATAAATATACCTGGGTTGGTGGAAATATGGGGGGAAGAAGTGAAAAAAAATTTTAAAAAATTTAAAAAGAAGAAGAAATAGTAGTTCAACCAGTCCTATTAAACTACAATGGGACTGACTCAACAGGTATGAATGGGTCAGGATTCAATGTGTTAGATATCATTCGAAGTCTATATAATGTTTTCTTATAAATTAATAAAATAGGCATTTATAGGACTCATATGTCATAAATAATATATATATTTATATGTCTATATATTATTATATGCTTAAAACAGCCAAAATGTTGATTCCATCGTATATTAGCACGGTACTGATAATGTGTTTATACACTTGATAAACGGCAGGTACTGCTATGCTGGAAGATCCGCCAAATCTCAACCATATTGTTCTTCAAGCGAATGATGAGCTCCCCAATAAAATTATTTTCTATGATGAAGGATCTACGAGACTTGATGAACTTTTGGCCTCTACCTCTCAGCTCGACGTTGAAGTTGATAATTAAATATAAGTAAACTTTTTGCTTTATTTTTACTTTACTCATTTCTATAATATATACGTATAAACAGCGTGGATGTAACTAACTTGAGTATTTTATTATTTATTATTGACAGATGTCATTTTATATATAAGATGTAAGTTAAGTTTTTCTTGTCTAGTTTCTTTTTAGTTTAGTTGATAAAAAAATTTTAAATGCTTATTTTTAAGGTGGTTTGTCTTCTCGGAGTTCTTTCAATTCTTGGTAGTTGGTTTAACTTCTTTAACTCTCTCTTTAAAATTCTAAATAGATAAGATAGAAAATGAAAATATTTAATATAATTAATATAATAAAATTAATAGTTTAATGCAACATTCAAATGCGATTGAGGTTAAATCATATGGTTGCTTATATGTTTTGTCAATGTAGGAGTATTTTATTTACTTAGGCTTCGTTTGATATTTCAACTTAATTATAACTAAACTGTACTTTTTATATCAGTTTTTATCTTTTTCTAAAAATTCAACAAAAATTATAATTAGTTTTTTAAAAATCTACCAACTCCAATTTAAAAATTTCATCTCCAACTGGCGAACCAAACGAACCAAGCTCAAGCTGAGTTTACTTTTATTTTTTCATATATCTTTTCTTCTTTTGTCATATTGAATTGTCTCAACTTTTAGGCTCGAAAAAAAAAATTCCATGTTATAGATCATTATAACTTACTATAAACATGTATATTGTATAATATTTATGCCAAATATGTACATATATTATGTATATATATTTAATTACATTTAAATTGTAAAATTATATAGATGTAGTGTAAGAATAGACTAATAGACCTAATGAAAAAATAACTGCACGTGCATTTCCACGTGCACTCACAACTAGTCCCAATAAATGGCCTTTTAGCTCCAGTTTTGGTTTCACGTTAATGTAACTTTTAAAACAGTAATTAATAATTAGCTGTACTCTGAGAAACATCTGCAATGACATTAATGATAAGTTAATAACTTATGGTTTTGGCTTTTATGGTTTTTTTTTTTTTTTAAATAAGTGTCGTTTTTCTGAAAGTAGAAATATGTCAGTGTTTATAGTTTAATAAAGAATCGTTTATAATTATTAAATCAAGATTTGTGCTGTTTAATTTTGAATCTTTGAAACTTCAATGATATTAAAATATGATAATTAAATACTCTTTTTAGATTTTTTTTGACATATTTTTGTATTATCAAAGAATCTTCCGTCGAACTTTCTGTGATTGTACACTCATCCTGTTCTATTGGGCGACTCGAGAAGGGCCCAGCCAAATTTGACTTGGCGGTCGCCTCACACCGTGGAAAATGGTACTGATCACATTACATTACCAAACGATTAAAAAAAAAAAAAAAAAAAAACCCAAGAAAAAAACCGAAAGTAGTAAAACATGATCCACACCAAACAACCAATTCAAAAATTTTATAATTTTCTATCTCACAAGAGCAGGAGCAAATCATCATTGTGAAATTGTTGATGCAACCATGCAAAAGCTTAAACGGAAAAAAAAAAAAAAAAAAAAAATCAATCAGTTAGAGACAATGTCAGAGAGGTAAGATTGCACAATATTCAACATTAATCTAATAATTAGGCCTTTCCTCCTACCCAAAAAAAAAAAAAAAAAAATCTAATAACCGAATTAAATTTCAAAAACCAAGCCAAAACTATGAATTAAAAAAAAAAACAATGAGGAAATAAAATAACATGAAAGAAATAAGAATCACTCACGATGAAGAGGGTAGGGAGGGCGTAGGTAGAGGAGTTTTAGTTCTTCCACATGGAATCTTGGGTCCGTTTGGTGAATGAGTTTGAGTTGAAAATTTTAAGTTTCAATAGTAATTTTTGATAATTTTTGTTGACTTTTTAGAAAAGATAAAAAAAATTTTCAGAAAAAGACAAAAACTGATATGAAAAATTTGTGTTTGAACCAATTATCCAAACAACCCCTTAACTTATAATGATGGTTTTTAGAAAACAGTCGTCGAATCTTTTAATTTAGAACAAGTTAATTTTACATAATCATTATCTAATGTCTATTGTTTATTCACCATTTTATAGTAATGTCCGATGACTAACTAAAAGGAAGACGCTTATAATATTTTATATAGTGGAAAAATATTTATTTTCTGATTGGTGGATTGTAGAATAACAAAGTTAGATATATAAATCTACTATATGTTATACTCTTCTTCAGATTACGCTCCCCCCACCCCCCACCCCCAACCAATAAATCTCATCTTCGTTGTGTTAAATTTAGATTACCTTACCAAGTTGTTTCCTCTTGATGTTCTTGGAAACTTACGTTACGTTCTACTTTCCTTATGGTGATGAATTTTTGTCCAAAGGTCTTCAATCCCGATTTCGAAGCTGATGATTCATTGTAAACTTTTTTTGCTTTTTTAATTCAAATTATTTCCAAATGGCCTAGCTGTTTAAAACAGTAATTAATTAGTATCAGCTGTCCTCTTTGAGAAATTACATCGGCAAATGCCAATGAAAGATTATGGGTCCGTTTGGTGAATAAGTTGAGTTTGAGTTAAGTTGAAAATTTTAAATTTCAATAATAATTTTTGTTAACTTTTTAGAAATGACAAAAAAAATTTTCAAAAAAAGATAAAAAATTGAATTTGAACTTTGTCTCCAAACGAGCACTATAAGTTAGGGTCTGTCTTTTATGTTTATATGTGTATGCATAAAAGTGGCATTTAAGTTTGAAATTAAAGTACACATGTGAGTGTATACCGTTTAATATTGAAACTTAATGATTATAATTTAGAACGTTTTTCAGGTCATGTTCATTGAGACGACTGCGTGATTGTTTGGTTACGAAATTTAATTAAAAAGTAGCCTTGTTCTGATTCTTCAAATCTGATTGAATAATGAGTAGGAAATTTTATATAATATTAAAAATTCAATCCTAATTATCTACAAGAGTTTTTATGATTGTGGCAAAATTCAATCCACTCTTTGTGTTTGCGGCATACCCCCTAATTATCTCGCCCAGCGAGTGCATTACTGGTGGAGGCTTAGCCCAGGGCGGGCATATGCTCCCCCGTGGATTTTTGAACATTCCCTCGTGACCTAATTTTACAAATGTCAATAGTTATTATAAGGGTTATTTATATTTGTATACTTTATAATTTATTTTTATTTAGAAATTATATGTTGTATTTTGAAGTTTTATATTTTTTATATATTTATATTTGAATTAATATGTAAATTTATACATTTTCTATGTCAACATTTCATTTTGACCTAAACATAGCCAAAATACCTTTTGAATTATACCCATACGAACATTTTCAAATCCTATACATTTAACATCATTCCATTATGTTTAATGTATTTTGACCTAAACACAGCCAAAATACCTTTTGTATCATGTTTTTTACTTTTAATCAAAAAGTATACCTGTACATTTTCAAATAATATACTTTTACATCAGTCTATTAAGTTTAATGTATTAAATCTATATATTCTCTTGGTCATCAACTCTTTATTCGGACTTTATGATATCCAAAATACCCTTAGTTTTAAATATTTTAATTTATTTTCTAAGTTCAATTTTTGCAGGTATTTACCTTATTTATATATATATATATAAGTGTTTATTGAGGACAAAAAAAAGATATGTATATTAAATACCATAATAATATAAAAATAAAGAACTTCGTAATGCACAATATACTTTTTAAATGAAGACAAAATACAGAGTATAAAAGGTAATTACTATTTAATTTTAGTTTTTCTTTTTAGGGTACTTTGGGTATTTTCGGTCAAAATTACTTGTTGATCAAGAAATAATATGAATTTATATATTGAACATAATCTAATGGTATAAAAATGTAAAACTTCAAAACGCGAGGTATACTTTCTGATTAAGAGTGAAACACTAGATAAAAAAAGGTAAATTTATAATTTTCTCCCAATAATTAAATGTTTTTATATTTTTATTCTTTATTTAAGTGTTTGAAAGTATACATATGCATGTGAGTGTTTGAAATTTAATTTGACTATAATTTAGAAGGTTTTTCAGGTCATTTATGGAACGTGATAATTTGTTTGGTTACAATATTTAATTAAGAAGTAACCCTTTTGGTGATTCTTCTAATCAGCTGGTTAAGTCATGATGATTGCCAATAATGTGATAAAAATCTGATAAGGCTAAACACTTTTATCTTGTACTAATTTAAAATTTTTCATAAGTAATTCCCAATTGTGACCGTTTAGCGCCAGTTTTGGTTTAACATTCTGTAACTTTTAAACAGTAACTCTTACCTCAACTATGGGAGACAATATTGGCCATATGACAAATAGATATAAAAGTAATGCTTTTAGCCTTTTTTTTTTTTTTTTTTTTTTGAGTTTATTTATAGAAAAATTAGGTTGGGTACCCTATTTTGTTCATCAAATTTAATAGATAGTCAAACTTTATTTACTTAATAAAATGATCGTTTGTCATTTTTTCCTAATTTGGTCAAAGTTAATAATAATTGACTACAATCAAACATTGATTTATCAAATTAACAATTATGTAGTCAATTAATGATATTGATCATTTAAAGTGTGTTTGGTTGGAGGGATTGATAGATGGATGGAGAGGAGTGGAGGGAAGGGTTAAATCATTTGTTTGGTTGGAAGGATCCAAGAAGGGAGAGGAGATGTGAGAGGTAGAGCTCTCCTCCTCGGCCCACCACCATCCATCCTTCCCTTGGTGGACGGATCAGGAGGGAAGAACAAAACTGGAGGGAATTTTAGGCGGCGAAACCCCATTTTGCCCTCAAATATATACTTTATTATTATTTTATTTTTTTTTATTTTTTTGTGTCTGTTCTTTTGTCTTCCCTAAACTGTACAATAATATAATACGCCCAAAAGCTAAAGAATTTCTATCTTGCTCCTTTATATACTTTCCTCTACAGAGCAACAAATATGAGAATTGTTTTGTGCTTTTCAATAAAAGTTGATTATTCGGGAAAAAAAAAAAAAAGCTCTTACATCATAATATATTCTTTAGTTTTTTTCAATTTTTTTCTGTTAGATTTTTTTTTTCCTTTGGTGTTTATTTTTCGCTGGAACAATTTTTATTTTTGTTGTATGTTTCTTAAAAATTATAGATTATTATGATTGGAATTACAAAATACAAATATATTGTGTGATATTTCTTGTATGTGATTTGTTTACTTTTAATTAATGTTAAAAATTGTAAATAAAAGTTTTTTTTTTCCTAAATTGCCTTAAAATCATATTATGTGCCTCTTTTTAAAAAAAAAAAAATGCTACGTGGCCTGTGAATGTATAAAAGGTATTTGAAAAAATATGTTAAAGAAATTTAGAAATAATCAATATGGTCAATAAAGTAATTTAGAATTGAAACTACATCCATCCTTCCAAATAAAAGAATGAAGTCTTGTTATCTCTCCCTCGTATCTTATCAAACAATATGAAGGAAAGCTACTATCCTCTCCATCCTTCTTAATATCCATCTCTCCAACCCACTCCATCATTGTTCCTGTCCTTCCCTCCAACCAAATGAAGCTTTAAGAAAATTGATTGAGCATTTTAGCGAAAGGAGTAATGTTATGGACCCCAACTCCAATATTAACTTTTTAAGTATCAACTCATGTGTCATATTTTTATTAGTAAATTCAATCAATTGATATGGCAATACTTTAAACATTACCAATAAAAATAAGACAACTCATAAGTTGGTATTCAAAAATTGGGATTAGAGTTAGTGTTTATAATATTTTTCTAACAAAAGAGGTCTTTTAATTAATTTTTAAAAACTTTGGTTATTTATTAAAAACTTCTTACAAAAGACAATTTATATCTGAATCCTTTATAATAAGTGCTCATTTATAATCAAGTTCGAAAGTAAACATGTGAGAGAAAAAGATTGTCACCGTGATTGCGATTTTCCTTGCCGTTCCTCGCAATACCCACGCGATCTAGGCAACGATCAGCGGCAACTTTCGCCACGATCACAAAGTTCCTTCCTCGCAATCTCCACGCGATGTTCATTATCGTCGACAGTGAAAGAGGAGAGGGGCAAAAATGGATATTTGAAATTTTTTAATGTGTGTCTGCTGTTTTCTTCCAGGTTTTGAAATCTTCATTCTCTTTCATTAGTTGTCATGTTTATGATTTATTGCAATTTTTGCTTGTTAATTCCTCACCCTTTCCAAACATAGGCTTAAAAGTCCCTAAACCAAAACAAAAAACAAAAAAAAAAAAAAAAAAAAAGGAAAAAGAAGAAGCGAGAGAGAGAGCATGGGCTTAAAGTCAACAGACTGATAGCAGATCAACTGGTTGGGTCCATGGCCAAATTCCAAGTCATAATCCATAATTTTACGTTTTGCGTCCATTGGTGTGACACTTCGCTTTCTAAATGGGGTAGACTCACTTCGAAGTCCGGTTCTTTGGATTTTTGGGAGGCACGGCCCGATGTGATTGCCGATATCCTTCCCGACCACAGATAAAAGGAGAGATTTAGTTCATATGTCTCTTTATTTGTATTTATCCGTTACTCTAATAATTTTATGATACTTGTGTAACTAACATAACTTTTTAATTGACGTGATATGATAGTGTAATTAAATATATATATAATTGATATATCGTGATATTATTGGCGGGACACGAAAGGAACACCAATAAAGAGATATAGGAGTTGAATCCTTGTCATGGTCCTTATGGAACGTTTTACTCAACCAAAAAAAAAAAAAAAAAAACCCCCATAATCTTACCCTTTTGGTCTTTCCTTAGTTTAAAAGTCCTTTTCAACCTTAAATAAAAAAATAGAAAATAAAAAGGTCATTTTCAATCTTAACCACTTGAAGCACACATGCACCAAGCTAAAACTTGATCAGGGCCAGACTTTTAGTTTAACAGATAACTCAATCGGAACGAATGTAGGCTTTACCATAAAAAAATAATAATAATGAAAAAGAGGAAAAAAAGAGAGAGAAAATAATGGAAACAGCATCTTAAATAAACATGTTTATGTTTTTTGTTCTCCCTCTTGACTCTTCATACTTATCAAATTGAGGGTCAAAACACTAAAATTACTATAACTAGACAATAATTTAGATATTTGTTTTTTAATGTGGTGATCCTACAAATCACCCTAAAAAATATTTTTAGAAAACAAGACAAAAGTAGCCCGATTGATCCAAACACCAACCTGCACTTCACCCAAAATATACGCAGCTCGATCAGATTGCAGTCTACATTTTTGTCCTCTCGAATTGTTGTGTCCTTTTACCTTTTTACTACTTGATCACTACTCGATTACGGGTTGATGCATGGAATCAGGAGTTGACAAAGTTCATAAATAAATAAATCACTGCAATGAGGTAAATTAAGGCAGCTACTGCTGCGAACAAGGAAACTAGCCAACTAGTCTAAGCAATATATTGTCAAACAATAAATATTAAATATATAGCAGATAACAACCAAGAGGACATATCAGATTTTGGATAAGAGAAGAAACTTTGGTTCTTCGGAACTCGGAAGCATGATATTGACAAGCATCTAGTTGAAATTTATGTAATATGAATAGTATAATTTTACAAAGTAAAGAACGTAAATTTCATAAGTTTAAAATATTTAAAATAAATAGTATCAAAAGAAAAATTTACTAGATAAATAATCTATGAACTAAAAGTACGTAAATCATTTATTAGTAATTTTGTTATTTACTACTATTTACTCTAAATATTAAGATAATGAGTTTAAAATTAGTATTTTGGATACCAAATTACTTTGACAAATTTTCTATCTCCTTTTCTTTCAAAAATTGAAAGGATTAAAAATGGGATAACCGTAGATTTACAACTTCCTTTCAAATTTCCTACTTACCAAACAACTGAAGATTCTATTTTTTTTTTCATATTCCTCTCCCTTTACATAGGTTAAAGTAATTAGAGAGAGAGAGAGCTGCATAGGATTAAAGTCAACAGATTGATAGAAGATTAACGGTTGGGTCAATGACCAAGTTCAAAGTCATAATCCAAAATCTTGTGCCATGGAAAACCCTTTTTGTTTTTCCTTCTTTAAAAGTTCTTTTCAGCCTTAACCACTTGAAGCACATATGCACCAATCTAAAACCTAATTAGGGTCAGACTTAAATTTATAATTACCAGATAACTCAATCTGGAACAAAAGCATTCTTTATATTATTAAGAGAGAGAGAATTAGTAAAATGACCACTCAAATAGACATGTTATGCAGCTCGATCAGATTGTAGTCTGCATTTTTTGTCCTCAAATTGTTGTGCCCTTTATGTTTTTAGTACTGACTCGTCAATTTTGATTTCATATAGCATGAAATCAGAAGTTAAAAAAGTTCATAAAGAAATTCTATCAAGGAAGGTGGCCAACTAGTCTAAGCATATGTCAAACAAGAAATAAACAACCAAGCGGAGATATCAGGTTTTGATACGTAGAAGAAATTTTGGTTCTTCGGAAGCATGACATTGACCAGCATTTAGTTGAAATTAACGTTGATATGTTTGTGTTCCTTTAATTTTTATTTAATCTTTGTTTTTAAAAGAAATTAAGAGTGTATCTGTGGGGGTTGAAACCGTGGACTTGGGCGTTTTTGGAGGTTATGATTTATTTTTGTAACAAATAGGAAAATGAATATTTTTATAAAGACCTTTTTTTAAATAAACAAAAATCAAAGGTGGAGGAATTAAAAGTCTATATATTTTGATGGAGTCAAATGTGAAATTATTACTAGAATATACATACAACCACATAAATACATGCTTTTATTATAATGTAAAGTATAAGAAAAATTATTTAAGTAGTACACAATAAAAACTTCGGTAATTTGTCTCTGAAAACTTTTTCTTAAAAAGGGCTATTTACTTCTAAATTTCTTATATAAAGCAAAATATCTGCACAAAGATGAATTAGAAAAAAAAATATTTGAAATAAACCTATTAAAAAATACAAGAAAGATTAAAGAAAACAAAACCAAAAAGATTCTAATAATTAAAAGATGATTTTTTTTTTTTGAACTTATTAAAAGATGATGTTTTAGAATCTTAAAAATAAATATGTCACTTAGTGTTATAAAAGCGAACAAAGTATTACAAAATTACACGAGTTATATATAACTGGTTCTATTGTCTTGAATAAAAAATGATAATACTAATAAAGAAAAGAAGAACCGATTCCATATCATTGGCTACCATTTCTTTCAAAACTATTGGGATTTCATCTCGTCATACAACAGACCCAAAAAGAAAGAAAACGCGTTTTTGTTGACAAAAAAGAAAACGCGTTATCTCATCCAAAATGGTCAGGGTTTTGAATCGAAGGGGCAATTAATAGGAAAATGATGATGAAAGGAATTTTGTTTTCATATTTCTTTTTTGAAAAAGTGTCTTCATCTTTTTGGCTAAAGACAAAAACGACTAATTAGTGTACTATCAACTTTCTTTCTTTCTTTTCCCTCTCTTCTTTTAATTACAGAATTCGTTTGTTCTCTCACTTATGCTCCGTTTGGTTCGCAAGTTCAATCCCAATTTTTCAACTCAAATTTTATCTTTTTCCCAAAAAGTTTTTTATCTTTTCTGAAAAGTCAACAAAATTTACTATTTCAACTTCAAAATATCAACTCAAACTTGCGAATCAAACGGACCCTTATATTTCTATTTCTTAAAAAAAAAAAAAAAAAAGTTTCTTAGTAGTGCAAACTTCATTTGCGTTTGCTTTATCGGTTGGAGATGAAATTTTTAAGTTAGAATTTGTCAACTTTTTAAAAACTAATTATAATTTTTGTTGACTTTTCAGGGAGAAAAAAAAAAGAAACAAAAACTGATATAAAAAAATACAGTTTAATTAGAGTTAAACGCCAAATGAAACCGAATTAAAAGAAGAAGAAAAAGAAAAAAAAAAGCTTATTGACATGGGAGACGAGGGGTTTTAGTACTATAGATCCAATATAACTTTCATGCCCTTTCCTAATTTACATGTAGAAATAAGATATCAGAGCTACAATTTTGTGAAAAAAGAAGTATACTATATATTTATTTCAGGGAAGATATGAAAGTTAAAGAAGGGAAAGATATGGTAGGGTTTTGAAAGGCCATCACAAGTTGGAATTATGTAGCAATGAGTAGTGGCTATAAACAAGACGCTTGTACTGGTACAAATTGGCTCTCACGTGGGAAAAAAAATATATATATATATTTTTTTTCTGACTGTGTCGATTATATAAAGATAACGACAACGTTAGATAGATCTATGAATCTACTATGTTATTACGTTCAACACTACTTCCGAGTCTTATTTCTTCTTCCACAAGTTAAATTTATTAAATTACCAGGTTCTCACCAAGCTGTTTCCCCTTGCCGTTCCTGGAAACTTAACTAGCTACTTCCTTCTCTCTCCCTCTCTCTCTCTCTCTATATATATATATGACTATATAATTACCAACCACCCTCTTATTCAATTCTTAGCACTCACACCAATTGCTTTTATATAATTTCTCCATCATTCTCTCTTGATCATTTGATTTGAAAAATATTGAGAAAATGGAAACGGTGGAACCAATTTTAAATCAAGAAATATCCGACCGGGATTTGGCAAATGATAAAAAACAAAAGAAAAAAGCTAGGTCTTTTAATTTTCTCTTCTTTTTTATATTTTCTTTCATTTATATCGATTAATTATTCTTTGCTAGCTAGCTATAGCTAGAAAATTAAGGTATATCCTAATTAATTAACGACGTCTTATGATTACTTTGTTGCAGTTCATATTTGAAGGAAACTAATTGGCGGCCGAAATTCGATGACGGTTCCTCAACCTCGAAACCGGCCATGTTCAAGAAAGTGCCGGAAATCGACCGTCTTGCCTCAATCTTGGAAACTACGGTCAGGAAAGTGGTATGATACAGCAATATTTTTTGCCACCGGCCGGACGGCCTTCTCATTCAAGAAACCCATTAAACTTCTTTTTCTCATATTCTCCAGAAAAATATATCAAGTAATTAACCCACGAAATCAAATCCCACTTCTTCTTCTTTCTATGAAACTGCCATGAAATCCATTACCAAAGCACTTCTCTTTCTTCAGAAAAATATACAATATAAGATCATCTTCTCCGTGAACGAGCCATGAAATAATTCTTCATCGACAAATTCTTCCAATTAATTCTTCATCTTCATCTTCATCATCTTATCATTATTATCATTATCATTATTATTGTTGTTGTTGTTATTATTATTATCTTTTCTACGAAACCTACGAACACAGGAGATCCAACTGATCTTCTCCCTTCTTCAGGAAATCCAAGAGCTTTTTTTTTTTTTTTTTCTTCTTTTCTTTTCTTCTTCAGGAAATCTCTTCTTCTTCTTTTTAGCCATCGAACCACACCAAGATATTCCAAGAACAAATTTTAGTAATCATCAAAAACAAAAAAAAAAGTTTAGTTATTATTATTTTCTTTTAATTTCCTTCTTCTTCCACCTTCAAGAGCCATATATATATAAAGAGAGGAATGGTCTTAAATCTGATACCTGATGATATTCGACAGTGTTAATTTCTGTTACTTTGAATATGAACTTCAGTTACAAGAAATGCGAATCCATGCATAAGGAAATGTAAAATAAAGGAGAATTCACATTCACTTTAGTTACATTTCCTTTTGCATGAATTCACATTCCTAATAATTAAAGTTCATATTGACAATAACTAAAGTTCACACTGTTGAATACTAGTACTGGATTTAAGACTTTGTGTGTATATATTTATGTATATTTTTAATTAAGATAATTTTGCTCATGTTCAGGTGGCTGAAGTGGTTGATCATAAGCTGAAACAATACGTTAGCTTCACCAATAACCCATCTCCACAAGTACTGCCGCTAACTGATCAAGCCGTCGAAACACCACGCTTTAAACTAATATTTTCCAAGAACCTCTCACTTCCAATGTTCACCCGAAAAAAAGTACTAGACCGTGATAATAATCCACTTCAAATCTTTCTTGTGGACCTCAATTGTAGGAGTGGCAGTGATCAAATCACGCCCATATTGCTTAACCCCCGCGCCCAAAGTAGAGCTCGTTGTTCTTAATGGGGACTTCCCTCCGAGAGATTATGACTCTTGGACATCTCAACAATTTGATAACAACATTGTCAAGGCGAGAACCGGCAAGCAACCCCTAATTGTTGGGGACTCATCACTTGTCACGCTGAGCGACGGAGTGGCCACGATCGGAGACATCGAATTCACCGATAACTCAAGCTGGATTCCGAGCCGGATGTTTAAGATTGGAGCAAGAGTGGTGCTGCCTCGTGGCCACACAAACAGCTTTCATGGTTGCGTCCTTGAAGCCATGACCGAACCCTTCACTGTCCGAGAAATACGCATGGAGTGTAAGTGATCTAATTATATAGTATAATAATATATATTATATTTACCTATCGAGTTTTCCAAAACCCTAGGCATGTCACATTTTTGTCTGAATTTCTTTTGCTCAGATTTCATCATCATCTAATCTAAAACAGGTGTTTCTATATATATATATATATATATATATATATATATATATATTTTTTTTTTTTTTTTTTTTTTTTGTATTTTTCAGCCGAGGCTAGGTGCGTACGCTGGTGACATTTTTTTTTTCTTATTATGATATGTTATTTATATGTCTTGCTGCTAACTAAACTTTTGTCTTTTTTTTTTTTTTCTTTTTTTAATAATAATTGTGCGCTGCAAATGTCGTCGTTTTTTATCCACTTTACTCACTACGCACCGGGCTTTAGACACTGGAAATCAAACTCAAATAGCGAATATTAATCAGAAATTTTTTTGAAGAGACGGCATACAAGTGAGTTTATTTTTAATAAACTGACATTATTCAGTATATTATATTTAGTTTCAAATTTCTTACAAGTCCTCATCAATTTTGATTTGTCACTGTTTTCCCTACTTCATGTATATATGTTTTTTTTTTTTTCCTCCCTTGACAATTTTTGGTCAACATGCGAACGAGTGATTAAATTCTAATAATTTTTCAAGATTGATTCTAACATTACTATAATAATATTGATAATATATACTTGTTTAGTATAAAATTCTTTGCATGAAAAATCCCTAAGCATAATAAAGTTGTGCTTTTTACCCAGTTAAAAAAATTAAGAGAAAATTAGGTGAAAAGCTATATTTTGAGTATCTTTTTATAATTTTACCCACTATAATGTTAAAATTAATAATTTGAGTATTATGAAATGACAAAATTATCAACTTTAATATTATGGTGAGCATAATATAAGGAGGTGTCAATTTTATGGCATTCTTGCATATAACCCTAAAATTAAGTACTAAATATTATGGTTTTATCTAATGTCAATGAAGCATACAGAAAGGATCGGCCTCTGAAATTGGATGACGAAGTTTGGATGCTGAAGAAGATTAGGAAAAATGGAGTTTTTCACTTAAGGCTAGCTTCCGAGTGCATTTTTACAGTAAAGGACATTCTAAACATGTCTACTACCACTACTGACCAGAAAAAGCTGAGAAGGGTAAACAAAACAACAAGCTTTTCAGTTTTTTATTTTTTAAGTTTTTATTCCGAACAATAGGCATATCTTAGTTATAGATGAATAATGTATAAAAATTTTATGGTTAGTTTGGCATTTAAACTTAACTCCGATTAAATTGTATTTTTTCATATCAGTTTTTATCTTTTTTTTGAAAAGTCAACAAAAATTATAACTAGCTTTTAAAAAGTCAATCAACTCCAACTAAAAATTTCATCTCTAACTAGCGAATCAAACGCAAGCTTAGTTTCACATAGTCTTTTCGTATGGAAAAGATCTAGGAGTACAAAAATTCCACTCAAATCCTTAAGAAATATAAATAGTGATCCTTAATTTCTTTATAACAACTTATGGCCGCTTTACTTTTCTTATTCATAAAACTAGATATTAGGTTCTACGATGTCTGACAAAATGTGGGAAGTGGTGCTGAAGCATGCTAAGACTTGCAAAATTGACAACTATAATATTCCCCATGAACAAACCTCGGTCGATATGGTATAACTTCAAATTCTCAATCTTTTATCTTTCTTTTTGTTTTTAATTGAATACTAACTATGCCCTTAAAATATTTTAATTACATTTATAACTTTTTAGTTATACAAGATTTAATATATATATATATATATATATTCCGAAACTAATATTAATTACATTGCATGTGCAGGTACAAGGAATCGTGACCGAGAATGCCTTACCAGCACAAGGTAATAATAATCCTGCATTACTGAAAAACCTCTTCTACGCACTTTTATCTTTGGATTTTGTCCCCAAATTTATAGAAATTGTTGCATAAATAGATCCCTATAATTCATTACTTATGAATGGAAAGTAATTAGCCTTGATGACTTGCCAAGCATATATAGTAATTGATCAACATTTAATTGTGTTAGTTTGTATTCAACATTTAAGTCATGTGTAGACTGTCCATAACGGTCCTAGATAATGACAAAAAAAAAAAAAAAAACTTTAATTAATAGTTTTTTGATCAAGTCCATATGGTTATATCTATACATTATATAGAAAAGTGAAAGTTCACTTTCGGTGTGTTTTGGACGATTTTTTTTTTTTTCAGTCCTTCAATTTTTTTTCTTTTGATCTTTTTTTTTTTTTTTTTAAATTTCATTTTAGTTCTGTTTTTAGCCCTTCAATTTTCCTTTCTTTTCTTTTTGCCTTTTTTTTTTCATTTTAGTCCTTTTTACATATTAGTCAATTTTTTTACATTTTAGTCCTTTAATCTTTTTGGAATTTTTTTCTTTTTTTTAAATTTTCGTGCAATTTCAATTTTGTCAAAAATCGTGTGTTTTGGACGAAAAACTTTTATATATTTTTTTTTAGTCCTTCAATTTTTTTTCTTTTGACCTTTTTTTATTTATTTTTTGATTTTAGTCCCTTTTTTAAGCCCTTCAATTTTCTTTTTTTCGCCTTTTTTTTTCATTTTAGTCCTTTTTCTCTATTAGTCAATTTTTTACATTTTAATCTTTCATCTTTCATCTTTTTGGTTTTTTTTTTTTTCATTTTTTTTAATTTTCATGTATTTCGTTGTTGTTGTTTTTTTTTTTTTTTTGTAGCTTTATTTTTAACTTGTTAATTTAATGTCTCCTTATTCAGATTAATTTTCTCAGATATGTCTATTATGTACGTAACACATGTTTTAGATTAGTATCTATTTATATAGTAAACGCAGCCAAAGTTGTTCTTCCATATATATACATGTGTGTGTGTGTGTGTGCACAAGTAGAGCACTGATGATGTGTGTGTATCTGTGTGTGTGTGTATATATATATATATTCTTGAAAAACAGGCGCAGGTGGTGCTATGATGGAATATCAGCCAAATCTCGGCCATATTAATGTTCTTCAAGTGAATGAGCACCTAATCAATAATGTTGATGGTAGTTATTTTGACGAATTTTGGGCTCCACGTCTTTAATCCCGATTTTCGAAGCTGATAATTAGCAGTCTATGTATGCATGTATGTATAAGAGCTATCTATAGTTTGAAAGCAGATATACTACTGTCATTACGGTTTACTATAGAATCTTATAAGGGTATTTCCTCAAATTTATCTTTTTGATAATTTATCTCTAAATTTTTAATTTTAGTTTTTTACTCCTTGAACTTATTAAATTATAGTAATGTACTCCTATCAATTAATTTTTTGTTAAATTAATTATGAAAAACCCAAATTCGTCTCATGTGAAGAACGAAAAAATCGATATTCAATTAAAAATTTCTAAATATAATACAAATTCTAATGTAAAGCTTTTAATCTCAAATCTTTAATTTAGTGTAAAATTAACTTAAAATGGTACATTGCAATAATTTAGTAAGTTAAGAAGATAAATTATCATAATTAAAAATTTAAGAATCATGTTATTAAAGAATAATAAATTTAGGGAATATCATTGTTAAATATCTTATCTTCTAATGATCATAATTCAGAACGTTTTTTCAGGTCATTTAGAATATACATACATATATAAATATATATATATATGTCATTGTTTGGTCACGACTTACGAGATTTAACTAAGTAAGTCTTTTGCTGATTCTTCGAATCTATTAATTAGCGTGATGACAAATTTTACTAAATAGAATTTTTATGAGAATAATTAAAATACATAGTGAGATTTAAAAATATTTAGATTCAAAAACAAATTTATTATATGAATGAAAATTGTATTTAGGTTAGTCACATATTTACAAGTCGTAGTTTATATAATAAATATATTATTTACTCCTATTTACCATGGATATTAAAAAATATATTATTAATTTCAATTATTTTTGAAAATTGATATTTACTTCTCCATATTATTTGTATGATAAGATCATAAGCACTTTATTTCATATTTACTCTTTTTTTTTTTTTCAGTTCAGTTAAAACTTATGTGATGCTATATTGAGGCAGAGGGCCAATGGGATTTTTTTTTTTTTTTTTTTTTGTTGTTGTTGAAGCTAAATAGGTTATACATATAGAGGTTAGAATGTACAAACAACTTTGGAGAAAGAGATGCCCTCCCACATGATATATGGATCCCTTATAAAATGAATTGTTTATATATTCCGACCAATGCAGTGATAACAACTTAAATCCTAACATTTGGCGAGGAGAACAAACAGGACCAGCTGAATTTGACTTTGCGGTTGTCTCACTCACTTGAGAGTCTTGATCAGATGCAGTGATATGTATTTTGTTTTCCATGTGAAGATCATTTGGAACCATTGACTTTTCATTTAAAGGGGAATATGATATATAAACTCTATTGGTGCAATAAAAATAACTTTTGTTTTAGATAATTCTCTACCCCTTGTTTGGATGGGATTTTCAATTTTAGAAAATCTATCTTATTTTCAAACTTATTTTGTACAGTATCCTTTTGAAAAAAAGAAAATGAATCTTTTTAAAATCTTCTCACGGTGTATTATTTGTAACATTATTTCTTCTCGCTCCAAACAACATTTTGTTTTTACGATAGAAATTTTTTTACATATCTAAACATCATCTTATTCTCAAAATGAAAATACTTTTTCATTGAAAAAAAAAAAAAAATCCTTTTCAAAAAAAGCACACGTCATTCAAACGGGGTAATACTTAAAAATGAAAGTGAGGGAACCACATTGGACATAAATCGGCTCTGATTGACTAACTAACGGCTTTGACTAAGGAATTTTGGGTATAATTTGCTGTTTCAGAACTAGCTAGAAGAAAGAAAACTACACGTTGTCCGGTCATCCCCGGTGTCAACTTTGAAGACCTTCCTCTGTCTTCCTTTTTTCTTTTTTCCTTGGCCCTTTCCAGCTTCTTGCGTTTTTTTGACCCTAGTACATGCTAGCTAGTGCAATAAACTTCAAAGAAGCATCAGTGTTGGGAGGAATAAAAAAATAAAATAAAATAAAATCCATACGCATACAACACAAACCCAAAAAAAAAAAAACAAAACAAAACAAAACAAAACAATGTAGTTCGGAGGGAAAAAAATAAAAATAAAATCCACATGTTTCTAAAGATTATCGGTGATGCCTCCCTTGTTTCATATATCCATGTTTTGATTGTCGCCCAAAAATCATTATATTGATGATAGACAGTCCATGTGCATCTAATTTGACACAGAAAATCCACTACCCCGATTTAAAATATTCAAATATAATTCAAACCATTACAAATCTTCTAAATTCAAATATTCAAGTTAATGAAAATTTAATAAATGAGAATACAATTCAAAACCCAATACAAATCTTCCAGATTCTAATCCTTGATTTCACAAAAAAAAATTGATAAAATGAGACATAGTCCTACAGTTCAAATAGTTCGTAGACAAATTGTAAAAAACTAAAAATATAAGGAGTTAATTACAAAAAATAGACAAATTTATGGGGCACCAATGCTAAAAACTTGTGTTCTTTCTTGGTAATTCACAAGTGTGGGAACACAGAAAGCACGTCACTTTCAGTCTACAAACTAATGGTGGAGCAAATGTGGGGAACACGACCAAATTCAAGGTCATAATCTTGTGCACATCAAAATCTATGCCTTTCTTTAAAGGATTTTCCCACCGTTAGAGACGTTTCACAAACTTAAGCTAAATCTATGCTCGTCTTGCATGCTAAGGTTCCGACACCAACCTGCACTTCACTCAGATCGAAAAACACAATGCTACACAGCCCGAACGGGTTGCAGTCATGCACTCCCAAGGGCGTGGGGTCTGTGAATGGGAATCATACGAGGGATCCAAGGCCATGTGACTGCAGTCAAGCATCCCGTTATCGAAACTAAAAATTGGTTTAACAGAATAAACATAGCAAGCTCTATAAATGAACCAAGAATTGGTAGAAGCATAATCTAGATATCGAGAATGACAACTAATAAAGCAAAAGAAGCACTGCAATTTCTTTAATTTGGCACGATATGTTAACTAGCATTCATACATTAAGAAACATTGACAAGTTCAGCGAAGCACAAACTAACAGATTTCGTTGAAATATAATGCTTGAAATCTTCCTCCAGTTTAATCTAGTCTTCTCAATGATCTGTTGCTTGATAAGTCGATGCATGAAAAGACAGTTGGCCTGCTCAATTAGACATATCAGAGCTTTAGCCACTTTGGCTTGATCGGCTTTTTCTCTGCAAGCTTGCGTTCTTCCACAACAGGAGTTGGTACTGAGACTACAGGTTCAGGTGCGGGTGCTGGCTGAACAGGTTCTGCCTGCTCGGAAATGAGTTCCAAACCTTTCAATGACATGATTTCATCCTGAAGGAAGGGACCTGACTTGGCAGCTGCATCATCATCCCCTGGAGAAATGATAACAATTTACTAATTGAAATTGACCAAGAAGTTTTCTTCGACTACGTCTCTTTTCTGATGGAAAACTGTCCTTTATTTTATTTTTATTTTCAAAAAGCTAAGAGTAACCATTTTGTTGTAAAGCCATTATATTGAGTAAGTTTAAGTTAATGGTAAACAAAAAGGGAGGAGTTTGCTAACATTTAAAAGTTTTCAAGACTAATTATTGACGTCCTCGGCATAGTCACCTCAACAGGGAAACCAGAAACCAGAATTTTTCAGGAAAGAATCAGAGCAAGTACATTGTAGTTAAAATACGATTGACACTTAAATCAAAAAATAATAAAGCGAGTGCTGACCTTTTGGTATATCATAGGAAAAATAAATAATGGCGCCAGGAACAAAGCCAGCAGTGTAGAAATCTTGTGACAAGTCTTTTATCTGCTTTTTAGGAGGTGTAGTATCTGCAACATTACCATATGTTAGCCTCTAACGCATAAATGCGAAAATATGTTCATAATTGTTCATGAAAGAATATGGTTTGCTTCACGTATCCTTACAAATATAGAATGGCAACTCTGGCTTAGAAATCACTTTCATGAGAAGATCAACCAAACTCTGGACCTTTTCTGATGGATGAAATGTGGCCTCCAATGTGTGGTTATCAGGAAATCTTATCCTGATTACAGCCTGTTAAACGAGTAGGTAAACTTTAGAGATAAGTAAGTCCTACCTAATGTGGTTTAGGATCAAGATTTTTCTTTCTTTTTTTCTTTTTCAAATGAAAATACAAGTTAAATTGTCCAACAAGCACCTTCGTTATCCTTGACCTGCGTGCCAACTCTTCTGCCTCCCTGACTTTTCGTGTTTTTAAGTATTTATCTGTTCGTAACCAAGCACAATGTATTATAAAAAAGGCTAATTCACACTCAAGCCAAGTATCTACCAAAACATATGAGTGATCCAAAAAGAAAAGGTTCAAGAGAATGTCAGCCCAGTTTGGATAAAAGCAAAAAACATATAAAACAGTCACTGTGATATATTTCGTGCACCTAAAACTTTCATCACACAAATCAATCAACATTCAAGTTACCTTCTTTTTTGGTCGCCATAATTCGGTAATAGTCCTCTGCGGTGAACTCATAGAATTCATCCGCCTCCTCTGCCAAGCAAAATTAAGGTAACAAACAAGGAAACTCTGTTAGGTACTTAGGACTGTTTTCATAATACATTCAAGTCTGTGTGTTTGGGTCCACTACAAGAAGTTAAACGGCTTCAATACCGGTTTTGGACTCTTCATTCGATGAGGAAGAAAGTGGTGACGTTTCGAATACACGGATTTCTCGCCCGAACTTTTCTTTTGCAGCAGCAAGCTTGGCCTGTGGTCTCAATCCCATAGAAAGAAAATATAAATGTTAACACAGCAGGGGAAAAGTGGAATGAATGCTCTCAATTTCAAAACTATCCAGTACTTGTAAATTTTTTCACTGATCTTGGCCACAAAACTGAAAGAAAATAAAAGGAAAAAAAAAAAAACATATATGGAAGTCAAAGAAACGCATAAAGAGGCCTAGTTCATATGAAATACAATATGGTAGGCACCCAAATCTAGATAATTGTATGTTCTAAAGACTTAAAAAAACCTTCATAATATTTAATAAAACTAAAGGATGTGAATTGAAGGCCCTTGCTTTTGTTTCTAAAAATTCTAACTTTCTACCCCATCAATCTAAATTGCAACAACATTAACTCGAGATCATCACTTTCCATTAAAAAATAGAAGAAAATAAAGAACCGAAATTGGAAAAAGAAAGTGGAACAAGACCCAAAAGTGACAATGGAGAATTGTCAACAATTAAAGCAGAAAAACGCCATTACAGAGAAAACCCACATCGACCCAGATGCAAAATCGAACAAATTGAACAAAATTATGGAAAAAAAAAAAAAAAAAAAAAGGGCAAAGTGCAAAAAAGAAAGAAAAGAAAGAAAAACCTTAGCAGCTTGAGCCTCCATAGGATGAACGTTTGTAAACCTTCTTCTCTTCAAACGTAAAGGTGAGGAACCATCAGCAATCATCAGAAACTGCGCCAAACTCCGATTCAAACTGCTTCTCAATTCCGGCTCCAACTCCGGCTTGGGATTTTTTTTTTTTTTTTTTCTTTTGTATAGAAATAGAATAGACTGGAATAGGCAAGTCAGGAGTGCTATTCATATTCCTTTTCTCCTAGTACAAGGTTTTGCTCCCACGTGGTAACCGCACGTGCTGGCGTTGCCGATTTACGGCTTCTTGCAGGGAAGGCGAGAGATAATTGGAGAACTTTCCTTTTTCGTGTGCTACTATTTTGGGCCGCTTTAGTCTGGCCCAATTTCTATCCGGTGTTTTAATTTCGGGCCCAATTTCAACCCCTTTCTTTTAAAAAAGTTGTAGTTAAAAACAATTTTTGATAAAATTGTAAAAACAACAACTTTTATTATTATTATTTTTTTTTGGATTGATAGGTAAATAGCTTTTTTTTTAATAATATTTTTGACAAATAGACTAAGATTTCAAAAATTAATTAAAAAGTTCTTTTTTCTAAAATGGTAAATCAATTTTCTTAAATGGTCAATCATCACATATGATCATTAATTTGGTCAATCAGTGAATTAATTATAATATAAATTATCAAATTTCACAATTAATTATCGATTTTGACCAATTCTGAAAAAATGACAAATAGTCATTTTGCTAAATAAAAAAAAACATCCGATCATCTATTAGATTAGGTGACTAAAAAATATCACACAATCTAATTTTCCTTGTTTTATCTTTTTTTAAATACTTATTTGAATTTTAAACCTTCATATTTATTTAATTAAAGATGAGAAAATTGAAATTTTTATAACTGAGACAATAATTCATTATGTATTTTTTAAAGTGCAAACCTAAAAATCACCTTGACATTTTTACAAAGTAAATGGCAGGGGTACCTATTCCTCTTCCCCCTGACCATGGACTCTTTAAATTTTTGCCCCAATTTCAAAATGTTTTTACAATTTATTTCCTTATTTACTCCTTCTAAAACTTTAAATTACAATTTGTTTGTGTTTGGTTCACCGGTTGGAGATAAAATTTTTAAGTTAAAGTTGGTTAATTTTTCAAAAATTAGTTATAAGTTTTGTTGATTTTTTCAAAAAAAAAAAAAAAAAGACAAAAACTAATATGAAAAAGTACAATTTAGTTGGAGTTAAACTTGAATACTAAACAAAACCATTTCAAAACCTATAATTCCAAATAAATAAAAACTCTACTACACTAATAAAAAATAAATCAGAATTTATATTATATAACATATTATAAAGGCAGAGGTTAAATATATAGTATATTTGTTTGTTACTGTAAAATTATAGTAGATTTTATATTTTTGAACTTGTTGATTTACTTTTTTACCCTTAGTAGTTATTATGTTTTTGAATGTTTGAAGTGAGGAAGGTTTGGGCCGTGGGGGGATGATATTCCGATATGCTATTATGGTCTTTCTCTCCAAAATAAATTTATAATTTTTTGGATGTTAAACTTTGAAAGTTGAATTAAATTCTAAAGCAAGTTTAATTATCAAAGATGCATATACATAAACGAAAATTAAAAATTATTGCATTATGATATTAGTTTTTTTGGTCAATTTACACCCCCACCCCCCCTCTCAGGGAAAGAGGAAAAAAAAAAAAAATAGGTGGCATTTGGTATTGTTCTCATTTGTTCAGAAAAATATTGTTTTCTGTATGAAGAATGAAATTGAGAATACTTTGAGAGATCGTTATAGAGATTGTGTTTGACTTTTTATTTTTATTTTTATTATTATTATTATTTGCTGAAGGTGTTTTAGATGGTTTTGATATGAGAAAAAAGCTACTTGTTTTCTATTTCCTTTATAAAAATCATTCTCATTATTTTTTGTTTTCATTTTCAAAACATTTACTAAACCGATACAATTTGGAAAACGTTTTCGTTTTCGCGATTCAAAAAACATACAAAAACATTTTCAAAACACACTTGGAAATAAAAATATCAAGCACTAGTGGCCCAAGCAGTCCCACCAATACCATGGGCAGCTATCTAACTACCAATGTCCTCCATCATCATAGTTATGAGCTGAAACCAAAATCTATCCCCTGAAAAAGAGGCAAATGGACTCCCTTATTATGAACAACCCAATCACATACCACCATCACTCACCAAACTTTCCTTTCTTCTCTTAGCTACTAAATAAAAATAAACAAATAAAAAAAAAAAAAAAAAAAAAAAAAGAGAGAGAGAGACATATACCCATCTCTTTACTCATTCCCTTTTGTTTCATACAAAGCCAAGCCTTTGGGCTTTGGTTTGGCACCTAAGCTAAGCAAAACTACCAAAAGTTAAAGTCACTGCCATTTCAAGCATCACCATCATACAACGCCTACATTATTACATCCTTGTTGACCAAAATAACCAAACTCCCTCTCTTCCCCTTAATGAAATTTATATGTTTTTATTTTTATTTTTCTTGGATTGTTATTTACATTTTTTCTTTAATATGCACGAACCTAAGCTCATTCAAACACATAAATGAAACTTACTTTAAAACGAGTATTCTTATGATTTCATAAGGATAAAATCACATTTCTAAGCATTTGAATCTGAAAGAATTTGCCTATAAGAATAGTCATGAATATTCATATCATGGTTTTGGGTTAACATGCTATTTGATGGTCTGCAGATCATGCTACTCTGAACTCTTTCTAAACGACCCGATAATGACACCTAACATCTCAAGCTTGGTCAAGTCAATGATTTTATTTGTTTATTATTATTTTTAAAAGAATAATTTACTTGATGTTTCTCTTGTCTTCCATGAAAAATCGATCTTAATACTTGCATATGTATGCGAATAAGAGGTATAAAATGACATTTTTCTTATAAAACATTTTAATGTATTATGTATCAATAATTTTTTAGAGTAAACATAACAATATAATTAAGAGAAAAAAAAAGTGATAATAATTTGAAAATGTATAACAGTTATAAATAAATTGTTTAACATCAATTCTACATGTAACACACAAAATCAGTCTTTCAAAAGCACTACAAACTTATTTATTTACTTTATTATTATACAAAATTATTAATAGGGTTAAAATATTTCACATTTGATTTCACTATGAGATGTATAATTAAAATTCGTCAACCTAATATATATATTTATATATAGTTTGGATTGTCAAATGAAGCCAAATCAAAATCTAACGGTCTCAGATAAGACAATATCAACACAATCATTCTTCATATATCATCTAAAGGATTCTTATAACCCTATGTTTGAAGGATATATCAAATTTCTGAAATTGAAAATTTTTTACAAAAAAGTATTTGTCTCAACTTTTTTCATTACTCTTATTTTGAAAAAGAAAAATTATTTTATTTTTAAACTTATTTTATACAGTATCATTTTAAAAAAAGAAAATGAATATTTTTGAAATCTTAACACAATGTACTATTCTCAACATCATTTTCTTTTCATCCTAAATAATCTTTTATTTTTAAAAAGAAATTTTTTTACGCATCTAAACACCAACTTATTCTTCAATAAAAAGACTGCTCTTTTAAAACAAAAAAAAATTATTTTTAACAAATAGACACGCGATCAAAACGAAGTTTTTCTATGGTGGAAAGGGCCGGCAAGCTGGCTGGCGATCATACTGGCGCACGTTAGCATCGTCCCGTTCTCCACCCTTTCAAAATCCTCACCGGCCTCTGATTCCTCAATCATCTCTCCGGCCCCACCAAAGAAGTTAAACGCAAAATTCAACCGAAAGTCCTCTTAGTTTTAATATTTTTTAAAACAACCCCAAATTGTTCAAATTTAAGCCCCCGTTTCATAATTTCCAAGAGTTCACGAGGACCTGTTTTTAAAAAAAATAAAAACATCTCGATGATAACCGAATAATAAAAAATTAAAAAAAGGAAAAAATCAAAACGAACAACCGGAATCAGACTATCCCAGAGAGAGAAGCAAAGCAAAAGAAAGCGAGAGAGAGGAGAGAGAGAGAGAGAGAGAGAAGACGCCATTGGAGGAGCAATAGAGCAGTTTTCTAGAGAGAGAAAGAGGAGGGTTTCGGAGTGGTGATGACGATGGACAGAGAGAAGGAGAGAGAGATAGAGCTCGAGAGTGCAATGTACACTAACTGCTTGCTGTTAGGGCTGGATCCGGCCGTCATCGGCGTCGGAGGCGTCAACGGAACCCCTCGCGTCGGCCTTTTCCGTCACTCGAACCCTAAGTTGGGAGAACAGCTTCTTTACTTCATCCTCTCCTCCCTCAGAGGACCAATTCAGTCCGCCAAAGTAAACGCCAATCCCTATTTCACTTTCTCCTTTTTTCCACATTGTATTATCTCTTTCTCTGCCTCCGTTTTGCTTTGATCTGATTTGCTTTGTTTCCCTAACGCCGGCGATCTTTCAGGATTTCGATAAGGTCTGGCCAATCTTCGATTCGGCCCAATCACGCGATTTTCGTAAGGTATAATTTGATTTTATTTGTGGAAATTCTTTTCTCTCTCTCTCTCTCTCTCTCTCTCTCTCTTTTGGCTTCTTTCGTCGTCAGTGAATTTGATTTCGCATTGCGTATTTGTTGTTGAATTTATGAATTAGGTCGTGCAAGGGATTATTAGCGAGCTCGAATCGCAAGGCGCGCTTCCGAGAAGCAATTCCAGGGTTTCATCCCTTGCTACGTGCTGTGGACCGAGGTCGGTTGGTTGCGATACTATTTCTTTATGGTTATTAGGTTTTTTTGTTTAATTTTTAATTTCGAATAGCCTTTGGTTGATGAGGAAACCTGTGGAAAATGGTGTTCGGAATTTTGTCAGGCTCACTAGAGTGGAGTTTTTTCTGTCACTTGTCTCTTTTTGGGAAGTTCTTTCTTTTGGCAAACTGATGTTATTGGAAACTGTCACATTATGAAAAATAAGATAGTGTTCAAGTTTGTTTTTGTGCATTTCTGCATGTTTAGGAAGACGGTGAATTTGGACGGAAAATACATCCCTAATTTATGTGATTTATTGGTGGTTCATAAGCGTCAAATTCGTTGACTGCAGGTTTGTGGAACTCTTGTGGCAACTTTCTTTGCATGCTTTGCGAGAGGTCCATAGACGAACCTTTGCGGCTGATGTGGTTTCTAATCCACTTCCATCTTCATTGACTGATGTTGCCTTTTCTCATGCAGCTACGCTACTTCCTGTAACAAAGGTCAGTTAAAATTGTGTTCTATATCCTGGCGCCATTTGACCTACATTTTTGGCCTTATTCATGCTTGCTTTGGCGTCACACATGCATTTTTGAGGCGTCTAACGAAAGTAAAAATGCAATACGGATATTATTTTGATTGACAGCCATATTGTACTAATTTAGTTTCCTACTCTTGCTTTTTTGTTTTTTCCCTTTCTTTTCTTTTCAAGAAAAAGTTGATGATTGAATTTAGGTTCCTTCTGGGTAAAACTTCTACTGAGACTTATGAAGGTGATTTAGTATTTAACTTCATCGTTTGAACAAACTCGCCCCCCACATTGTGCTCATATTTAACATTCTAGTCTACAACAACTATTTGATTTTTGTATATTCGCTTGTGTTTGACAGTAACACCGATATTGGTGGAAACAATCGAAGAACATTTCTAGATACTTCACATGGCTCTTGTTCTATGTTCCCATCTGTTTATATATTCACCTTTTTCAGTTTCAGTTTCAGTTTCAGTTTCGAGACCACTTTACTTGATCTTCATCATTGATATGAGCCTTTTATTTTTTTTTTAATTTTAAAAACAGGCTAGAATAGCCCTTGAACGAAGGAAGTTTCTTAAGAATGCAGAAACAGCAGTTCATCGGCAAGCTATGTGGTCAAATTTGGCTCATGAAATGACTGCAGAGTTTCGTGGTCTTTGTGCTGAAGAGGTAATGAGGGTGTGCATTCAGATTCATATGAACTTATACATATCAGATGCTTCTAGGGAATTCTTATTTGCTTTGGAAACTTCGATCCCAGGCTTATTTGCAGCAAGAGCTTGAAAAACTACATGATTTGAGAAACAAAGTGAAGTTGGAAGGAGAACATTGGGATGACCTTGTTTCTAGTTCAAGTCAGAATTCTCATTTAGTATCAAAAGCTACTCGTTTGTGGGAGTCTATATTATCCCGCAAAAGTAAGTTTCCACATTTCATGTTTCCTTTCCTGGTTCCAGTATTTGAATGGTTACTTAAGTGACCTTTATCTCTTATACCCTTTGAATTTCGATTCTTAATTTTGTACAAGTTCAAAAGAATAAGTAACCTTTTTGGCATGGATTTTATCATATTCTTGTATCATTTAGAGCTTTTATCTATGTGTTGCTTTCATGGTCCAGATTATAAAATACGGAAGAAAAATGAAAAACACGGGACTTTACTTGGTAATCATATAACATTTTAAGCTTCATTTGAAATGTGAACTTTCACCTTCGTGCTTCAGCGGATGGACGCCATGCCAAGCTACTTTTTGATGTGTCTTGTATATATCTTTGCTTTCAGAGCATTCACTTAAAAATACTGCTTGTCTTCATAACCCCTCTTTGAGTTAGACTGAGTTTGTAACCTCGATGAATATTTCTATCGCATGCAGGTCAACATGAGGTTCTTGCTTCTGGCCCTATTGAGGACTTGATAGCTCACCGGGAGCATAGGTAATCTGCCAATCCCTTTTGTTATGGTTTTCTGCAGATGTCAGTGCCGAGTTACCTTTCATATTCATAATTTTTGTTTTTAGGTACCGCATATCCGGATCTTCTTTACTTGCAGCAATGGATCAGAGTTCTCAGGTTCCTTATGCAGATGTTGTAACTGTCCAATCTGGTGACCTCGCTTCATCACATCTGGAAGACAAAGAACAGAGTGATGGATCGTATATCAATGTGAACGGGGAAAAGATAAAAAACAGTTTGGATTCATCCCTTTCACAAGTAAATGACGAAACAATATCTCGAGCAGATGAAAGGAGTGGAAGGGTCCACCCAACTGTAGATGTGGCAGAAATTATCAGGCGCTGGACACATGCTTTACAGCGTATTCATAAGCAGTCACTTCATTTGGTATGTGTTTTCATCTATAATTTCAACCTATTTGCTGCAAATGGTTATTTTTATGTTTCTCTTATTTGCTATATATCCTCTTAAGTTGTTTTAGTCCATGGGTCTACCATAACTAAATTTTGTCATTATAATCTTATATTTGTTAGACTCTTTTTCCTGCTTAGATTTGATCATACAATCGTAGTAAGACAAAATTTCTGTTTCTACAACCAGACTTGTTTCTTTTTACCATCTTGAAATTTTGTTTTTTTAAATCGAACTTTATTTTCAGTAAGTCCACACTTATTTATACTTGTAATTTTTTTTTTTTTGTATAATAAATAGTTTGCTGTTAAAATATTTGACTGTGGAATAAACATTTGGAAAATGGTCTGTTATTGGATTTTGATTTATTAAACTGATGTATCAATTTTGCTCGTCTCCTCTAACATGTTGCAATGGGATTGCGAAATGATAATTTGTAGGCAAAAGCTAATGATGGAGAGGGTCCAGATATCTTACGAACAACTCATGATGGTGGTTCAAGTGGCCATGCTGAATTTTTAGCATCTACTCTTGCGGAACATCAGCAACACTTAGCTAGCTTTCAGGTAATGCTTTTCGGAGCTACCCATGAGGGCTGGTGCTCTCCTCATTTGAGTATAACTCTGAGAAATTCAGATATATCTACTTTTGACTTGATGTATGATCCAAACTCTTTAGCCTTATACGTGTGTTTGTTTTTGGTTTGGGTGGGGGAGTTAACTAGTCTTTTCTGTCAATGCTATGTGTTAGTTCCATTAGTTTGTTTTGGTGTGGGTGGTTGCGGTGGAATTTTTTTCTCTATGTTTTACATTTCCTTTATTTATTTCTGTTTAAAACATGTTAATTTATTGTCTCTCTTACAATTTCTACATGCGGTGCTG
The DNA here is from genome assembly GCA_008635985.1 of Ficus erecta. NCBI lineage: Eukaryota > Viridiplantae > Streptophyta > Magnoliopsida > Rosales > Moraceae > Ficus > Ficus erecta. The sequence goes on from BKCH01001729.1 coordinate 43,606, forward strand.
AAAGTTTTCCTACTTTTATACTTCTGTAGGTACTCATTAACCAACTAAAAGAAGTTGCTCCAGCAATACAGAACTCAATATCAGAGTGCACGGTGGAAGTAAATAGTATTTCCTCCAGTCTGCCTCCAATGGTTAAACGTCCTGGTCGTTCAACGTCACCTACTCAAGCACAAAGCAGCGGGAGGACAATGGTGATTTGCTCGTGTCTACCTAGTGCGATATGTATTCTGATGTCTGGTTGTGTTTCATATGATACGATATATAACTAGTTATCTTCTTCTTCTTCTTCTTTTTTTTTTTTTTTTTTTTTTTTTTCCAAAAACCAAATTTAAGCAGGAAAGTAGTTCAGATGATATTGCTGAGGTCTCTTCAAAAATGTCTACCGTTCAGCTTGACAAGGTTTCAGCCAGTCCTCCTGCATTAAAGCTCCCACAATTATTTACTCTGACTCCAAATTCTTCTGGAAAGGGTGCAAACATGCATAAGCGTAACACCTCAGCTCCTCAAAATAATCAAGTAGAGAACCTGGCAGAAAGGAAATCTCTGGACCAGCCTTTGCCAAACAATCATGAAGATAATCTACCACAAGGTTTTTTTTTTTAAATTTACTGTTGCTTTGCCTTTCACTTTCCTTTTCATGTACAAAGGTCGATGACTTGCTGCTGAGGGATTTACTCTGTAGAAACAACTGCTGCTTCAATAGCTTTATGATGAAGTTTTCAATTTTCTTTTTCATATTTTGCAGATAGTGATATTTCTTATGTTCAGAATTTAAAGAGATCTGTGAGGGAAGCTGCTTTGTCAACACAATCTTTCAGTTCAGAGCCGTCGCGAGATGGCCATTCAGAAGACGGCTCTGAGCACTTCTTTTTACCCATTTCAGGATCTGGTTTTTCTCGTCTTGGCCCTGAATCCAAAGGGCCTTCAATCAGGAGCAAAAGGTTGTTTACATCTCAGACAGATTCTTCCTCGCTGGAAAATCGTGTCTCCGATGGTCATACTGAAAGCAAATATGATGATTTCTCTGACATGTTGAATGGCCTGGATTCTCTTCATGATTATGACCGAGTAAATGGATTTCTGTCGGTTGCTGCCTTGAACGGTTCTGCCTCTGATGGGCAAAGATCATTTTATGACATTGATGAAGCTCCTGATCAGGTCTTTTCACCTCCTTTGCTAATGGATTCCACACTTTTGGCAGATTCTTATGAGGACTTACTAGGTATGTCGCTTTGGCCGCAAATTAGTCCAGTTGGTGGGCATCCTTCTGTTAAAGTTTTCATCATTATTCATCAGATAACTTAATTTGTTTACTGAATGGCTTCTAGATATATATCTTAGATATAACCGCAGCTAGTCTTTGCCTTGCATTTTTTGACATTATTGAAGTTCTATCACCAACTATTACTTATTTTGGCTCCTAATAATCATGTTAACTATTTGGCTAAACTCTTTTGGCCATAGCAAGGACAATGAGAGCTCCAAACAACCGTAGAATCATTACCTTTGTCACATGTCCTGATACCCCCTCCGTGTACTTATAGTTTGTTGGATTGTTCTGCAGCTCCACTCTCGGAAACTGAAACGGCCTTGATGGAGCATTGAAATGAAAAATAAAAATAAAAATTGAGGATGCGGCTTTGTCAAAGAGATGATTTGGTCACTGCCACCGTGATAGTTTTGGATTCCATCATTCGGAGTATTTATCCGTCACCCGTAATTCTCTCATATGACAGTCCATATATCTCTCTTTTCATCTTGATACACTGTACATTTTTGGCCCTTGTGCATGGCTGATGGGAGGAAATATGAACCAACCAACTAGCAGTGCGTTTATAGATGCTTCATAGATATGCTGAAAACGAATGAGTATCTTACATTGCTAATCGTACCTGAAGCACTGGAAAGCCGAAATCCAAAGCCGTAACGGATGAACGTGGTCGTAGGCAGAAAACTCCTCGAGATTCTTGCCCTCAAAGTTGTCCTTGAGGAAAATGTTATGTGCAACTCTTATAAATTTGAAATTGTTGTAATCTTTTAGCCTCTTGGGTGTTCAGGTAGCAATTTTTTTTTGGGGGCTGATTTTTATTAAATCTGATAATTGTGTATTACATGTATCTGAAACATCTTTTGCTGATACGGAGTAATGGGAAATTGGTGTTTGTATGTTTGGATTAGTAGATAGATTTATTTATTATTATTGTTTTTTTTTTTTAATGTTTCAACCTCAGTAATTAAAACAAAGTTAAATAAAATAATAAAAAATTAACCTGTTGACCTTCATTACCAACCCATTTAAGTTTGTTTTGGATTGTACGAGTGAATTCGTCAACCAATAACAGCTTCCCCATTTTTGTATTGTCAATTTTGGTGATCATTATCACACATTTTCAACAAATCAGAATTCATATGTCAATTCCAAAGCTTATCGTGACACATAGATCTTATAAAGTTTTATGTATTGATCTCTAATTGATTGGTTGTTTTATATATCTACCTCTAAGCCCGAGTGATTGCAGGTATAGCCGGTGGTGGAGCTGCATGGAGTTGGGTGAGGTTGTCATTTCTATTAATTAATTATTTTTTTATTAAGTCACTTTAATGTTTTCATATGATTTTTATTGAAACACGTCACTTAAAATTAGCTCATTATAACTCCCACAAAAAACTTTAGTTATTATTCTCACTCATTATTTTTTTTTTATTTTCAAAGTATTTATTTCTTAAAAAAAATTAGTGTTGACTCTTATTAAAATAGAATATTGATTTTGTCATTGAATATAACTTATTAGTAATTATTTCACACTTAATTTTGTTGAATTATCACTACTCGTGTGTGTGTGTATATTTTATACATTTTTCAACTTCTTCTCTCATTATGCCAGTATTTATTGCCTTTTTTTTTTTTTTTTTTTGAGAAAATTGTATTGCACGTTCTCTACTTTGACCAATAGCACAAGAATTGAACTGTTTAAGGGTTTGTTTGGTTTTCTATTTTATCACCAATTAAACTGTATTTTTTTATTGGTTTTTTATCTTTTTCTAAAAAATTAACAAAAATTATATCTAGTTTTTGAAAAACGAATCAATTCCAACTTAAAAATTTCAACTTCAACTTGGCGATCTAAACGCAAGCTAATTCTCTCAAAAATACGACGGTTTGACTGTTTTTTTTTTTTAGCAGGTTTTGCACAGGTAATTAGCCAATAGTGATTTGGCATTGACAAGAGTCATTAAAAATGAGGTGGTGAGTTGGTCTCATGATTTTTTATCATTCACCAACTTTACACACGAAGAGGTATAATTGTCTCCTCTTAGATTTTAATCATTGCCAATGTCTTTTATTACCCGTTTGGTCTTTCTGATCAGGAGAAAGCCGAAATTCATTTTCCTACCTTCAATGATTTTCAACAACATAACCCACAATCTCTCCATTTTGCTTAAACAACACTTTATATAGAAATATATATATATATATATATATATATATCTCTATTTTGCCTATAAAAAAGGGAAATCATCCTGGCCTTTCAATATAATCCACATTCTACTGCTACACGGTACACCCATGTTTTACTAACTTTTGTGATTAATTACGGAAAAATAACAAACAAGTTTCTAGTAGGTAGAGAAAAATTCTACCTTATACCATATTAAAAAGAAAAAGAAAAAAAAAAAATTAACAACATAGAACTTCGTTTTTATTAGTTAGATTTGTATCTGATTATGTCAAAAATTTTTTTTATCTTTTGTTATCTTAATATTATTGTAACATAGACTATTTACAAATGTGCATTACTTGTAATAATATCCTGACAAAAAAAAGTTCCTAAAATATAATTCTACTTGTATCGAATTAGATAGAATCCAATCCAAATATAAGACGAAATTATTATGGAATTTTGATTAAGATATAAGGATTTGAAATTATCAAACTGGTTTTTTTTTTTTTTTTTTTAATCTTATCATATCATGAAATTCTCTCAAATTTCTATCGTGCTATACTAAATTCTTCAGAAAGTAATAGAAATGACAGAGAATATGAGAAAAGAGAAACATAGCCTTTCTATACAATAATCACATATTCAAACTGAATAATTTCATAATTTTTTAAAAGCTGTTTGTAGACTAGTTCGAACTGGCACAGTCCCAATGGAGGAAGCACTATTGGCCACACGGTTCTTGCAAGGAAAATTATTTGATTTATTGATATTTATAGATCACTACTTTGGTTCTTTAGTCTTTTTCTTTTTAGTGATTCACAATTTTTTGTTTTTTTGAAAGGAATGATTCACATTCTCTTACACAAAAAAAAAAAAATGGTTACAAATATAGCTGAACCTCATTTCACATTTAACTCTATTATAAAAAATATAATTTCAATTTCAATCTCCAAGTTATAAAATATATATATATATATATATCTATTTTGTTAGAGATCTTCAACTCCCACGTCAGAAAGAAGATGGCCATTGTTTGTTTTTGTTTTTTTTTTTTGGTGCTAAATAAGATGGCCATTGGGTTGACAAAATATCGGATGAGACGTCTTTTTTTTTGTTTTTTTTTTTGAGGGAATGGATGAGACATCAATAATAGTTCCACGTTTATTTTTATTTATTTATTTATTTTTTTTTTTTTGCACTAAAAAAATCTCCCCTTCCCAAAGGCAAAAACTCTCAAAACAATTTTATTACTAAAGATTATTATTGGAACTCCCCCATTGACAAGAATGTGAGACAATAAAAATAAAAAAATAAAAAATAAAAAAGGAAAGAAAACGACAGACTAGTTAAGAAGCCTTCAATTTTCTGATCAAAATCTGCATCCACGCGCAATAAAAGCGCGTGACAAATTATTGAAATACAAGGTTAAAGAGGTTTTGAACTTCGTACTCTTTCGGCCAAAAATCACAGAGGACGGGAACACCTTCCTCGGCCATCAAACGAGGCCCACGGTCGCTCATAGCGCGTGGTGTTTTACCCAATTTCCTATTTTACCCTTCAATTGATTCCAAAAAGTAATTAGCATTACGGGAACTTGAAGGGCAATTTGGTAATCTCGTCTGTCACAAAATTTAGGAGCAGTTTCTCGAGGGTTGAAAATCGAAATTTCTATAAATAAAAAAAAATCGAAATTCCTAATAAAGAGAAAAGAAAAAAAGGGAAAAGAAGGGAAAGTTAAGAAAGAATAATTTTGTGATAAAAAAGGAGGATATAATTATATATAAAACAATAATAAAATTATAAAAATAATAATAATAATAATTTTTTTTGGATTTGGATTTACAAAAACATTAAAAATACCAACACAATCATCAACAACAACAGCTACGGTTTGCTGTTTCTTCAACACCCTCCTTTTCTCTCTTCTCTCTTCTTCTTCTTCTTCTTCTTCTTACTTTGATTTTCAATCTCTTTCTCTCTCCTCTCTCTTTCTCTCTCCAGAAGAGCAGCCGAGCCCTTTTATGTAAGTATTTATTTTATCTTCTCGAATTTAATTTCTGTCGGTTTTGGTCCTTAAATCGCATGCTTTGAAATGGATCTTTTTAGTTCTGTGTCTGTTCGAAAATTTTAAGGTTGATGTTCTATTGGGGTTCCTGTTTTCTTGTAAAACTTTTTGCATGTCACTGTTATGGAAAATGATATCTGGGTTTTCTAGATCGTGCCCAGATCTTATTATCCTTTGATTGTATCAGGGGAAAGTGGAGAGAGAAAGAAGAGAGAGATAGAGAGAGAGAGAGAAGGGGGGATGAAGATTTTATATGCCCGTTATATTCTTTTTTTCCTTTTCGATTGTTGAACAGAAGTCAAAGCTTGTGAAGATTGATCTTTTAAACACGAATTTGGAAATTTTGTTGGTCTCATTTGGTTTGAGGGTTCTCTTGTTCAACTGGGTTTTGCTGTATAAGTCAAAATATCAAGATTTTTGGTCTAAAAAGTTAAGCATACTATTCCGTTTCAAGATAAAAGGGGAAAAAAAGAAAGCAAGTTACGTATTTTGTTCTGATTAGTTGATTAGTATTTACGGGTGGAAAAAAGAAAAAAAGAAAAAAAAAGGTTTTCCCGTACGATTTTGAGCTTTAGAGTGATTTTGTTTGCTAAATTTTTCAACATTTGAAGTGAGTTCTTTTTTATGCCTCTTATCACAGATATCCCCGGTTGGACTGAGACATTTGCTTTTGATCGGGTAAAGATGGCGAAGAAGATAAGAAGCTGAGGGGTTTTAACTTTCTTCGATCATTCGCTATGCTGGCGTGAGCTTTGGTTTAATGAGTCTGGATTTTCCTCTATCATTGATGCTTTAGAAGTACGATTTTCGACGAGTAGCGGATTGTTAGGAGAAGAAGAAGGAGCCTTTTCTTTTGCCATTTTAAGTTATGATCAAGCAGTTACTTAACAAGCTCCCAAAGAAGCCCTCGAAGTCGGCTGAAAATCGCGAAGGAGGGGGAACCTCAACCTCTTCTTCAAATGCCAGCAACAATTCAAGAAGTGGCGAATCAGCAACCAACAGACATGGGAACACGGGTGGGACATCTCTACCTGGTGTTAACTCCACCTCAAGTGTAGTGGTTAATTATGGAAATAAGCTTAACCTGGCTGTGAACTCAAAGCTTAATGGGAACTCGCTGGCTTCTTCGTATGAGGCATTGCCAAGTTTTAGAGATGTCCCTAATTCGGAGAAGCAGAACTTATTCATCAAAAAGTTGAACTTATGTTGCGTCTTGTTTGACTTCGCTGATCCGACAAAGAACCACAAAGAAAAAGAAATCAAGCGGCAAACACTGGTGGAGCTCGTGGACTATATTGCTTCTGCGAATGGGAAATTCCCGGAAGCTGTCTTGCAAGAAATCGTGAAAATGGTGTCCACAAATTTGTTCAGAACACTAACTTCTCCGCCCCGTGAAAACAAAGCTCTAGAAGCCTTCGATGTGGAAGATGAGGAGCCTTCAATGGACCCTGCGTGGCCGCACTTGCAAGTTGTCTATGAATTCTTTCTAAGGTTTGTGGCGTCGCCTGAGACAGATGCGAAGTTGGCTAAGAGGTACGTTGACCACTCTTTTGTTCTCAGGTTGTTAGACCTTTTTGATTCAGAAGACCCCAGAGAGAGGGACTACTTGAAAACGGTTCTGCACCGAATCTACGGAAAATTTATGGTACACAGACCATTCATCAGAAAAGCAATCAACAACATCTTTTACCGTTTTATTTTTGAGACCGAGAAGCACAATGGGATCGCGGAGCTGTTAGAGATTTTGGGAAGTATAATCAATGGGTTTGCTCTGCCATTAAAGGAAGAGCACAAGCTCTTTCTTGTTCGGGCTCTCATACCTCTTCATAAGCCAAAATGCATACCAATGTACCACCAGCAGTTATCTTACTGCATTACACAATTTGTGGAGAAAGACTGCAAACTTGCTGATACAATCATACGGGGTTTACTAAAGTATTGGCCGATTACGAATAGTTCCAAGGAGGTCATGTTCTTAGGTGAGCTGGAGGAAGTTCTAGAAGCAACTCAGCCTGCAGAATTCCAGCGCTGTATGGTACCTTTGTTTCGCCAGATTGCTCGTTGCTTGAGTAGTTCTCATTTTCAGGTGGGCAATTTTACCAGTTTTTTCATCTGCTTTGTACTACTTTGCTCTCTTCTTTGGTTTTATGATAATTTCCAAACTCCAAGGTGGAAAATCTTTTAGCCTTAATAGTTGAGTTTTGTTTAAGATAGTTGGATCCATATGGTTGTACTTCTCAACCGCAGCGATAAATTTAGTTTAGTAGTCTGAGGTAACTGCTTGGAAGAAGTTCCAGTCATCTATGTAAAACCAGTAGCAAAAAAAAACAAAACAAAAAAACAGAACAAAACAAAAAAACAAAAAAAAAACAAACAAACAAACAAAATAGAGATAAATACACTAACTATGGATGTCATGCTGGAAATAGACGGGTATTATTTTACCCTTCATTTCAGATTTGCAAAAGCAATGTATCCTTGCATAATTAGGATTTGAAACATTCGTGATATGGATGTAAATGAGTAGACTTTTCCCTTGGTCTTGTGTGCTTGTTTGAGAAAAAAGCATCCTTGTTGAATCTCATGTTGAGTGTTAAAATTAGAGGACGGTGCTAATTTGACGGTGATGAGAGTGTTATTCCTCAATTTGTAGGTGGCGGAGAGAGCTTTGTTCTTATGGAACAATGATCGCATTGAGAACCTGATAAAACAAAACCGCAAAGTTATTCTGCCAATTATTTTCCCTGCATTAGAGAGAAATAAAAGAAGTCACTGGAACCAGGCTGTACATAGCCTGACACTAAACGTCCGCAAGATATTCTCTGATGTGGACGCCGAGCTTTTCGAGGAGTGCTTGCAAAAGTTTCAGGAAGATGAAGCACAAGAGAAGGAAATCAACATGAAACGGGAAATGACTTGGAAACGCTTAGAAGAGATTGCCGCAAAGAAAGCTTCTAGTAACGAACCAGTGCTCGTCTCCCCCAAAATACTCGCTCGTGCACCTTCTGGGTAGGAAGCTGGAGATTATCATCTGACAGAAAATTCATGTACTGCAACTGGTATGAATTATGAAAACGTATTAACATCTGAATTGTCAAGCTGTTTCTTATTTGGTTCGGTTGGTTGCTCACCCTCCGGATTTTGGGTTTTCAGGTGATCAAGTAATGGATTGAAGGAATTCCACTGTTTGGGCACACGCAGCCCCATTTTGATCATGTACTAGACTGTATATATTTGATTCGTTCCAATAGAACAAACGGGTGTTGCGCTGGCCTTCCGATTTGGAGATCTGGTTAGTATAGTTGGCTCGTTTTGCCATTCATGTTTTTAAAGGTAACAAAAAAAAAAAAGATCCTACTTTTGACATGATGGTGCTTACACTTATGAATTTGGTTCGACGGGGGTATGTTCCGTCTTTAATTACTTGTATGTATCATCAAACTTTGTTTCTTTTGTGAATCATCTCTTTCTCTATGAAGAATTCCAGTGGAGGGACGTTAGTATGTTGCATAAATTTTTTGATCGGTACATGACATTATGGTTTAGTAAGTTCTACGAATCGGTTGCCGTAATTTGTTTTAGATGTTAGCTTCTGATGTTTCTTCCCTTCAGTTATTTTGCCCTGAATCTTGTTCTGAAAAGGATAGGACACTAACAGATATAAAAAGAACGATATGGCGGAAGATTTGAAGGGCTCTTATATATTTAGCCCTTACCATCCAGCTGAACCCGGAATATCTGCTACAGGTACTTCTAGATTTGAGGTTTATCATCTGTTTGTCCTGGTGTGTGAAAACGATCAAAGGAAAATTTTGTGGTTGGGTACCAAAAAAATACTCTATCCGTTCTGTGCAGCCCTGAACCACCTGATTTTCATCCTGTTTCTTTGAATTTGATTCTGATGTGATCTTACGGTTCAAAACAACACAATCTTGATAGAGTATTTTTTTGTACCTTACCACAAAATTCTCCAATGTTTTTCGGCTCATGATGCTTGGTTCGACTATCCCACATGTGGGGCTCACTTTATGTTTCTGGGCCGTATCTGGCATCGTTGAGCCGGGCAGTGATGTTCGTGGACAATATCGAGCATTTCATCTGCGATGGTATAGATTACCGGTTTCTCGGAGAAAGTATTGGCAAAGGTATAGCATCATGAAATAGGGGGTGGAGGCAGAGCTCCCATCAATGACAGCATGTTGTTGGTGCAAACGCAGCATGGAACATATTTTAGTTGATGTTTGTTGAAGTTTTAACTCTTTCCCGTTTGTTTTTGGTAACAAATATTTATCAAGTTAGTTGCAACAACATAGTAAGTTCACATTCAAGTTTCCTTAGCTAAATTGTTATTGCTTGAATTGCTCCCAAACTCCTTGAAGACAACATTACTCTTCCCTTTGAAAATCAATACAAATAAACCTCCATTTTATGTATATATTTTTTTCTTTTTCTTCCAAGCATTAGAAGATTTTCCATATCAAATTTTCTGCAAGATTTGTACATGTTCCAACATTATAGAGTATCTTTGGTAAGAGGAATGAAAATTGGACGGAAATAAAGACATCTAAACCTAACTCGCCGTGAATGTAAATGCCAATGTCATATTTCCTATAAAAGGTGTGAAAATAGCATATTAAAGGTGTAAACATTTCCTATAAAGGTGTAAAAATAACATATTAAAGGTGTAAAAATAGCACATTTGATATAGTATCTTGTGTGTCAATGTCATATTTCTTATAAAAGGTGTGAAAATAGCATATTAAAGGTGTAAAAATAGCGCATTTGATATATTATCTTATGTTGTGCATCTATATATAATGCTATTTTTTAATGTCATAACTATTTGATGTTATCATTATTAGGTTTTGAAATGTTGAAACTCTAAAAGTGAAGTTCTAATATATTTATTATTTGAAAATGATAATATTATAATGATTAAATAAAAAAAAATTAAAACTCTCAACAAAATAGTAATTATCAAATTTAACATTAGAAATTCTAACATTTGAATGGGAACTTTTCAATTTAATGTTAAAATTTGACTTTGACACATTTTAGCATTATTATAGAGATGCTCTAAGGATAGAATATAGAGGGAAGGGAAAACCTCTTTTATCGTATTAACTATAAATTGCCTCTACGCTCTCCATACTTGACTAGTTTAAAATTGAGGTTTTTTTGAGAATTTGAAATATCTCACTCAATCCATATTGTCGTCTTTTCTTTCTTATCAAATAACCATAAATGATAGAGTGATATGTGCCGAAGTCCTTTTAACTAATTTCCTCACCACTCTGACACTCTCCTCCGTTCTACTTTTCTTTCCAATCAAACAAGCTTTTGAGATCTATATGCATATTGAAACTACCACCCATGAAATTTGATATATTAATAAAACATGAGAAAGTATTTAGCCTAAAAAGAACGGATTTTCTACGATAGGATTTCCTATTAATAATACATGTTTCTTAATGAAAAGTATGTAAAACTAATAATTTATTATCTAAGTTTAACGGTTCAGAAAAATAACCTGTTTTTTATGGCTTTTTCATAATATGTCTCTATTTGGATCACGTGTCTATTTTTGAAAAGAAAAATTTTCTTGTTTTAAATAAAAAAGTCTTTTTATTTTGAAAATAAGATGATGCTTGGATGTGAAAAAAATTATTTTCTTGAAATCAAAAAATTGTTTGGAATAAGAAAAAATAATATTAAAAATTATTAATTGTGAGAAGATTTAAAAAAAATTATTTTTTTTAAAAGGGTATTGTACAAAATAAATTTAAAAATAAGATAATTTTTTTAATTAAGAAAAGGATGAAAAAAATTAAGATAAATATTTTTTTACAAAAAATTTTTCAATTTTGGAAATTGAAGATGTTATCCAAACATAGGAAAGATCTTGTACAGAGAACTAGAGCACTTTGAAAGTCAACCTGAATCTTTTGCGTTATTGATAACATTTATCCATCAACACCATAACTGACCTGTATGTGATAAGTGCAACTCCAACCCACACTCTAAAATAGAGTTTTACATCAATTTGAAGTTTTTTTACTCTCCAACCCATACTTTATATTGAACTTCAAATATAGAGTATGAACAGTATACTTCATATTTGAAGTATCACTGTTCATACTCTAAACTACTTTTTCTTTTTTCTTTTTTTTAATTAAATTTTAAACTGATATTTAGATAAAAATAAAGAATATAAATAGAATATTCCTTTTAGAGTATGATATAGAGTAAATGAGTTGGAGATGAAATAGTATTTTAAGTGACAGATATTTTATTTTAGAGTTTCTGTACTCTAAAATAGAGTAAATGGGTTGGAGATGACCTAATGACTCTTTTTTTTGTTTTTTGTTTTTTTTTTTTTTTTTGTTTTTTCTTTTTTCTGAAAAACTGAAGTGATGAGGATTAATAAGTGATCAGTCTGGAAGACATTATTGTACCTTGAAATGACTTTTACAACTCTAGTATAAAATTATAAGCACTAATTGACACGCAATGTCTAAGAAATTTAAACATTAATTTTTTTTTTTAAGCAAATTTACCCACAGTGACGGAATTATAATTTCTATTTCCTTGTAGGATAGTGACTTGATAGACTCAAAAAGAGTAAATTGGTGTTAAATGATAGATGTAACAACACCATTTCTTTATTTTGATATTTCTTTTCGAGTTCTTCTTTTGATTATTTCAACCCTGAAGAATACTTTTTTTTTTTTGGGTATTAATTTTGTCCCCATATTTTTACATGGAGTTTTTTTGTCCCTAGGCACGAAGCATAATGCATATTTTTCGCCCTCTCATGAGGACTTGAAATATTTAAAAAAAAAAAAAAAAAAAAAAAAAAAAAAGCATGCTCGGATTTCAATAAGTGCAAAGCATATAAATAGGCCAAAGAGAAAATTTAAGCATAAAACATTATACCACGAAACTAAGGCAAGGACACATTTTAAATAACATTTTCATGACATTTGGCTTTGATTTCCATTTGCCCATTTCCCAAAAGGAGACGTCCACTATTAGCAGGGTCATAAATCGTCTATCTAGGGCGAGTACAAATATACTATCTCATTTAGAGTATATATATATATATATATATCATCTCATTTGGAAAATCAATTATACAAATTTAAAGATCGTTATATATAATATGACATAAAAAAATTGACGCTAGACTAACATGATATAAAATTAAACTAAAATTAACTAAATTTGTATCATGTTGATTAAGAGTCGGGAATTTGTATCATGTTAGTCTATAGATTAAAAAAATGTGATTATTCAAATAATTTTCTCATCTCGCTCTCTCATTTTTGTGTTCTATTGACTATTTTTTCAAGTTAAATTTTAACAACTCTTTTTTAGGACCAATTTGATATTATTGTATCGTAAAAAATATCTATCGTAATTATGTTGTCAATTAAAAGTTATTGTGACTAGAAACAAGTTGGTGTTTAGTAAATTATTTTTAAAGTTGAACAACAGTGAAATCAGTCTATTATTTCAATGAGTGTTACATTAAAAAATAAAGTTTTTCAGGAGTTCTATAATGAACAATTAATTTTTAGTATTTACAAAACGAGAAGAATGTAAAATTTTTAAAAGTAAAATTAAAAAAAGTTCATAAACCGTCCTTCACTCGGTCATGAGTGGCTCCGCTTCTAATTATGGATACTAATGGCATAATTTAAGATATTTGAGAAACTATAAAAAAAAAACTATGAAGATATATAATCACTAAATGAACATTATGGGGGTGTTTGGTGTGTAAGTTTGAGTTAAGATTTGTAAATTTAAATAGTAAATTTTTTTGAATTTTCAGAAAAGACAAACAACTTTTTGGAGAAAAAGACAAAAAACATGATGAAAAAAGTACAGTTTAGTTTAAACTAAACCTTTTGCCAAACACCTCCATAAATATTCTAATATACATTTTTTTTTGAACTTCGAATGGGAGGATTCAAATTTTATACCTTTAGGTGGAGTTAGACACGATATTACTGTTTGACTATGTATGCAACTATTAATATACATTTTTTTATGATTTATAAATAATTATGGTAGTAAAAATTTATGATATTTAAAAAATTTATAAAAATTTGTAAATTTTTAATAACAGTCAAAAGTAATTTTCTTATTTGTTACTGAGTGGATAGATTGAAAATTATTCTTTTTTTTTAGTGAAAAAATTATTCTTCACTATTAAGGATAATTCAATAAATTTAATAACGATTATCATTCAGAGCTATTGTCTTATTTTCTTATCTTAATAATTGTTCACTCATTGATATTTTGATAATTTATTAATTTTTTTAAATTTTTTTAATATTTATTATTTTTTATGTGATTAAATTTTTAAATTTAAATAATATAATATAACACTGTTAAGAAAATAATTAATGTGACACGAAATCCTGACAACAACGTAGGTTGATTCTTGCCACAGATATGAACTTGCCTTTAGGCCATAACCAAGCGGACCCACCAACCACAGCTTTCATCCGGAAGGTTCAAAAACAATTACTGCATATGCTTGTACCTTCCCTCGAGTATTAGATTCAAAAAACTACACATGTTTGATGTATAAGTTAAGTTTGAGTTAAGTTAAAATTTTTAAATTTAAATAGTAATTTTTATTGATTTTTTTAGAAAAGATAAAATTTTTTTCAAAAAAAACAAAAAAATATGATAAAAAAACTACAATTTAATTTAAGTAAAGATGAAGAATCAAAACCCCCTTGTTATTACATATGCCTAGAACCATTATGCATGTCTCCCAAGATCTTCAAAAAGTGCGTGACACAGGATTATAGCTCTCCCTACGGTCACCGGAGCTCATACCTGGCACAAATAGATCCAGGTCACCATAAAGCATGATCGTGTAAATCGCATTTCGAAAAATAAACTCAGAAAATTATTTTTAGCACTTGTACCCTTGAATAATTTGTTATTTGATACTTTCATCCCTAAAATTTCTTTCTCGGTATCTTTAAACTTTCAAAATATTATATTCATAGAAAGCTAATTAATTTTATGAAATTTTTAGAGCTAATCTTACTTTGGAACAAAGAAGTAAATAGTATTTTTAAATAAATCATTGAAGCAAACAGTAGATTTTAGAAATATTTAAAGTAAATAATACTATATAATTATTAATAATAATTTTTAATCATGATTAAATATGTTATTTATTTTCCTTCAAAAGAAAATATGTTATTTATGTAATAAATTAAATGTTTATTCAGATAATTTTCTATTTACTTAATAAATTTGTTATTTATGTCAAAAACAATTTAAAACTTTGTTGTTTATTCCAATGATTTTTCAAAAATATATGTACTACCATTTCTCTTCTAAATTCCATTTTCCTTTTCTAAATTTATAAAGCATATACATAAGCACCTGAAGATGTCGAATCATTCACTGAGGAGTAATATAAGTTTGTTTCATCCGAACCTACCAAAGCATCTTAACCAAAAGCTCTAGTTTCCCCCCAATCTTAAGAATCCACTGCATCTCTTTCTAGTTATTCAATAAAGTAGATGAAGGGAGTCCACACCATATGCATCCACCTTGGGAGAAGGGTATTGATCAACCAACCGCATCAGTTATATTTACCCCTCTCGATCCACCAATGGCGGGCATGGAGGATGGGAAAAGAAGATTAGACTCGGTTGACTTACTCACTGCCGGCAAATTCGAGAGATCGCATAATTAACTAGATAGGCATGCATGGAAAAAATGATTAGTTGACGGATAATTTCTTAAATGCTCTACTTCTAAACAAAAAAACATTGTGAGTCACGAGCAAGGAACCATTCTTCTCACTGGAAAGATTTAAAATTGAGTATTTATTCTTTAAACAAAAAAGTATCATATTTTAAGTAATTTTAGGATAGAATCGCCATATGTAAAATCGAAAGTTAATTATTAAACAAAAGTTTATGTAAAGACAAAAATGCTAAATTACTATAAATTGAAGGACATAAATGCTAAAAAGAAATCAATAAAACAAGGAATTTTTTTGGGATAAAATACAAAAATAAAAATAAAATAAAAAAGGAGATAGAGAGAGAAATATTTTTTTAAAAAGCCAAAAGACAACAGCGGAAACCTTGCTTGCATGTATGCTAAACCGGAGCTCTCCTCTCTCTCTCTCTCTCTCTCACTTTCTCTCTCTAGTCTCTCTCTCTATGTTCCGCCATTGATTGAAGAAGAAGGTTTTAAAGATTATCTGGAAAATCTCCCGATCGCCAAAAACCCTAATCCCATGTGATCCCTTTTCTGGTAATCTCGGGATTCATTTCTGATTCGCCATGAATTCCATCTCTAATCTAATCTAATCCCGGTCTCTGCAATTCTCTGTGTATATATAAATATAGAGAGAGAGAGAGGAGAGAGAGAAAGAGTGTGTTTCTGTGTTGGAAGAGAAATGCCAAGCGTAGCGGTGAAGCTCTACAGCGTGTTCTTCAAGTTCCTCTTGAAGCACCGTTTGCAGAACCGGACCCAATCCCAACCCGACGATTCGAACCCGTTCGGAGTCACCTCCCGACCCGAAGAAACCGTCGCCGCCGCCAATCCTCTCTTCACCGACGGCATCGCCACCAAGGACATCCACATCGATCCCTTCACCTCCCTCTCGATCCGAATCTTTCTCCCTGAATCCGCCCTCACTCCGCCCGAACCCGATTCCAGACCTCCTCCCAGGCCTAGGGTTAGGGCTTCCGCTGCCCAAAAAAGATCCGATCTCGATTCCTCACATTCCCCGCCCAGCGATCCCGGAGTACAGCCCTACTATCCTTCTCGCCGCTACAGCTACGGCAATATCGCAACGCCGCCGTCGGAGGATGTCAAGCGTGAGCCGAGGAGGAACAGCTATGGCTGCAGCAATGATGTTGTTGAGGGCTTGAATTTGATATCGGACGGCGGCGGAGTCGTCTACCGAGGCTACGCACCTTTGTCCGCGGATAATTGCCGGAAATTGCCGGTGATGCTGCAGTTCCACGGCGGGGGCTGGGTGAGCGGAAGCAACGACTCGGCGGCCAACGATTTCTTCTGCCGACGGGTCGCGAAGCTCTGCGACGTCGTTGTCGTGGCTGTTGGGTACCGCCTCGCGCCGGAGAGTCGGTATCCGGCGGCGTTTGAGGATGGACTGAAGGTGTTGAATTGGCTCGGGAAGCAGGCCAATTTGGCTGAGTGTAGTAAATCGATGGGGGGTGTCCGGAGCAGCGGCGGTGCGGAGTTCAAGAAGTCGGACGTTAACCGGCATATCGTCGACACATTCGGTGCGTCCATGGTGGAGCCGTGGTTGGCTGCCCATGGAGATCCATCAAGGTTACTCATTTACCTTCTTTATATATAATATATATAGTTTAGATGCTAATTTGATCTCTAGTATGTTATAATCCTTATAGTTGCTTTCAAATTGTGGGTTGCTTTGATAAAGTTGAGGAATCTAGTTCTGATCTGAATTGGTGGGACTGACTTAGTAGTGCATATCTTGGAGCTCTTTGCTTTTTGGCAATATGGGTTGTTGCATCTTAGTGTCGGCATCGTAAGAATTAGGTTAGAAATGTAAAATTTAGATCATAAGAAATAAATCTTAATTATCAAGAGTATTCACACTTTATTCAAAGCTCAATAGCATGTTTCTATGGTCGTGCTGAAGTTCGAATGAATCAATACCCGCATCTTCATCTTTTGTGTAATCTTGAATAGAATCTTTTTAAGGAGAGGAAATGTTATTAACTTCGAATTTCTTCGGAGATCAAAGTTGCCGTCTTGGTCTTTATTTAAATTGTGTTTCATTTGCAGTTGCGGTATAGAAGCTTCGAAATTATGCTCATCCTGACTTGTAAATATCTTGGCGTTAGATTAAGATACAGGATGA
Organism: Ficus erecta; assembly: GCA_008635985.1. Classification (NCBI taxonomy): domain Eukaryota; kingdom Viridiplantae; phylum Streptophyta; class Magnoliopsida; order Rosales; family Moraceae; genus Ficus; species Ficus erecta. The sequence continues at coordinate 61,016 of BKCH01001729.1, forward strand.
TTGTCTGATATATTAACTGAATTAGTCCCCTGTGATGCATGGATTCCTTTAATAAGGTGCATTATTTGATAATTTGTTTCAGATCTTCCTCTCGGTAAGAGTCAAAAGTTTAATTAACTGCTAACTGATTCCTTTCTTCTAATTTTGTTCTTTGGTATCTCATAGACCATGTTACCAGCCCTGGGAGTAGCCATATGGGTAGTTCTCTAAATTTTTAAAAACTTAAGTTGTGAATTCTTCCGATTCGTTGTTGTCTTTTACAAGAAGTCCATATAGCCTCAATTCTGAACTTCTTTTGCTACCAATAAAACAGATGCGTTCTCCTTGGAGTGAGTTGTGGTGCTAACATTGCAGACTATGTGGCTCGGAAAGCTGTTGAGGCAGGCAGGCTCTTGGATCCTGTGAAGGTAGTAGCGCAGGTCCTGATGTACCCGTTTTTTATTGGAAGTGTTCCAACACATTCTGAGATAAAGCTCGCAAACTCCTATTTCTATGACAAGGCAATGTGCACGCTTGCATGGAAGCTATTCCTACCCGAGGAAGAGTTTAGCCTGGATCACCCAGCTGCCAACCCTCTCATCCCAAATAGAGGACCGCCTTTAAAGCTCATGCCGCCAACACTAACAGTTGTGGCGGAACACGACTGGATGAGAGACCGAGCCATTGCTTACTCAGAGGAGCTTCGGAAGGTTAACGTTGATGCACCGGTACTGGAATATAAGGACGCAGTTCATGAGTTTGCAACACTTGACATGCTTCTCAAGACCCCTCAGGCGCAGGCGTGTGCTGAGGACATTTCTATCTGGGTCAAGAAATACATCTCACTAAGAGGCCATGAATTCTCATACTGAGCAAGATACCAGTAAAAAAAAAAAATGCAGCTGATGTTTTTGCAGGAGAACGAGAAACAGCGACCTGTGTGTTCTTCGGCTGTCTGAAAGAGCTCTGGTTTGCCGACATTACTAGGATCTTATAATATGTTTGGAATCGGACCGGTGGTTTCTTGCCTCCTTAAGCTCTCTACTGTCTACTTCCTGTAGTATTTTTCTCTTTCTTTTTGTAAGATAGAGAACTTGTCCACTCCTGAGTGTAGGATTTTGGTGAGCCTTTGAGATACTTTCACCTCTTCCTGATTAGTACATCCGGATGTTTTTACTCCATTTTTTTTTCTCGTGTATTACACTGTACTATTTCTTAAATACAGTTCAATTCAATGAGAATTCTCATTCTATTATTAAATTATACGACAACTATTTTGCCAAATAAGGAAATGAAACTATAAATTTTCTACTTTTGGGTTATTTTTATTTTTATTTTTGAGGGGATATAAATTGGTATATTCAGATGTACGTTACAACCACATTTTTCTTGTATCACAATTAAATACGTTAGTGAGAGAAGATTTAAATCACTTTCATTGGTCCAAGCAACTGGAACAGTTAATTATGCAAATATTTTTTTGAACTTGGACTGTTAATCCTATTAAGAACAATAGAATAGGAACTTTATTGTAAAATGTGCACTAATAATGTTTTTTTAATCACCAATTACAAACATAATAAATAATTCCTTACATAAAACATGATACATAATATACAATCTGAACCAAAAAAAAAAAAAAAAATCCCTTGACAATCTAAATACCAATAAAGAACTTCAAAAAAAAAAAAAAACCCATAAAGAAATTTTTTTTTTCAACTTTCCTTATTAAAAAGTTCTCCTTAAACACAAGAAAAAAGTTAAAAACCGAATTTTTTTTCTTAAAAGTTCACCGATCGAAAAAAAGAAAATTTTTTTTTTTCTTTCAACGGAAAAGAAAAAAAGAAAAAAGAAAGGGAATAGGCTCAAAAGTTGGCGAATTCAGTGGCGACGTCAAAGTATCTTTCGCCGCGCAATCCCCATACTCAAAACTAAAATCGTCAATCCTCGACCAATCACAAAAAATAGAGAGATCACGTCCGTCCAACATCCTTAGATCACCATAACTTTACTGTACGCAGCAGCAGCGTAAAACTCTCCCCCACTTTTTTTTTTCAGATAATTTAATGTTCTCACGACCCGACCCGTATGGGGTGGAAGTATTTTGGTACTCTCGGGTCGTCTCAGATTCCTGATCATCACTGCTCTGCTCTGAGTTCTGACGACTGCTCTCTCTTCTTTCAAAAACTCCGCTCCTCCTCCTCCACCTCCTTCACCGGCTGATGTTCCGGTGCATGTCGGCCGATTTCCGATCTGGTAAGCTCCTCTTCTTCTTCTTCAATCCCTTCAGATCTACTTCTTCTTTACCTTTCTCTTCTTCGCTTCCATATCACAAAGCTTCAATTCAGCTTCTTCGCAAACTGATCTCCGTTCTTTTCAAGCATTTTTCCATTTTCAGTAGAACTTTCTTACTTTTCCGAGCTGATTTTCATGTATACTCTTGCTCTAAGCTGCTTTACATTGCGTTTTCAACTTTTAGTTTGCTTCTAAAGATTCATTTTGGTTCGGTTTTCAGAATTTTTAGTTTGGTGTGGAAAAAAAAGAAAAGTGGAAAAGATTCGTTCCTTGATGTAATTCGTCACTTGATGTTGCTTTTATTTTATAGCAACACTTGAAAAAGGAGTTCGAGAAGTGGTCTTTTTCGTGATTTGGATCAAAACTGATATAAAAGCATATTTATAGGATAATTAAACATGTTTAGCTGGTGTTAATCTGATTTATTTATTTGCAGAGTCGAGATTTTTTTCGGTGAATGAGGAAAGCCGAAGCAAATCAGAAATAGTGAGAGAATTCTGGAAAAAATGCAAGGTTTTAGAGCCAAATCTAGGGTAGCGGCTGTTGTGATATCAGCCATATGGATTGGTCTAGTGGCAATGTATAGTCTGTTGAAGCCCATTTCGAATGGCTGTGTTATGACCTACATGTATCCCACGTATATACCGATCTCGTCAACTGAAGGTGTTTCCTCTGCAAAGTATGGGCTTTATTTGTACCATGAGGGTTGGAAAAAGATAGATTTTAAGGAGCATCTTAAGCAGCTTTGTGGGGTTCCGGTGCTTTTCATTCCGGGAAATGGCGGTAGCTTCAAACAGGCAAGCTCCCTTTTTATTCTTTTTTCCGTTGAATTCGGTTGGTTTTATTGCTTTGCTTGCGTTGTACTATCTTTTCGAGAACTGGATGGTTTAGAATATGCTTAGTGCCTTTGTTTATGATAACGTTTTGATCTTCTGCTGTCATTATAGGTACGATCTTTGGCCGCTGAATCAGACAGGGCATATCAAGCAGGTCCACCGGAGCGTGCATTCTATCAAGAAGCTTTCTTAACTCCCGAAGAGGGAGGCCTGGACGCAGATGTGGCTGACTTTCAGTTACCTAACCACTATATGAGAAGGTTGGATTGGTTTGCTGTGGATCTTGAAGGAGAACATTCAGCTATGGACGGTGGTATACTTGAAGAGCATACAGAGTATGTTGTGTATGCAATTCACAGGGTATGCGTCTTAACCCTTTTACATTATTCACATTGAGATATATATATATATATATATATATATATATATATTCTTCACTGGCATTTCTTATAATGCATGGCTATAGAAACTACAAATTTTATTCAGAATCTTGGATTTCAATGGAACTGAATTCAATAATAGCGTTACATGTATTTATCTTTCACTAATATTATAACCGAATTCAATAATGACTTTTAAATGTATTAGCATTATATAGCCCTAACCCCAGTTATGGTGGGTCAAATTTAATGATATTGATATTATTTTACTATGATTTAGATATTAGACCAGTATAAAGAATCTTTTGACGCTAGAGAAAGAGAAGGTGCTGCAGCCTCTGGTTCTTTACCAAAAAGTGTAATATTGGTTGGTCATTCAATGGGTGGGTTTGTCGCTAGAGCTGCAATTATCCATCATCGTTTGAGGCGATCAGCAGTTGAAACTGTTCTCACACTTTCAAGTCCGCATCAGTGAGTTTTGTGGTTTCTATGCTCACGTTACTTTTGGATTTAGATGCATTAGTCAGCATTAATGGGATTCACCTATTTTATTCAGATCACCTCCTCTGGCATTGCAGCCTTCTTTGGGTTATTACTTTGCACGTGTAAATAATGAATGGAGAAAGGGATATGAGGTCCAGACAACTCGAGCAGGAAATTTTGCTTCTGATCCTGTACTCTCTCGGGTGGTTGTTATATCAATTACTGGCGGCTATAATGATTATCAGGTAAATATATCTACTTCTTATTCTACTCGCTAGAGTCAACTAATATTTTGTTCTAGCATAAGGAGTTAGACCAATATAGTAGCATGTCTTTTGGTTAAGTGAAGAAGATACTTTGTATTTATATTGGTAAATGTTTGATATATGTTGTTCTGTATTTGTTTATTTCGTCTGCATATTTGAACTGTGTAGCTTCAAACATTGATGTTAACAGATAGGAGCACATATATTCTGGAATTTTTCACTCCGACACTCCGATTTAGTCCTTGCGTGTTTAAAATTGCATGAGAATGAAATGTATTATTTCCAATTTTTCACTTTCTACATGTTTTTACATGATCAATATTATGAGTCATGAACTCTGCTTTGTGACTTGGCAATGGGGAAGGGTAACCTGTATTTTGTCTTCAGGTAAGGTCGAAATTGGAGTCTCTTGATGGTATTGTGCCTCCTACCCATGGTCTTGTGATCAGTAGCACAGGCATGAAAAATGTCTGGTTGTCAATGGAACATCAGGCGATTCTGTGGTGTAATCAACTAGTTGTCCAAGTGAGTGAAATTCTCTTTATTACTCTAAATGTGCAGTTGATTTAGATGATTCTGATCTGTATTTTCTTATGTAGGTCTCACACACTCTCCTTAGTTTGATAGACTCGAAAACAAGCCAACCATTTGCAGACACTCGTAGAAGAGTATCAATATTCTCTAGAATGCTGCGCGGTGCTATTCCACTGAGTTTCAATTGGATTAGGCAATCATGCTTGTCTACTCCCTTAAAGGATGTTAAAAATTTAGATGGTAAGGTTCAACATTACTATTCCATGTTTAGATTTACTCTACCTATATCTATTCATCAAGAGGCAAAATAGCATTTATTTTTCTTGAAGAACAAAGTTTCTGGGATAACATCAATTTTGTACAGAGGCTACTCGTGCAGTTTTCCCGGTTGAAAACCACAAGAAATTGATTATGCTTTATTAAGAATCACATGTAGGCTACTTCCAGTTTGACATAGCTAGAGATGTTTGACTGTTGTGACATTTGCATTTATAGAGGTGCTGGCTGGCAATTAACAACTGCTCTGTGCATTTGCTGTGTGAGCTTTGTTTTCTTGTCTTCGCTTTCCTCTGTAATTGATTTTCATCAATTAAAGGTTATTTCTTATTACAAAAAAAAAAAAAAAACACCCTTTGTGCAAATTAAGATAAGCATGGAATATTTTTCTGCTGTATCACTGTTTTATGCTTTCTTATCTCATACATTACCTCTAGGTTATGCTAATGTATGTGTTAACTGTTGTCATGGTTGCAGGATCTATAGTGCACCCCTCAACTTCTTGTCCAAGCAATATTTGCTGGAATGAGGAGGGCCTTGATAAGGACCTATACATTCAGACGACTACTGTCACGGTTCTAGCCATGGATGGTCGCAGGCGGTGGTTGGACATACAGAAGTTGGTTAGCTTCATAAGTTATCCATTTTTGATCATTAAGAAGTTAAAAATTGTGCCAGTCAACTGCTTCAAGCTTCTTTTAGTTGATGTCAATTTTAACTTGTGCTCTCTCTTCTTTTCTGTGCTCCGTTCCTGGCCAAATAAAAGTGGAAAATCCGGGAGTAATATAGCTATTAATTTAGTTCAACTTTTGACTCAAGATAATCAAGTGACGGTAATCTTCATTTGTAGGGATCAAATGGAAAAAGCCACTTCATCTTTGTGACAAACCTGGATCCATGTACTGGCGTTAGACTTCATCTATGGCCTGAAAAGGGAAAGTCAACTTCAGACTTTCCTGGTAGTAAAAGAATAGTTGAGGTGACATCAAGGATGGTGCACATTCCGTCGGGACCCGCACCAAGACAGGTACTAGATGCTGTATCCATGAGCCTTGTCTATTATAAGTGGTTGGTTTTTGTGTGATTCTTTCCTGGAAATCAAGCAGATCTCTATGGTCATCTGGCTAAAATATCTTAAGTGGGATGTTTAAGGTCTTATTGCTAATCGGACTAGATTGATTAACATATCTGTGGTGCACTATTTGCGTACTACGATTTCTGAATTTGTTTTATCTCTACCCAACAGATCGAACCTGGCAGTCAGACTGAGCAACCTCCACCTTCTGCTATAATTTTGTTGGGACCTGAGGATATGCATCGTTTCAGATTCTTAACCATCTCAGTTGCACCACGTCCGGTATGTTGCTATGAAGTTTTCTCTCATGAAGAGTTTCCTGATTTCACCCAAGAAGCCCCTAATTCATTCTGTTTGAGCATTTGAGTGTGGCAGTTACATTCTTTTCATGTCTTCAAGTCAATTGAGCCAATAATTTCAGAAGTTACTGCTATGATGTAATGCTTAATCTTTCTAGGAAACATATATGACTGTTTTCATTCAGTTAAGCCATGTTGTTTATCTATCCAAGAACCATAATTATTTAACACGTTGTTTGCACCCATTTCAATGCACTTGTTGGTCTTTGATAATATATGTGCTGGAGCTCCTGATTTTAACTCATTGCCGCTCCTTTTCTCGTTGTGTAACCAAGATTATCTCCGTGTTGTATAAAATGATGACAATCTAGTGCTCAGGCCATTTCAGGCAGACCTCCACCAGCGGCTTCAATGGCAGTTGGACAGTTTTTCAATCCAGAGGATGGCAAGGTGGATATTTCTCCTTGGTTGATGCTTCAGTCTACCTATTCCAATAAGGTTATTATCTCTGAGGAACTGCTTATTTCCAAAATGATTAAGCTGTACTCCAGTGACTAAGTTTTACCTATTGCATGACTTGAATGCGATGCAGGAAATGTTTTTCAAGGAGGACCATGCTCTTTCTTTAAATCTATCGTTCAGCATTAGCTTAGGCCTTCTCCCTGTAACTTTGTCTCTGAAGACTGCAGGATGTGGAATAAACAATTCACTTCCAGATGAAGAGGCTGGAAATGTTGAAAGTAAACCATCTTCGTAATTTCTTTATTGTTTAGCCACTCTATTGTTATTTTTTTATGCTGTTCCCTGTGTAAGATTTTGGGTCCCTATGTGCTAATGGTTTAAAGGATGTTTGACATCTACTTGGTCACAAATGTAAAATCAATATGACTGAAAGATGATTGGTTCTGTTATATTTCCATTACATATGACCGAAAAAAGACTTTAAATAGTGTCCTAACAGTTTCTCCTGCGGGAATGTCCACTGCATATAGTTCTTTTTTGTTATTTCAAAATCCATTGGTTTTCATATTGGCGAGACTGAAAATATTGACCAACGTCAAAATTTAGCCATGTGCACTTTAGTTCATGTCTATGTCATTTACACACATCTAAGACGAGTAGTTAAAGGCGCAACCGTGTGATTTTAGGCTATAGTTTTAGCTATGCCACTTGATTTTCCATATGCGTTCTTAATTGCAAATTACGTTGGCTGTATCTGGTAGATTAACATACATAAAATGAAATGTATGACATTGATTTTCTTTTAAGATATGTCGCTGTCACTTTAGTTCCTAATTTATTATATTTTCCTTTTTGGCTAAGCTAGTAGTTTCTCGGTGTTCTAGGGCTCTGTAAACTACGTTGTTTCCCACCTATAGCATTCGCTTGGGATGACACATCAGGTCTTCACGTATTTCCAAATTTACATAGCGAGACATTTGTCGTCGACTCCTCTCCAGCACTTTGGAGTTCAGCTCCTAGTTCCGAGAAGACAAATGTTTTGTTGCTGGTATGAGTTGCTTTTTCATGCATGTTTTGTTTTGTTTTTGTTTAGTTCTATAGAAGCCAAGATATTTTGTCTAAAACTTTTGCAACTTCTGCTGCTCTTTGTAGGTGGACCCACATTGTTCATACAGAACTACTGTTGCTGTTTCTTTCACACAAGTTGCGAGTAGGTTTTTGCTCGTATATAATCCACAAGTGAGTTTTAACGCCTTGAGTTGGATGCATTGTACTTATGCTAGATGCATATACACAAAGGGGCTTATCATCTTTCTTCACACTTTTTTTTTTTTAATTTGTCCTTTTATTCTCAAGTAAGTCACGCATTAAAGAAAGAAAATGCTTAATGACACGCAAGCATGTCCATCCACTTTTCTTGAAATGCAAGCTAAAAATGCTTACTTTTTCATTCTGAATATTGTCTCTTAACTTGTAACATAAACTGGAAAAGAGTTAGGTTATCAGCTATCAGCCTTGATTTATGTCCAGATACGTTTATCCTGTTATGGAATTTCTTTCCTGCAGATAGTCGGTCTCTCTGTCGCTGTGATCTTTTTTGCTCTGATGCGGCAAGCACATGCATGGGATCATGATCTGCAAATACCTTCGATGCTGACAGCAGTGGAGACAAATTTGAGAATTCCGTTGCCATTTTTCTACCTGGGCATTGCACCCATTTTGCTTTCCTTGTTCCTTTCCTTTTTAATGTCACAACCACTTCCACTGTTCGCCAGATTCACCCTTGTTTCCTTGATTTGTTACTTCCTTGCTAATGGGCTTGTAATAGTTTTGATATTGATATCCCAACTGGTCTTTTATCTGGCTGCTGTCATACATATTTTCATTAAAACAAGGTTAGTAACTCTTTGTACTGGCATCTTTCACGTGCAACTTAATATAGACTTAATGTTCATTGAATTGGATAGTGGATATTTTTATGCCAATGAGAATGGAATATAAATCAATCAGATAACTTTTTCAATTCCTACCTTTGTATTACATTAATCCTGATGCTCCCTTCTAGTTGTTATGCCATTTGTATCAATTTATTGAGAACTTATAAATGTTTCGATTGCGATCTAAAATCTCATCCTAAAAGTTTTAGATGTGTTTTTCTTTCGCATCATGAATGTGAAACTAATAATCTCTTGACATGTTTCCTGGTATCTAAATCTTCTAGATTCAAGTAAATTTCTACTTACTATGCTGAATGACGGGGGAGTTAAATTTAACGTGTTGCAGGTGGCAATTAGGGGAAGGAAATGTTTGTTTTGGGTTTGCTCACTGGTTTTTCAATCTGTCTTCTGGCTTCTCTTCATTAAAGGTATAACTTGTCTATATAATTTTTTATTATTAGCTGCCTATATGTTTGGACACAAATTCTGCTCGTCTGTACATTACCTATTTTTATGTTGACACGATAACTTGCTCACTTTGATTTAATTCGTTGATAAAACAGTTGGTGAGGGTCATAAGAGTCAATCCCTGCCTTGTTACAGCACTTTCTGCAATTACCTTGGCCTGCTTGGTTCATCCAGCCTTAGGTCTATTTATACTCCTTTTCTCTCATGCTTTGAGCTGTCATAATGCGTTTTCTAGGTATGCTTTGATCTGAACTCCTTATCGATTTTCGTATTATGTATGAGATTGATGGATTCTGCTATTAGACATTCTTTCTGAATCAGAATCGGGAACTGAATTTTTTCGGCAAAATAATTTCCCCAACTCTTCAACCCTGCTCATTGATTTCCATCACTTATTCTGTGATTGGTAATCCAAGAGTTGCTTCATTTTTTGTAACAGTTTTTTGACGGCTTCATTTCGCAGCCATGCACGGAAAAATGATGTATTTGACTTTAACAAAGGCAGTGATGGGTCTGAGCAACTTCCCTTCACATCGGATGGTAGAATTGATCAGAATTGCCCTTTGAAAGAGAGCTGTTCCAACAGCCCAGACTCTTCAAAAAGTTTCGATGAAACGCAACTAGAGCTCTTCCATCATAGGCACGGCTTGTTGGTTTTGCACCTCGTTGCAACACTGATGTTTGTCCCATCCCTCGCAGCTTGGTTGCAGGTATGAATATATGGATTACTTGTCTGGATTAGTATTCCGATTCACAATCTGGTTTTCTTAGATAGTTTCAAAGTAATATATGATTTCAAACGGTTTGGAGAATGACTCGAGTCAATTGCTAAACGGAAAATGACTTTGATAGATCACTGAGTGTCTGAGTCTCGTTCGCTTTACATATAAACCTCAAATTTGATCAAGAAAAGGTTTGGCTTCCATAATTGGCTGTTATAATCCAAACACATTAGTATGAAAAATTATGGTTTGACGTCTGACGATAGCAGTTATTGCCAAGGAAAGACCAGTTTTCCTTGATCATTTATTTATTTTTCTCCCTATTTTCTCACCAGTAGTGCTTGATGGTTGAACTTTGTGATTGCAGAGAATAGGGATGGGTGAGAGCCTTCCTTGGTTCTTGGATTCAGTTCTTTGTACTGGCGTGATCCTTCATGGAATTTGCAATTCGAAGCCCGAGTATAATTCCTTCTTGTTTTCTTTTCCTGGCATTCCGTTCCGGGAAGTGAGGTTGAACTTTCTCTACCTGATTGCTGGATACTATTCCTATCTCTCTGGCCTGGCCTTGGCTCCATACAGAGTTTTTTACGTTATGGCTGCTATAGGTTTCATTTCCTTTGTTTTGAGGATGTTACAAAGAATAAACAGGGACAAGGGAGAGAACCCCCTCGGTAGCCGGAAGCATTCACATAGACACTGAGCGAGCTTCTTAAACTACACATTTATACCATTGACTGATACATAAAGCTTCTTGTCCAAGAATGTTGCGATATGCAGACTTGATGGGGGGACAATATATCGGCATGGAACAAACAATACTGCACATTTTGATTCAGATTTGTCAGATTTGTGGGACACAAGCAAGCGTGCTCAAGTGAACGAAATATGCAACACAAATGAAAGGAAAGAAATTTTTTTTTTTTACATTCATTGGATCTTGCACCAGAGCCTTGTCTTGATGGTTGAGGGATTTTGTGAAATCAATGATTTCAAATTGTTTTGTTACTGTAGGAATGAGTTGATTTGTTTAGCGTAGAGGCCGTTAATTGACCTTTTCATTTCACAACAGGCAATTGACGTCTGAAATTTTACCATTCCATCTTGAGATTTAACATTTTTTCTGTTGATTTCTTGCCTCGAATTGTTCGTAATTAACTTAAGACGATACAAATCAAAGTTGGTTCATCTCCAAGAAAGGAAAGTGGTCGTCTCAAAACATAAGGTGAAAAAGAGAAATTTTAATTCTTCCATTTCCAGAAAAAAAAAAAAAAAAAAAAATCGCATAGATAACCAGGGTCAAGATTAGACAATATCCAAATTAATGAAAATAAACCAGCGTACAAAGTCAGAATTTTTTTTTTGCTTGTCTCCGTGATTCATCCCATGTCAGATGAGCAAAATATGCCGAAGATGGGGCGAACCTATGCCATGATGCACATGGGTTGGGAATCTAGTGGAACCATTGATGAAACAGTATTTGTACCTAAATCCACGTAAGAAATGTCACTTTTAATACTGAACCTCGAAATAAGAACCACTATACCACTGCCATAAGTGGTATATAGGTAAGAGAAATTAGTTATACATCTTTTATAATGAAAGATGTGAATTTTTCATCCAAAAAAAAAAAATGCAGTGTGGTTTTGTTAACCTAATACTCAATAGGATTGAGTGAGATTTATGCAAAACAATAAATCATCCATGAAAGAAGACATCCTAGGGGGCTAGAAATGATATCTGCCTCTAACACTAAGGGTGATGGCTCTAGATGCCATGGCCCTCAAGTTTGCTCTAGCTAATGAAAGAGAACTTCGATTACTACCACCACTACCGGTATTTTCGTTAACCGTTGTTCCTCTAGTAGTGTTTGTACTACTAGTACTAGTACTAGATTGATTTACCCTTGTTCCTCTACTACCAATACCAGTATTACCCCTAGTTCTAGATCGATTAGGCAGCGTTGTTCCCCTTACGGACCCCAAAAACTCCTCCCTCTGCAGCCTCAGAGCTAATGCCGCATCCTCGTTTTGGCTAGGTATAGACACGCTATCCCTGCTCGACACCCTTGAAGCTGCTCGGATAATTCTTCTCATTTCTCGTTCTGAGCTTGTTATAGAGTCCTCGTTTCGACTTTGTGTTGTTGCTCTTCTTATCCTTCCGGTTTCTGCCCTGCTGGGTAGTTGTGATTCTTGTGTAACTTCATTCCTTAAACTGTTGTAAAATGCAGTTTCGGGGATTTGTTGACAATGCTTAGATTCTCGGCCTTTTGAGGCTCCAGCTGACTTCTTTGCTTCCACTTCTTTGGGGAAAAGAAGCTGTATAGTGTTCCAAAGAACAGTGTTCACTGTGCACGACCTTCCATTGCTGCGCATCCATATCAAAAATTGATAAGTTTAGAACCCCTTTATTAGAATTTGGCAAATAATTCGGTCTATAACTGAAAAGTACCTGATCAGCTGTCTACATTTTGGGCACTTTTTCCCACATTTGCTCGCAGCAGATCGCAAACATTTCAGACAGAAACTACAATCAAAGAGAACTAACAGATGAACAACTTGACTTAATAATCCCAAATCAAAAAAGTTTTCTTGTCATACACACATATATAATGAGGAATTAAGTACACAATAATGGTATAAATTTGGTTGATTTAAATTTACCTGTGTCCACAGGGAGTGGTGCTAGGTTCATAGCAAATATCCAGACAGATCTGTCAGGTTCCAAGTACACCAATCAAATATAACTAATTATACACACACACACACACACTTGGATATCCAACTCCGTTAAGAATATATTAAAATGGTTCTTACAGCGCAAGAAAGCTCTTCCCTGAGCTTATCCATACAAGGAAGACTCGTGCTTGAGGAAGAAGAAACACCAGAGTTCTGTTCACCAGAAGTATCTCCTCCCGTTTCCTTTCTTTCTTCTTTCAAAGGGGTTGCCTCTTTCTTTGTAGTTTCTCCATCGTCAAGGTCAAAAGACACCATAGGGACCGAAATCGGACTCCTATGTTGAATCCTTCTTTTTCTGAAACACAGAAAAAAGATTGGTAACTCGAAATCTTTTTTTTTTTTTTTTCAGAAAATAAATAAATAAAAAAAGTACCTTCTTGAATTGCTGCTTGGTGGAGTCTTGAACTGGGACTCGGTGCGTTTTCGGTGCCGAAAGTTGCGATCGGGCGTGTCGTCGACGATGAGGCTCGCGCAGAGAAGCGAGTCCTCGTCCCAACCGGCCATGGCGGCTACTGATATGAATCTTGGGCTGAACATAGAGCCGTTGGCTGATTCGATTGGCGGGTTCTTTAATGGGTCTCTTGGACTCGGTTTTTGGTCCTGGCTCCCCATTTCTGGGTTCTTCTTCACTGCTCAGAAGAAGAGGAAGAAGAAGAAGGAGAGCCCAAAAAAAAAAGAAAGTGACCCAGGTTTGAGGAGAAAAAGCCTTTAGGAAGCGGACAGGAGGGGAAAAGTGTGTAAGAGACGAATTCTAACGGTCGAATTTATTTTTGAATTGAGATGGTGTTTTACGCTTTTCTAACGGCTATAAATCTGGGTTCCGCTGTCTACACGTGTACGTTCTTAAATTAGAGGATTAATTTTATGAATACCTCAAGAGTATGTATTCTATTTCATTTTACCCCCTAATTATCAAAACCATTTATTATACTCCCTAAAATATACAAAATCATTCAAATTACTCCATCTGTCCACTTCTATTAACAAGTCCAAGGGTTCGTTTGGTGAATGAGTTGAGTTTGAAAATTTTAAGTTTGAGTTGAAAATTTTTGTTGAATTTTTAGAAAAGACAAACTTTTTCAGAAAAAAACAAAAAATTGAAATAAAAAAAATACATTTTAGTTTGAGATAGACCAAATCACCAAACAAATCCTAACTATTTTGCTGTCAGAACTTGTAAAAGCTCCTCCCCCATCATAAACGCCTCTCTAAAAGTATTTCTTTCATAGTACTCTGCAGATACAATAATATATTCATTGTTGAAAGAGGAAGTTTTTGTACTTGTTGTACCCAGGTGACATTACAGACAATAATTCATGGCTTTCTTTGTGTAATTTTTTTCCCCCTTTTTTGCTTCTTGGGTTTTCTTTCTCTACAGCTCTCCATTGAAGGGAGAGCGAGAATGATTCTTTGCTTTATTTGTGGGTTTTATTTATTTTAATTTGATTTTCTATTAAAGATAAATTTATATTTAATTAAGTATTTTACTAAATAAGGATTATGTCTCGGAACACTTTTAATTAAGGTTCAGTGAACTGCCACATAGGCAAACTGTCAACTTTATATACAGAATGAGACGGAATGGGCAATTTGAACTGTTTTCTATATTTCATGTGCCATTTTGAATGATTTTATACAACCAAGGGACAAAATAAAATAAGGTCGATAGTTCAGGAGCATTCATAAAGTTAATTCTAAGGGGGTGTTTGGCAAAAGGTTTAGTTTAAGCTAAACTGTACTTTTTTCCTTATGTTTTTTGTTTTTTTTCCCCAAAAAGTTGTTTGTCTTTTCTGAAAATTCAAAAAAATTTACTATTTAAACTTACAAATCTTAACTCAAACTTACACACCAAACACCCCCTAAATTAGACGACCATGAAATCGACGCGTAGTTTTTGATGAAAAGCATTTCCTTTTCGAGGGAAAAATGAACCAAAAAAAAGCATTTCGTTTGGTATCAGAAAACGGCACATTGTTTGTGTAACATTTTGTTACGTGTCAGAAAAAGGCGTGTTGTTACTACAACCATGTGTCGTTTTCACGACAAACTAACGGCTAAAGAATCTAAGAGGAAAACGACATTTGGTTTGTTTTAATTCGAACTACATGTAGTTTTTGATATCCAATGGACGACAAAGGATTATTGTCCTTAATAAGGAAAGAACGTGTTGTTTTACTTGAACGACAATAATACAAACAAGTAACACACGATAAATTAACTTCAAAATGATATATTTAATTATTATTTTAAAAAAAAGAAACTTCAAAATTATGTCCGTTTGAAGTGCAAGTAAATGACGTTTTAAGTTCTAACTAATTAAGAGGTTGCACTAAAATCAATTTTTGCTCTTTATTTTCAAACAAAAATCTTCACTAAAATGGTATATTGTTTTTATTATTGAAATAAATGGGGGGCTTTTTTTTTTTTTTTTTTTTTTTTTTTTTTTTTTGCAGTATTTTGTTAACACTAAGCGCGCATTTACTAAATCATGAAAAAATGTAATGAGAAAGATAATAAGATTGTAAAATAAAATAACAGAATTGGAAGGAGGATCGTTGATTACAATTTTAGTGTTTACTTACCTATTAAATGGTGTAAATGAAAACAATCTCATTGTATTTATAATATTTACTAACCTAAGTAATATTAATCTTGTTAATGTAATCACTAAAATATCATTTTACACAATAAAAAAATATTAGTACATAAAAACTTATAAAGGGTATATAAGTAAATTTGATATTTATTCTCAATGTCAATGAATCAATACCAAAGGATGCAAAGATTGACATTTCCCTTATTCATTCTCTATATTTGTGTAGGACCCACTAAGGGTTTGTTTGGGTGATGAGTTCAAACTCATCACCATGAGTTTAAACTTTTGTCTTTTTCCCAAAAGTTTTTTGTCTTTTCTGAAAAAGTCAACAAAAATTACTATTTAAACTTATCAATTTCATCTTGAACTTGTGCACCAAACAGGCCCTAAATTATCATTCTCCCTTTTATAAATAAACACATGATTAAATGGGAAAGTGAATGACTACTTACTTTCCCTTTTCTTTGATGCAAAGTAAACATGTCCTAAAATTAAGTAGTAGTACCAAGTACGTGAGTCCTAAAAATGACATGCTATATTGTTTTAATGTAAACGAATTGTTTTATTTTATTAACAAATGAACAATAATTAATAACAAATTCTATCAGAAGCGGAGCTATCCATGATCAAGTGAGGACTTACGTCCCAGTGAACTTTTAATTTTTTTTTAATTTTATCTTTAAAAACATTGTATTTTCTCATTTTTTCCTTACTAAAAATTAATTATCCATATATAAGTTCTCTTAAAAACTTTATCATTGAATTTTCCCACTGAAAATTGACTGGCTCCATCACTAGACTTTTCCATCAAACTCGTTTAATCCAAGTTCTACCAATTAGTGAAGTATGTTTACAGTTAATATCGATGAAATTTCGAGCTAAATGATATGTTGAATTGGGAGGATTTTGGAAAATTCAAAAGGATCGCTAGCCATACCACATTACTCTTCCTCTCCCTCTCTTCTATAGAACCAAGCCTATTCATTCTTTATATCTATATTTTCCAACTAAAAATTACCAAGATAAAAATAAAAAAAAAAAAAAAAAAAAAAAAAAAAGATTGTCAATGTCAAGTGACAGTGTGAGTGTGACCTCATTCCGACTGATTACCAAACTGTTTTTTTTTTTTCTAACATACCAAATTATTAAGAAATAATTTATTTCTGTAGTCTAATTTTATCTTTGTTTATTAAATGCAACCTTGTGCTATCTCTCTCTCGTCATAAGACATAACATGCTACCATTTATTCCCCTTTTTATTAGCCGTTTAAATCAGAAGCATGGCTTTTTACATAGGGGATGAACAAGCACAGGCTGTACCACGGCTCCACAAAAAAATAAAATTAATTAAATAAACAATCAAAGCAAGAACATAACTAATTACTACCACAAAATCATAATTCCTCAAACTCTATAAATTTCATTTATCCTGTTATTGTATCTATCTACAAAAGAATCAATCTACTTCTATAATGTATAAGATAACCCATCCACTAAATAAGTTTATACATGATTCAGAAAAATTAAAATTAAAAAAAAAGAAGAAAAAAAAAAAAAAAACCCTACCTAAAAGTGTATTTTTCCTCTCGCAAAATCATAAAAAGCCTTTACGCTTTCTTGGTGCCTTGGTGGTCTTCTTTGTGTGCTTGTCTTTGGAACCCTTTTCCCATGGCAAACGATGTGTTTTTGGGTTCGTAAAAGTTTGTAGGACACGGTCCCTAAGCCCAGTGTCAGTGACCTCACAGAATCTACTGGGCCAATCGGGTGGTTCCACAGCTCTTGTCCCAAGCCCTGGTGCTCTATCCTTGGACCCCACATTTTGGTCATCTTGCCAATCAGCCACATAAGTTGCCACTCTCCTATAGAACTTGTCCTTGAACACTTCCCACACTTGGTACTTGTAGTGATTTATCACCATTACCCCTCTGTCCACATTCACATACTCGTACCCATCCCTTAGGTGAAAATGGTGCACCACATTGATCAATGATGAATTCAACGCCTCGGGCCTCATGATACTCTTATGCCTCTCCGCCACCGCCATCCGGCATGTGTACCCCACCATCACGCCCTGGGACGGCACGTGCTCCAGGCCCGAGGGGCCGAAGCTGTGGCACGAGGTGCGCAGCTCGGCCACGTTGTTGTTGTGCTGAGTTTGATTGGCAATCACGTCGTGCAATAATAGGCCCGATGGTAGGTGAATAAACTCGTCCACGTCGATGAACCCGACCCACTCGCACGTGTCACGCGCCCGCAATGCACAATGGGCGAACCCGGCTTCTTGGGTCTTGACCCAGGGCCATGCGTGGCGCGTGACATTGTATTTAGAATTGTACAATGACTCAACTACGGAATTAAGGTCGTCGTCGCTATTGTTGTCGTAGATGTACCATCTTTGGACCCCGATTTTGGAGTGGTACATGATCCATTCCTTCATAAACCGGGCCTGGTTCCGGACCATGGTGCAAACACACATCTCGTGCTGTTTTCGGGTCGTGGAGTCGGGTATGGGTCGGATCTTGGGGCGTGCTATGGTGTTAAGTGTTTTTTTGCCCTTCATTCTAACCGAGACCTTGATCGAGTTGTCATTGGTGCTGTTGAGCCTGTGTTGGCCAGTCAGCAGACTTAGAGGCGTTTTGCACCGTACGATCTCCTGAGCGATGGAAAGTACCTCCGATCTGAGCAAGAACTTTGGGGTGGTGAAATCCCAGCCGTACACGCACTCGAACTTGGAGGCGTCGGAGACTTTCTCCGGCCGTAGATTGAGCCCCTTCACGAACACTACCGTGGTGTTGTCGCGGTCGATCAGAGCCTCGTACGCCAGTGAGTCCCACATGAGAGACGAACCGTCGCGAACATCCCGGCCCTCGGATTTCAATCCGACCGAGAGCGTGAAGCCACGTGGTATGTACGGACACCGTACGATCTGGCCGGGGTCCTCTTTGGCGTCCACAGAAATCGGCGACGTCTTGAACCGCCGCTTCTCGGAGGAAGAGGAATAAACACAGGCCAAGTCATCTTTGGTAAATAAGCGAGAAGACGAAGGGTAGTTTAGAAAAACCAGAGCCTGATCCGGTAGTATCACTACTTCCCGTACAGAGACTGACGAAACTGCCACCGGAGCCTCGCCGGAGATGGCTTTCGCCGGCGGAGCTTGCCATTTTAAAATCACTACTGGTTTCAATCTTTCTGTTCAAAAAATAACAAAAATTTAGTTGTAAAAAAATTAATAACAACGTATTCTCAGAGAATATTAAAAATTGGAAAAAAAAAAAGAAAAATCAAATTAAAAAAAAAAGTTACCTCCAAAGAGAAGGCGAAAAGCAGAGAATGTGAAGCCGGAGAAGAAACCGCAAGCGAGGACGACGAAAACGGTGCACCAAAAGAACCTGCTCCAGGTTACGACGTCGTTTCTTCTTCTGCGATCCTTCATTAGACCCGGCCTCTCTGTAAAAGCCGGTGAGAAACCAAGATTTTATGCAACGAAATACTCTTCATTCATTTATACATATATTTAAAATTTTGGAATCGTTTCTTCTTTTTTTTCTGGAATTTGATTTTTGAATCCAAATCCAAATTATATAAATAAAAAAATAAATCTATGAATTCGCCGTGAATTGGAAGCCTCCGAGAAAACCGATGGAGAGATAGAGAGAGAAAGAGAGAGAAAGAGAGAGATGAAAAGGCAGAAAAGTGAAAGAGAAAAGTTAGAGGAGAAAGAAATCAGGGGCCGTTGCGCCTTCGATGGGGGGAGAGAGAGAGAGAGAGGAGAGAGAAGGCTATATATTGTTGTTTCGACCGTTCGTGTCGGTTTATATGCGGTCGTTAACATGTCAACTGAGTTTTTATCTCCTGCGCTCTTGTTTTCCTGTAAACCCTGGACCACCAGCCATGTCACCAATTACATGGGAAGAAAAGAAAGGGAATGTATTGAGTAAGGAATATGGTTGGTGTATATGGTAGGATCTGCGGATATTCTCGTGCAGGATAATTCCCTCAAACCACGATAAGATCTTTATGCCACCACGTCAATGATAGGGGTCCACTTTTGGAGGACAGTGGGACCCACTAAAAAAACTACATTCCTCCTAATTTTGCCACGTCATTTTGCAGCGTAGGAGGAGAGAGGCTGAGAGTGTTCCAGAATGATTAGAGATTGTAGAGGGTAGAGACAGTCTTAAACGACACTCAAACGCAGAGTGAAACGTGTCGTTTTCAATTCACTGGCTGATAACAACTACGAGAGATAAACGTGGCACAAAATTGGAACCACTGCTAAATCCTGTCTAATGACAATTACTATTGTCAATTATGAGTTCCCTAATGATTTGCCTCGTTACTAGTTGTGTCAAGCTGATTTTATGCATATCGGTTAAAAAATTATAGGTAAAGGAAAAATTTGAGGTGAAAACCCTAGGATGGTAGAATTTTAAAAGTTTTTATAATACTTGTAGGATAAAATAAACACATATTGTTTTATATAATAATTAATTTACATTAATACATACCGGTTTTAGTAATCAATTCTGGATGATCAAGTTAGCTTCAGATTGTAAACACCAACCACTTGTGATCTTCCACCTACGGATTTCCAGTAATGAAGGAAACTAAAAACCCCTATTTTTGTTGAGAATTCTTGAGGTAAAAAAAAAAAAAAAAACTAAAACTAAAATTTTTCTCTCTCTTCCTCTCACAAAAAAACGTAAATATAGGCTTGGTTGGATTAAAAATTGCTCCATCAATTAAACATTTATAACATCCACAAAATATTTAATTAATCAATTTTTGACAAGTATTATCCTTAATTAAAATAAAAAATTATCTATAGGATAATTATCCATTTATTTAAATTCATATCATAGAGAATATCTAATCCAATATATTATTTTGATTGCTTTCAAATTTAGATTAAATTTTGATCTTTATCTAAAGATAAAAACCTTTAATCTAAATTATTTTTAATCAATCTGCATTTAAATTAAAAATTAATTTATGATATTCATTAAAAAATAACAACATTTAATTTTAATTATTATTAATCATTGTCTACATTAAGCTTTATCAAGTATCTTTAATTATTATTTATTTTTTATTCTTTTGTTCTACGAATTGCAATTATGTTCTATTATTAGGTTTCACCAATAAAATTTCATAAATGTACTTCATTTTTCAAAAAACATAATTTCTTATTATTTCATTTTACGAACTACAACATATATTCCGGGTATTTTGTTGAACTGAGCATAAATATAAATCTAGTTATCTTCCAAAACAGTATTAATGTTTCACGATATACAATATTGCAATGTTTAATGTGCTAACATTAGTATGAACTATGAACATTAAACCAAACGAAATATTAAAGTAGAAGCTATTTTAGAAAGAAGCAAACAACAATATTTTCTTACAAAGGCCTCCTAATATGGTCATGTGTATTTACAAAGTTCAAATACGTTCGAAAATCATTAATATATACATTTAATAAGTCTTGTGTAAATTTTATAATGTTTAATCTTCTAAATTTATCGAATTACTACGTTACCCAAAATTTTTTTTTTGATTTGAATAACAAAAGTTTGTTAAAAAAGCATTTTATGATTTTTTTTTTTTTTTTTTGGTTAAGTTGTAACTGATGCATTATCAAAGACGGGAGACCTGAATAATGGACTAATGTGCTTCATACTTTTTGAACCTTTCAATTTCACTAACCAAAATTTCCATTTTTCTTGTTCTTGAAGAAAAACCGTGTAGGTCATAGTCACGATCTCAATGTCGTAATAATTAAAGATAAACTTTAAACTTTTGTCTCAGCAAAAATATAAAAATACATACATATATATATATATATATATCAACTTTTGTGGACGAGCAGGACCGGTGATGTTGCAGCACAGTCTTAGCAGCAGGGCCCTTTCTTCCCTTCCTCGGAATCTACCTTTGTAGTGCCTTGTTCTCTTTTTCAGTTGTTTATTTAGCTTTGTTCTCGTGTATCTATTTTCTGGTGGGAGGCTACGGCCCCCTTTGTTCTTGTTTTAAAAAAAAAAAAAAAAAAAAAACTCTTTTATGGACCGTGGACCTAAAATAGGCCCAAAGCATGTACCCACTTTGGGATGTGAAAGCTTGTCCAAGACCAGTCAATCCATTCCAAACATAATTGGGCCTAGGTCTTTGGAAACCCAAGACGAATTTGGGTTGGGCCTTTGTGGTTACCCCAAATATCGGATTTTACAGCCACCGACAACCCCAACAACCACAAAAAAAATTATTCAAATGACCACATTTTTTTTTTCTATTGATCAACATAATGTAAATTTCTCTATATTAAACAATATAACACAAAATTTAGTCTACTTTAGTTTAATTTTATGTTATATTGGTCTAATATTACTTTTTTTGTGTTATGTTTAGGGGTGGCAATTCGTATCACGTGTCGGATTCGTGTCGTATTTGAGCCGTGTCGAATTTTTTCTTCCCCAACCCGAACACGACCCGCGACATGAAAACGACACGAAACCGCGACACGAACACGACATGAAACCGTAATGGCTTGACACGACACGACACGAACTGGACCCGCGACATGAACTTGACCCGCGACACGAAATTGACCCACGACACGAATTGGACCCGCGACACGAAATTGACCCGAAATTGACACGAAGTTGACACGAAATTGACCCGAAATTGACTCGAAATTGACACGCGACACGAAAATTGACCCAAAATTGACATGAAATAGTGACCCAAAATTGACACGAAAATGACACGAAATATTGACACTAACTTGACACGAATTTGACCCGAACTTGACCCGAAACTGACACGAAAACTGACACGAAAAAAACTATTCCAATCCAAACACGACCCGCGAAATTTTCGTGTCAAAATTTCTCAACCCAAACACGACCCGCCACCTATTTTTCCTAACCCGAACCCGTGAAATTCGTGTCGTTTTCGAGTCGTGTCGTCATGTCGCGACCCGTATTGCCACCCCTAGTTATGTTGGTGCAGTAATTTTTAATTTTGTGTCATTTAGATACTTTCCTCAATCATTTTAAAAAATGTTTAAAATAAATAGCACATTTTAAAAATATTTAAGATAAATAACATATTTATGATAATTTATTTATAAAAATTTTAATGTAATTTTATCGTATATATGCCTTGTAAATAATTTTTTTTGTCATAAACATGATATTTATCGTAAACATTTTACTTACAGTAATATTTTTAAGAAATTTTTTTAGCAAATATGCTTCGTAAATACATTATTTATCATGCATATACTATTTACCATCACTCAAAAAGTTTATGTTATTTATTTTTATCACTAGATGTTTTTGGCCTATTATCTTCATTCTCCCTAGCAAATTATATTTTTACGAAAATAATTATAGTAAGTATTAAGGTTTTAAGTATTAACATTTTTTGCTTTAAAATATTTGAAGTAAATAAGAAATTTACTAAATGAGTAGATCAAACTTACCAGCTAAACAACTCATTTACAGGAAGTAAAAAAGTAACTTATGTGATAAATTTGTTATTTACTGTTATTTATTTTAAACATTTTTAGAGTCTATTAGTTATTTACATGGAAATGCTATTTACTGATTACCAATTCATAGCTGTTATGTCCAATTTCCACTAAAAGCGATGTTAGTGAGAGATTCCGTGCCTTCATTTTTTGTCCTACTGAAAAGATTGAAATTCTCTTAACCTTTTGGAGCCATGCGACAATCGTTTTGTCATGATTCCAAGATACCTCTTTTAAGATTATTATTATTTTTTATTTTGAGCGTCAAAGCTTGGTTGTTTATGTGTCTTGTCTAGTGGATTTTCAATCTTGCTGTTTCCTTTCTTATGTCAGGATCGCCAAAGAGTCAGAATAAGCATCTTTCCTAATCTTTTTTTTTTTTTTAATTTAAATTTTCCCCCTGAAAATTGAATCAGAATAGAACTGTTAGTATATCCTTTTAGGCATCATGAAAAAAAGGATTGCCCTTGACATTAATAGAAATGTTTGCTTAAGATCCTAATATTTGATTCTATCTTTTGATGAGAAGCGTGTCATCTCAACTCCATCAAATATATTAATGATCATGATACATGAAGGTGTGGTCTTAGACGTTCAATCGTGTACCAAGATAGCAAGAACAAATATTTATATTAAATCATGATTTAATAAAATCATCTAAAACTCGAATTTTAAACCACAGATCCAACGAACGTGTGTGTGTCTATATATATATATATAAACTTGATAATGAATTGGGTATGCCAATCTTTGGAAGGTGTTTTTGACAACTCAATGGCTAAAGACTTGTGTGGGTAGTTTTGTCGTCAGCCAATGAATCTTTGTTCTCGACTTGTTCTACCCACACATGATGATGTCACGGATTGCGATGGGTCCAATATTTCCCGGCAGGGAATATTTTTTAGTCCTGTAATTTCTTGATAGGATTTTTTTTTTTTTTTGTTTTTTTTTTTTTTTTGGGGTAACCAATCATGAAATTAGGAACTTCAAGAAGATTAGAGAAATGGACAAGAAACAGGGATCCAAAGTTGAGTAATCGCATCAGGTAAAGTTTGCAGCCATGCCATTGCAGACGTGAGAGAATTCTTGTTAATTAAATGTTAATGCTATTAGGCATGAACAACATCTGTCTCTGACAACTCGTGAGATCCATCGTGTATGAGTGATGATGCCAATGTAATTAGACATCAATAGTTTCCGACATCACCATTCACAAAATAGATCCAACAAATACACATACGTGAAACAATTCCTATATTAAATATAATATTGTTGATTTCAAAAAACGTATATATATACTGTCCGACACCAATGATGTCATATATCATTATTAAAAAAAATCAACATGAAATTAAAGCGAGCAAAGTGTACAACTGAGAAAATTCATTGGATATAATTGCGCTAGAGAAGACCTTGGGCCTAGAAACATGTTTATTATGTGTTTTCTGAATTATGTATATTGGCACATTTCTATTGCGTGCAAAACGCTTTGATTATGGTCAAAAGTAGGGATCGCCTTAATTAAGGAACGCAAGAGTATTGTTTTTGTTTTTGTGGGTTTTCTTTTATTTTTATTTTTTTATTTTTTTATTATTTTTTTATTTTTCAGGGAAGTAATGTTTCTTTTTCCAGCTAAGGAAAAGGAAAAAAAGAAAAGAAAAGAAATGAAACAGGAATAATGTTTCCTTTCTGCAGTAGAGGCTGGCCCCAAATGTTTGTGCTTGAGATGACCGTGCATCCCAGAAAGATCAATGAGAATATTCTAATTCAGTGAACCAAAATGTCATGATTGTTCATTGACTCAACATTAGAACTTATTTTATTTATATATGCTTAGCCAAGTTATGGACTTTGAACTAAAATTATTCCCTATTTAACTCAGAATATCATTTTCGGTTCCTATTGTTGCATGTATAGAGACATCTATATGTATACATATTAAACGCACCAAATTTTATAATTAATGTGCATTGCTTCATGTTTTCTTTCCGAAATTTCACAATTTTTTTTCCCCTCAAATAAACCTTTCTTATTGGAACGAGGTTAATCTGCTTTTGTAATTTATTCACCTTTATTGAGTCTTCTTGAGGCCTAGTTTGCCTTAATCATGTACTTGATAATAAATATAAGGTATATTCGTGATGAACTCATTGATAAAATTCGTGTTTTAGTCTCTTAATATATTCTATTCTCATAGTCAATTTAATTCGTATGACGGTAAAATAAAATTGTCCCATTAATTAGATCCTATACTAATATGTAATAACGTTTCTGCTTTACTGCCGTAGATGTAATGGTGTATGACTGATGGCGATAGCTGTACAAGGAAGGCCAACAGTGATTTCACCGGCATTAGAGGATCACTTGTCGCTGTCGAGGTGATTAGGCTTTGTTTGGTAAATTTTATGGCATGTTATGTGGCATCATTTTGTTGAGGGGTCGATATTTAGGATTAGAAACTTGGGACAACGGATCTATACAAAGTAGAGATGGAATTAACATTAAAGTGTCACTTATTAATAGTAACGGAGGGATATGCAGATAAGTGTGGTTGCCTCCCCCATTGAAATTATCTTTTTTGTTTTAAAACAACTTTGAACTTTGATATATTCTTTTCATTTTTACACACCTCAAAATTAGTTATTTCATAAAAGTTCGTACTGAAAATTTTAGTCCTTCTAAAATCTCATTAGTCATAAACAAGAGGATAAATGATCTAAAATAACCCTAACATAGACTTTTACTGAACTAGAATACGAATACTGGCTTCATTGCTATTTATTAGGATTTGTAGAAAAACAATTCATGTGCTTTTTAACAGTACTTCTGTACTTTCTGATATAAAGATAATAAACATTGACTGCAGAGTTACTTACATTGTCAATCTACAAGAAAACAAAAAATTACAAGTGGGTTCCCAAAGTGAATCCACGTTTGGAATTTAAGTTTAACAACATTTTGATTATATATATATATATATATATATATATATAAAGTGAAGGGCATCTTACCCCCTTTTTTTTTTTTTTTAATCTCAAACTCTGCAAAAGAAGAAAAGAGTTGCCTCCAACGACAAAAGGTGCCAGCCTTAATTAGGGGCCAAAAAGAATCATAGCAAAATTAATCATTCTTGTTTAATTTTTGGCTTTACATAAATAAAAGTGTCTAAAGACCAATAAGAGAAGACTAGGCTGCAAACAAAACATAAAAATATTGTTTGTCAACGAATAAGACTCACGTTTGGGGTTCTATCTTTTGCAAGACTCTTTCCCCTTGTCTTAATATGGCAGTGGTACCATATTTTATCATTACATCCCCTATTTTCATGTTTTTTTTTTCTTTTTTTAACGAAGAAGGTTAAAGACATCAATTTTGATATCAATTTTTTTAATACTAATCCATGTGGTAAATAAATTGACATTTTCTAAATATACGTATTTAAAGAATTGCTACATTAATTTGTATCTACTGATAAAAAAAATGACAACTTATCGTCATATAAGTTGATAAATAAAAATTTGGATTAGAATTAATTTCTCTAGCACTATTATTTTTTTAACTCAAAAAATGCCTTCCCGAACAATCATTTATCTCCCCTCTCAAACAACATCTTGCAATTTTTTAAGCCTGAAATGAACTGGCAAGAATCTTTTGCTTGGACTATAAGGGAGATTGCTGAGAACCCACCTTCTTTTGCTAACTAGAAAAAATTTCGAAACGGATATTAATTTCTCACACTTTTTTTTTTTTTTGGCCTAGCTAGCTCTAGTTTTCTTTTTGGTGAAAATGGGAAGACAACCTTGTTGTGATAAGGTTGGACTCAAGCGAGGTCCTTGGACTATTGAGGAAGATCACAAACTCATGAACTTTATTCTCAACAATGGTATCCATTGTTGGCGAATGGTTCCTAAGCTTGCAGGTACTATATATATATATGTATGTATATGAGTGTATGTATTATATATTTTCATCTTTGTCTCTGTGTATCTATGATTCTATATATGTATGTATTCATATATCATGTATTTATATGTGTGTATATATAGGTTTGTTAAGGTGTGGGAAAAGCTGCAGATTAAGATGGATTAATTATCTGAGACCTGATCTTAAGAGAGGAGGTTTTACAGAAGTGGAAGAAAATCAAATTATTCAATTGCATTCATGTCTAGGTAACAGGTAATCTCAAGATTATTTGTCATGTCTTTCTTTTGCTTTATAATGCTAATTATTGTTAAAGCAGGCTTTAATTAAACGATTAATTAATTAAAATTTTGCAGGTGGTCCAAGATTGCAGCACATTTTCCTGGTCGCACAGACAATGAGATCAAGAACCATTGGAACACTAGAATCAAGAAGAGACTGAAGCTCCTTGGTCTAGACCCTGTGACCCACAAGCCCATTGAGCAGAAAGAAAACCATGTTGATGAAATACTACTCGTTGAGCAAAAGCAAGAGAAAACAGATTCTGCTGATTCTGATGACAATAAAGTATCAGGAATATTATCGTCGGGACATGAAGAGGAGAACAGCTGTATGAAACCGCAAGATGACGATCATGATGTCCGACGCACGGAAAATAGAGAATTCGTACCGGAAACAAACGTAGCTTTAAGTTCAGGCGGAACGGATGATATTCTTTTGGACAACTACGAAATTATGTGCCAGAAGTTGGATAACTTGGACTACTCATGGATGAACCAAGAAAATATTGTCACTACTTCCTCGTTCTCTTTTGATCAAGAATCCAACAATATTAATATTTCTCCTTCTCTAGATAATTCCATTCTCTCATGGACTGCCGGAGGCTTCAATTATCATCTGGAACCAGACCTTTTCTTCTTCGAAAATAGCCAATTATGACATAGTACTAAAAATATTATATATATATATATATATTTTTATATTTCAATATGTAGTGATTGTAATAATTATCGTGGCCTTTCACCATCACTGAAATTGATATCTCACCTCGTCAAAGTCCCGACCAAGCAGGGCCTAGCTAGTAAAAGCTTGATGACTCTTTGCACTGGTTTTGATGAGGTCACTTTTTCTTGACCCCTTTTTGTGAACTGTAAACTTGTCTTTAATTTTAAGTGTCAAACTTCATAATGAACCTGTCCTAGTTTTTTTACTTCTTTTTTTATTTTATTTTATTATTATTGTATTGTGCTCCAAATGGAAGGTCAGTAACATAAGACATGCAAAACATAATTTTTTCACAGTAATATATGCAAAACAAATCTGTTCATTATTATGTGCTATGTTATGCTTATTTCATGTTGTTATTGCATCTTACTCGTTTAATATTATGCTGGAAGGACCTCTCATATCAGAGAGATAGTAGAAAAATCTTTATTAAAATATTACTCGGTTTCTTATAATGAGTTAGCAAATACATAATTACGTAAGATTTTTCCAGATGTGTTAGTAGTTCCTCGTGAGATTTTAACCCTCTTGTAAACAACCTGGGCTTTGTAAAATATGGACAAGTCAACAAACTAAAATAAAGAGTCATTCATTTTGTCCGCTGCAGTTGTCCTACATCAACATTAACAATTTTTTTTAAGAAACGTGGAAAGCAAGCTGATTCAATTTCTTCATTATGTATGTGTGTGTGTGTGTGTCTATATAAAATTTTACATATTATATAGATAATGATTAAAGAGGAAACATTCAGTCCCCATTATTTTCCAATTCTATTATTTCGCTGGACCAGGGTTATAAATTGGATCGTATCATTGTCGTGCTAAGCAGTACTGGAATTATTAAGAGGACTTTTGTGGGTTCATATATACATATATATACATGTATTTATATATTGTATAAACTATATATTGCTATCTAAGATCCTCCTATTTATATATATATATCTATATATTTAATGGTTTTTGTATATTAAATTTATGATATATTGACATATGAAAACATCAGTAACCTGAAATTGAAGTGTTGATCTTAATATTTTTACAATACCATAATCATTCAAATTTCACATCTTGAAACTCCAAGTCTAATATATCACCTGTAAAAATGAAAAATATATATATATATTTTATACACTTGCAAATAACATTATTTTCTCAATAAAAGAGCAGCTATGTTAAATTCATATACCTCAAAATATCATTTTGTTTTTTTAAATATAAGTTGTGCTCGACGATATTTCATAAAGACAAACTCATCTATAATTGATTCACTACTAAATTTTACAGCAATTTCCTTCTCAATGTAGATAATCAAGCAGTCATTCAAAAAATTATCTTCCATATATAGCACCAACACCATTACAGCCCATGAGCCCAAAATTCTTCCAAAAAAAAAAATTCATGTCTAAGTTTATCACAAACTAAATTGAAAAAAAAAATTTGTATTTAAATCAAGAATATTAAACAATGATATTTCTAATTTTCTCAGCTAAAATCCACAATAAAAATTAAAAATAACTAATTTCTAGTGAGATATTTTCAATTTTCTAATCAGAATTAGCATATTATCCTCAATACATAAGAACAAAAAAAAAATTTCAGAAAAAGTAGTAGCACCATGGTCCGCCAATTCCATATTAAGACAAATAGAAAAATCACAATTAACTTTAAAAAAAAAAAGAAAAGAAAAGAAAAGAATCAGAACAAGAAGCGAGAAAAAGAAATACAAACCTAAAGCAGAAACGAGAAGTTGAAGAAGAATAAATTGACAGACCAAGACGAAGTTGTCTTAAGTTGGAAGAAATCTAGTATGGTAAACTGAAGAAAAAAAAAATTAAAATCACACCTCGAACAACAGAGCAAATTTCCAAATTTGTTTGGGAATGGTGGGATGGGAAAGTAAAGAGTTGGCTTCCTTTAGAAGCTTTTAGTTTATATGTAGACAAAATATTACATAATATAATGGGTCAGTTTTTTAAAATATTGAGCTATTAAAATTGTAGTTGAAATTTAGATTTTATGTCAAGTCATTAGGTCCATTAATATATATAGATTTAATAAAACTGTTTTATTTATTAAAATCCAAATTGTTTGCTTAATAAAATATATGGAACTTTTAATTTAAAAGGGTCAAAGATTAATTTATACACATATCAAATTTTTTTGAATTAAAAAAAAACCCCTTCTGTATAAAAATTTAAAAAAACGTTATTGCGTGCATGCATCTATGAAATATATAACAGCAAAGCAGGCAACACGGAACCCAACATTATCATCATCGTCTCGCACCAAATATGCATCATATATGAATTTTAATGGAAGGAAATTTTTCTATAATGCTTATATTTGTAAAGGCGCAATTTTTGGTTCTTTAGAAATATTGAACCCACATATCATGTACACATCTGCTTCATTGTGAAAATTTCAAACTAGATATATATATATATATATATACATAAAAATATGTATATGAAATATTATTATCTAGTACGAGTAGGTATGGTTTGGACATGACATTTCTCTTATAATATAGTATTGTTTATGACAGATTACATGTCGATCTCAAGGAGAGCAGTACATATACTAAAATATTTTGTAAGAAAATCCAATCATTTAAATTATCTATATAGACAAAAAAAAAAAAATGAAACTTGAAGTAAGAAAACATCTTTGCTTGTGTTTATTTTATTAATTCCCATTTGCACTGAAAAAAAAAAAAAAAAAAAAGGTCGGACCAGTTTATTTAAAACTTGGTGTGAATCAGGCTGGTTGACCCATTAAATAAGTGGATTTAGTCTATGCATAAATTTCGAACCTTGCTAGCTATATTCTCGCTGCAACCTTATGTTTATACATACATACATGTATACAGATATATATTAAAAATAATAATAATTGGTTTGTTTCTTAACCACTAGCATATTGTAAGTTTCTAAAAATGATAAATCACTAGCTTTTAAGAGTTAGTTAGAGATTCAAACTATGTGAAACCTTATCTCCTATTTAATTAATCTTAAGATTAACGTATAAGTTTATGATTGATTAAAAAATATATAGTGATGATCATCGTCATGATATGTTAGATATATACATTGCGGGTACAATCATGAGAAAACATTTTGTCTGTTTTAGTAAATCTAATAATATTTTGGTTCAGTTAAACTAGAAAATACTAGAGCTATTTGAGTGGTACAAACTCGTAATATTTTTAGCTTTATTTGATATTGTTACCATTTAAAAGAAAAGATGAAATGATACATATTAGAAAAGTTGTCTAGAACTTCGGAGTTGTCAGGAACATAATATTATAATACACTATTCTTATTAAAGGTAAGTGTGCGTTTGGTAAAACGGTTTGAGTTGAAATTTTTAAGTTTGAGTTGGTTGACTTTTTAAAAATTAGTTATAAATTTGTTGACTTTTCAGAAAAAGATAAAAATTAAAATAAAAAAATACAATTTAGTTGGAGTTGAACTTGTGAACCAAACGTGGGCTTAGCCTAGCATAGGAATGGTAATAGGACGGGATAAGAGACCTGAGTAAGCTTCTTCTCTCTCCATATAGACTCTATCTCTTTTTTGACTCCATATATGTTTGTATACCAACCTAAAACTTAAGTTGGGGAATACCATGGCCTAAAGGAACTAAACCCTAAATATCCATTAACAAACCAAGAAAAAAAAAAAAAAAGATTATTGCAACGATTCCACCAAAACTCAGAGTAAATTATATATTAAACCAATTGTGAAATTCAACAATATAATCACTAATGTCTCATTGAGAAAAATCTCAAAATCAAATTCAAACTTTAACAATAACAATAATAAAAAAACAAAGTCTTAAAAAATAAATCCAAACTCCAATAAATATGTATATATACAATAAAATAGACATTAAGAAAAAGTATAATCGAGTAGGCAATGGGAGAACATTCAATGGGCTAGTTAGTTTATGCTAATGCATGATCAGTTTTTTTTTTTTTTTTTTTTTTTTAATTATTAATTTAAATATGGGTTACAGTACTGCAGGCACAACTGAGGATGTCACATAAACTAACATCAACTTGACTAAATAAAATAAAATACAAAATAAAAAATGGTCAATATTCAAAGGTTTTAATTACTAGATGGATGCAAGTATGCAATCTTCGTCATCATTCTTTGTCTAATTATCATCACCGTTAATTGCCATCCTTCTTCTTCATTGGATTACAAATAAAAAACAATTATAGGAAGACAGAATGAATAGATATAAATATATGTATAAATATATATGAAGGTCATTTTCTGGAAGAGAAAAGCTAGTAATTAGTTTTGGATCACTCGTTTAGAATGTACCAATTAACAATTTGTCTTAAATTCTTGTTAGTTTGGCGCGGTCAGCATATTTTTAAACTAATTTAAGATGATAATGATATATGTACATAATCAAACTATACACTCTGCAACTTAAGGTATTATCACATAAAAATCATCGTTAGATTGTATTCGAAACCACGATAGGTTTCATAGATAAGAATTGAAGAAGAAAAAAATATATAACAATATTAATAAGCATATCAGAAGCCATTAGAGGGTTTGTTTATGAAGAATATATTATCTCTTTAAATTAATGGTTGTTTTCCTTATGTTAGTTGGCTAGTTTGAACTTTGAAGCACTTTAGCTAGTCAAACAGAGATTCTTTTCTTAAAAAAAAAAAAAAAAGAAAAAAGAAAAAAAGTTACACATTAGATTATTACATATGCGAAAGAAAGGTAGAAACTGCTATTCATACTTCCTCTATCTTTTTTTATTAATTATATGCGATGTGATGTAAAAAAAAAAAAAAAAAGAAAACGAAAAAAAAAAAAAAAAAACTAGCTGACAAAAAATTTCGCTAGTTAATGAGTAGCTTTCTCTCTTTCATGTCTAAGTCCGATTAAAAAGAAAGCAATGTTTACTATATATAGTACATACATGTGTTTTATTGTTAAAAGAAAAAAAAAAAAAAAAAACTTTCAAATCAAATATTGCAAATTTGTTGTGAATTACGTGAAGCAAAATGATAATGCTGTCTATCTCGCGGCTTGAGCTTACTTAACCAAAATAATAATAATAATACAAATGTCCCCTAACTTTAATGTAACCTTGAAGGGTGTAAGTGGTAAAGTTTTATGGTGAAAAAAGAAAAACTTATATTATATATATGTTGAATATTAATTAAAAAAAATATGAATTAATCTATTCGTATATAATCTCAAAGAAAGGAAAAGAAAAATGTAAGTTTTGCATGCGAAAATCTAGGTAATTGAGTGAAAGAAGATTTGAGGAGTAAGGCTCGTTGTGTTCCATAATGATTAGTTTAGTTGCATTTCTCTTCTTTATTTTCAATACAATTCTATTCCTATTGCGGAGATTTTTTCTAAAGAGAAAAACAAAAATTGATCAACTTTATTCGACCGGCATTGTTTTTTTTTTTTTTTTGTTTTTTTTCCTTCCTTAACGTGATTTTGAAGAAACTATTATCATATAGGTTCTTTTCTCCCCCAAAAAATAAATATATATATAAGAGTAATGCCGGGGACATTTTTCATAAATAAAACAGAAAATGTTTAGCTCCTCCTTTTATTTAGTGATTTTTTTTATTTTTTTCAAATTTTTTTTTTTGTTGGAAACAATAGTCTAAATTTATATGGGCCTACAACAGAATGGGCCTTGTGAGAAGATCCACAAAACATGGGCCCATAACCAAGACTCAGGAAAGAATGGAAGAAGGAGACGAGACGACGATCAACAGAGCAGAAGAAAGGAATAAGTCAATAAGAGGGTATGTTGGCGTCTGGGATTCGGAGGGTTCACTCCACCGTCGATGCTCCTCGCCTCACCAGATTCTTTCTCCACGCTCCTAAATGTGTAAGCTTCCCCATCTCCTCTTCACTGTTTTTTTAATTTTTAATTTTTGTAGAATTAGAGATTATTGAAATTTTCTTTTTTTGAATTGGATTTGAAAAAAAAGTTCCTATTTTTCAAAAACCTCACGGTTCTTTTTTTATTTTTTATTTTTTATTTCTTTTTTTAATAATACTTATCATCCTGTGTGTATGTGTGTGTTTTTTTTAATTACTATTATTTTTTAAAAAATTTTCAGGTGGAGGTGGAATTTGCCAATGGAAGTGCATTCAAGTTGTCAGCCGAATTCCTAAGAATAAACAGTCCAGCTGCTGATGGCAGGCTCAGGTCAATTGGGGGTGAAAAGGTAATTACAAAAAAGGAAAAAGAGAGTCGTTTTTGTACTATTATACAGATTATTAAACTAATTTCTGTGTTAATTTTGAGATAATTATTTCTTTTGATTTTGAAACGATATTTGTTGGTGGGCATCTGTGAATGTTTATTAGGACCCCTGAAAACTCACATATTAAAACAAAACTCTCTTAGTTTTAAACAATTTTTTTCTTTTGTCATAACTGAACTAGAAATGCACTACTTTGGATAATTTCTTAAAAAGTTGTAATAAAAAACAGTAGGGTCGCGTTTATTAATTCGTAACGAATTGTAGTCTGAAAGAGAAAAGATTCGATTCAAGTGTATAATTAATTTTTTTATTAAGGGTTAGAATTGCATTCCTAATTTTGTAAGTAAACATGAATTTGATTGCACCAGGTGATATCTGGCCGGCGTCATGTCGGCATCATGTCTGCGGAACCTGTGGGGAACTATGGGGTAAGGTACTGCTGAACTTTGGACGCCAGATTCTTTCATTTCCATGTAAAGATCATTTCCTTCACGGGTACGCTCACCTACTCCGCCGTTTGACTGAGATGTGAATGCCCGTGATCTGCATTTATAGCTTTTTAAGTGTCCGCAGTATGTTTTCGTTGATTTTGCAATGTTGAGTTTTGATTGTTCAGTGATGAGTGTTTCAGGATAATCTTCGATGACTTGCATAAAACTGGAATCTTTTCATGGGACTATTTCTATCACCTGGGCAGCAACAAGTTTAGCCTCATGAGAAACTACATCAAATCATTAAAGAAGCACGGGCTTAGCCGTGATCCACCGAGAAGAAGATGATCGAGATTTTGCTTGGTTGCTCCAAAGATTGTGGAAGTACTGCTCTGTCTAATATTTCTGCCGCTTGTCTGAAACTGGGGGTTAATGACATGAGAGGAGGTATGTTTGGAGGACTGGTTTTCTAGGAACGTCGACAAATTTTCGGTTTGGCTTATGTGCTTAATGCTTTAGCCAGAAAATTCAAATTTGAGGTGTTTGCTCATTGAAAAGCCTATGTTCGTGTGTAAATGTAAACCAGTTTACTGAGAATGACTGATTTTGTTGGAAGGATCTCTATATTCTCGTTTTATGTTTTGGTGGCTCACAGGAACATCCTAGGGGAAAAAGACAAATCCCATTTTGTTGTTGAGAAACATGGCTCACGTTGAACTGAGAACTGAGATTAGATCACTTATTTTTTTCCCCTGGGTCCTAGTTTCTGTTCTTTTTTCTCATCACTAGAACTATTATCTCCTTTCTTTCTACAGCTTTTTGTTAAGTGGAAAGACAGCTCAAATGCATCCAATTTTGATTCATGACAAAGACTCATGTCAGGCTGATGGAGGATACCTTGGCTTATGGTAGCATAAGGCCTTCACTGTGATGGAGGAAGAATATTACTATTGGCTTGTTTTGTTATTTTTGTTAGAGTTTTGTTATTTCATTTGGGTGTCATTTCTTTGTTTTAGTGTCGTTTTGGTTATTGTTAGTAAGGTTATATAAAAAGCACGCCTTTTTATTTTTTATTTTTGGAATCAGCATTCATGAATATATTGGAAATGTCTAAAAGAATCGTCCTCTGTTTTGACACTGAAAATGTATGATTTATGGATATTTCATTTGCCCAAAAAATATATAGGTATGCTCATTTTACAAGTGCAAATAACAACACGACTACTCAGTTTGCATTGAATTAGAGATGCTCTAAGGGCATCTAATTGCAAGCCCCATGACTTAGTTTATAGAGTAATTCATTTTTCTATTTATTTGTTTGAGCGTTTATGTTAGAGTGAACATATACCCTAACCCAGCTCTTCTTGTTAGATGAACAATGTATAACAAAAAGTTTCAAAGATGAAAAAAGTGATGATAATTTTTTATCAGCAGATCCTTGGTAACCTATGAAACTTTCTGCTTTAAAGGTGCCGAAAAAATTAGTAAATTTTCGTCAAGAGATAACATCCGAAACAGTTTCATGGTAGGTAACAAAACTGTGTTCTCTCATTGCAGGAATTCCATTCAAGGTTTATGTTACAAAAAGAATGGAAGAGCACCGATTTGCTAGCTAACAGCAAGCACTGCTCTCTGTCTCTGTCTCTGTCTCTGTCTCCGTATCCTTCTCTGTCTCTGTCTCTCTCTCTCTCTCATTAAGAAATGAGGAGGGTAAAAAAAAAAAAAAAGGGGGGGGGGGGGGGGGGGGGGGGGGGGGGGGGGGGGGGGGGGAAATCTTTTGTATGATTATTAAAAATGCAGTACCAACTAAGAGGGCTTTTTCTTCCTTCCGCTTAGTGAGACGCGCCTCAAATTTTGGGTCCCCCTTTTCATCCCCCTGCAATATATAAAAGCCATAACTTAAAAAGCTGCCTAAAGTGGTTAAACACTTAGAGAGAGAGAGAGAGAGAGTAGATACACACCTCTGGTACAAATAAATGAAGGTATAGAACAAAAGTAGCAGCAACATAATCAAAATGGAAACGACAACATACAGCATATTCATCCTCTTCTGTACAATACAAAACCAGTGAACGTTAGTTGCAAGAGACACATGGCTATAAAAAGGAAAAGATTGAAAAAATTGAATATAGAATAAAGATAAAAGCATGGTTCAATACAATTGTAATGTAAATAAGCATTCATGAACTACAAAAGTATATGAATCTGATGGAGAGACGGCTTATAACCTTGCGACCACGAGAAAAAGGTTTCTGATTTCCAGTGCAAGTGTGGGCATCACAGAATTGGCGCAAGAAGAACTCTGTTACATCAATTACCCCGAAAGCAAGATAATAAGAAGCTGAAAGAAGATAAACAACTTGTTTCAACCGAATTATGACGAGTAAAACAAAGTAGCATACCATGAAGACGGCTTGCTGAAGGATCTTTGCTGACTGGAAAACAACTATCGGCAAGACTCTGCACAGAATTGACATAAAAATATGGTCTCATGAATACCAAAAAAGCCGGAAAGATGCATAATACATGAGTTAAGACAGTGTACCTCACACAGGTGCTTATTCCTTGCCGCTGCAGCAGGATTGCACTTGATCTTTTTTGGCGTATCCATCACAAGATCACAATGCAGTGCGCCGCATACATCTGCCAAGCACTTGCTGTGACTCTGGATTCAGCACAACCAATGGACAATTCAAGATAAAATAATGGCAAGACGTTATTTCCACATCAGGAAAATTTAATAACGGACAAAAAGGAAAAAATGTAGCCTCAACAATAAGGCACAATTATTAGCTCTATTTCCCAAGTAACGAGTTTACACATTATAAAACAATACGAGTACTAACAGCGAAGCTCCATTAAGTGAACGATTAAGGTGAGTAAGAGATTTTAGATAAAAGTAATGAAACACTTTTTTTTTTACATCAACCAATGAAAAGATTGGCATGCTCGTTACCAGCTCTAACAATGCAGCAAACCATTTATAAAATGCCTGGGTGATCAATTAGTCTAACAGCTTCTCATAGATTCACTATACATAAAAGTTCATGAAACATTACTCAAGTCGTGCTCTTTATCTGATTTCTGATGTTATACGTATACAATTGTATCATGATCTTCATAATCTAAAATAACTAAAAGCAACCGACCACAAGAAATAACCGAAGAAGATGTTGCTTCTTTAAGTAACTTGTGTAAGAGATCATAAGTAAGCTTCATTTTGAAACAATTTATAGTCATGATTATAGACACTAGGAGAAGAAACATGTAATGGGAGAACATCTATGACTTACCACATTCAGCAAATTGCGATGCCTGTTGTCAAAATGCTTGTCAAGAAAATTTTCCTCATAGAATCTTTTTTTGCAGTATCCACATTTCCATTCGTTTATATCAATATGGACCTTGTGTTGTTCCTGATCCCTATACAGGTCATTGTCGGGGTGCAGCCTACAGTTTCTCGAAATCTGATAACTTTCTTTCTCTACAAAGGGTGTCAAATACTGCAATGAACAATGAAAAGTAGTCTTATTGATACATTGACAAGCCAAGTTTTCCGGTTTGTAAAAATGGTGGTTTATGGAGACTCATGAAGCGCAGTTCCTTGCAATACCTCTTCAATTATTTTCCATGCTGCCCTACTCCTTTCTCTTGAACAATGTAACTCAACAGAATCTCCAACATCTTCCTCCAGAGTTCTGAAGTAAATCAAATATGTTTCATCGCGTTAGCAAAAAAGGATGACATTAACACTCAAACGGCTATTTTAATCTTCATACAAGTAGCTCATTATATAATTTTCAATTGTTTCAAAAACCAACAATCTAGCTTGTCTTCGACTTGAAAATCCACGTCACAAAATACATTGCCAAAAAAAAAAAAAAAAAAAAAAAAGCTTTCACAACTTTAAATGTAACATTCTAAACTGCATTACCTTGAAGTGGCAAATACATCATTTCCCTGGAAGGAAACAAAATGAGAAAAAAAAGGGGGGTCATTCGTGGAATAATAAGGGAAAAACAAAAAAGGAATAATTAAGGACAAAGAAAGCTCAACAATGTCAATAAGTGGCCATTTAGATCACGGTCTGGAGACTGTTGAGCATTATTTAAAAAGTATTTTTTTTCACAAAAATTTGAATAATAAAATCTTTGAATTTACTATTTAAATTTACCCTTAAAACCTATGATCCAATTTTTGTGGTTGAGATTGGACTGATCCCATGATCAATAATAAAACTATACCTATTAATAACTCAGACACAAAGTAAAATGCTATTAGCCTAGGGAAAGGACATTCTATATGAGTACAGTTAACTTTTTTCACTGAAAATACACACAAACTCAGATAAGAACTTTTCCTAATAATTAAATTAGTTCAGAAATATTGACGAATCTGATAAAATTTAATTGGACTCTAAGCAATCTCGGGTGTCAAAATTCAGTGGTAACTCTAAAAAACAAAACTTGCCCACAAACTTTTATGCCTTTCGTGTTTATTAATCATCACTTATTGGGAATTCGCTCGTGTCAATCTTGACCAAACTGACGTTCCTTTAGAAGGAACAAAACAGGATTTCAAAAAAAAAAAAAAAAAAAAAAAAAAAAAAAGAAACCAGAATTTCAAATTTTCTGAACAAATGAAACAAAAGAATCGAAGAAACCCATAAAAGAACAAAAGAGAAAAGATCGAGAAAAACCTGAATTGAAGAAGGGAATTGGAGAGAGAACAATAGGCAGAGGAAGAACAGAGGAGAGACCCATTTGGACTCCATCGAGACTAAATCGTCGTCGTTTTCTTCTGCTTCTTCTTCTTCTGCTACATCTTACAAAAATTTTTTTTTTTTCCTGTGTTTTGTTGGGAAGAACTACCACTGTCTAGTCACCAATCATTCGTTGCCACGTAGAACTTTGACGCTTCTGCTTCGACTTTTGATGACGTGGCATTTTTTTAAAGCGCAAATGGCCCAAAGTTGGGCTTGGCCCTTTTATTTGTCGGGAGCCCATGGAAATTGAGATCAAACGACAACGAATTGATTTCTTTCTCTCATTGAGCGACTTCGTTCATCATACGTTACAGATAATTTTTTTAAGGAATAATATCTTAGAAAGTTGATATTAAATTTTGTGGATTTTATCACGCCGATATCATGTGATTTTAAACTATTATTACAAATAAATCTTGTTTTTTTAATAGATATTAATAAAATAATTAGTTGTCTTTTTTCAATTTCTGTAGTTTTTGCGTTGCTGTCGTTTTCTTGAATCATGCCGTTCAATGGAGTAATGCCGGCAGGGCAGATACTTCAAATTATGTCGTTTATTGGATTGCTGGCGCTTTGCAAATTCAGTCGTTCTTAGCATTGTTGTCGTTTGTAATCATGTCGTTTTCAACATTGTTGTCATTTCACTGAGCCTGTCGTTTTTACTTTGTTGTCGTGTTTCTCTCAAATTGAGATCTCCAATCGTCGTCATTCAACATCAGTTGTAAGAATATAAATAACAGATTGACTAGATCCTGTGATCCAATCAACTTTTTAATAATATATAGGTTATATTAAATTATTATTATTATTGTTATTATTGTAGCTGTATTACATTATAGCTACTATTACATCTACTCAACTTTCCCTTCCGTTGTTCGAAAAGGTGGAAAAGCTGAATAACGAAAGTCAATACTTTATTTTTCCCGAAAGAAAGAACATTGTTTCAAGCTCAAATCAGACACCAATTACCAACACCCGTTGAATTTTCTACGAGAAAAAGAAAATGATAGCAGAATATTTGTTATTTTAATGCACATTTCGTCCCCACTCACTAAAAACACAAAAGAAAAACTCAGAGTTTGACTTGGAACAAACAAAAAGAAAGCTCTGCGTTTTTTTAGCATTTCAGATCTATGAGAGAATCACCCATTTGAATTCCTGCCTTAATCGCGCATCCATGGCGGAATTCTTGTGGGTTATGGCGGTGGCGGTGATATGGGGCGTGGGGGTTTTTGGTGGGGGCGGCGTGGAGGGGAAGAGACCGGAACAGGAGGCGCCGTGGAGGATACACACGTTGTTCTCGGTGGAATGTCAGAACTACTTCGACTGGCAGACGGTGGGGCTTGTCCACAGCTTCAAGAAGTCCGGCCAGCCCGGCCCCATCACCCGCCTCCTCAGCTGCACCGACGACGAGAAGAAGACTTACAAAGGGATGCACTTGGCTCCCACTTTTGAAGTCCCTTCCATGAGCAGACACCCCAAAACTGGCGACTGGTAAAATACTTATCCTTCATGTCACATTTCGCGTTCACATATATATACATATATATATGTGTACATATTTATTTGTATATGTATTGTATTGTTCCATATTGCAGCGTATGAGTGTACTTTAAGACATGGGTTTGTTTTTAATTTTGTCTTTTCAATGTGCCTGGGATGTGTCTCTGGTATCTGTTTGTTGGATTCATGTTTGTTAAATTAAGTTACCTACGTGCATGTCTTTGCAACTTCTTACTTATGCTGGAATGGGTTCTTTTTGGTTGAATTCTGCTTTGGTCCTGCTAGTAGTGATGGTTTTGTACTAAGCTCCTCAGGCAAAGATACATATACATATATACATACATATATATACACAAGCATTTTCGCAGAGATGCCCAAAGAAAATGATTTTTTTTTTTTAAAAATATTTGTATATATGATTTACAGGTACCCTGCAATTAATAAGCCGGCTGGAGTAGTTCACTGGCTAGAGCATAGTGAAGAAGCGAAGAATGTGGATTGGGTTGTGATTCTTGATGCTGATATGATCATAAGAGGGCCAATTATACCATGGGAAATTGGTGCTGAGAAAGGAAGGCCTGTTGCTGCATATTATGGGTATATTTTTCTCTTTTTCATTTTCCCCCCTTTTTCAAATAGGTTTAAATCAGAGTTTGACTGAATAAATGAGGATTTTGATGGGCTTGTGAACTTCTTTAACTGTAATATTTGCACTTTATATGCACCAAGACAACCCAAACAATTGGGATTAAAGCTTACTTGACTAGTGACAGATGTATGAGAAGAAAAGGGCTTCTATCGAAATTCATATACTGTAGATTTTTTCATTCTTCTCTTTGGATTCTAGTATATGGACCTGCATTTATCTGTGGCAATCAATGTATATACTTATAATTAATGTCTCCGTCAGGTACTTGGTTGGATGCGATAATATTCTTGCTGACTTGCACACAAAGCACCCTGAACTCTGTGATAAAGTTGGTGGACTTCTAGCAATGCATATAGACGATCTTCGAAAACTGGCACCCTTGTGGCTTTCGAAAACAGAAGAAGTGCGCGAAGATAGAGCTCACTGGGCGACCAATTATACTGGTGACGTCTATGGGAAAGGATGGATCAGTGAGATGTATGGATACTCTTTTGGTGCAGCAGAAGTAAGACCTTTTCTTTCCACCTAAAACAGTATTAATTTCAAACAAGAATTTATGCGAAACTAACCATTTACCACTCAATTTCTTTGCTTGATACTAATGGCTTCTATTTATTGTTATCTTCCTTGTTTTTACAGGCAGGACTTCGACATAAGATCAATGATAATTTGATGATCTACCCAGGCTATGTCCCACGAGAAGGCGTTGAGCCTATTCTTCTTCACTATGGTTTGCTATTTCGTGTGGGGAATTGGTCTTTTAGCAAATTAGAGCATCACGAAGATGATATAGTTTATAAATGTGGGAAACTCTTCCCCGAACCTCCCTATCCTAGAGAGGTACATGAACCAAAAATAGACAACTGTTCTATTTTGTTTGGGATTGACTATATTGTAGAGACATCCACTTATTTCAATGCATCGTTTTATTTTTCTCTTTAATACAATAATGATCTATTAGGGACCTTTTGAATACGACTTGATTTGACAAAGCATTCATTGAAATATCTGTGTTGATGTACAAAAGTTTCAGACTTAAGTCGTTACCCTTTTGGAATTGTCTATGGAAAAATTACATTCTAGCTCTTCATAGTTGGTAATCTAAGATTTTTTTTTTTTTTTTTGGGGTCGGTGCAGGTGAAGCTAATGGAACCCGATCCAAACAAAAGGCGGTCTCTTCTTATAAGTATAGAGTGCATTAACACTATAAATGAGGGTCTTTTAGCTCAACATGCAGCAAATGGTTGCCC
Organism: Ficus erecta; assembly: GCA_008635985.1. NCBI lineage: Eukaryota > Viridiplantae > Streptophyta > Magnoliopsida > Rosales > Moraceae > Ficus > Ficus erecta. The sequence continues at coordinate 103,690 of BKCH01001729.1, forward strand.
TGCACCGAAATGGTCAAAGTACTTGAGTTTTCTTAAGAGCAACAGATTTGCTGAACTGACCAAGCCAAAACATCCAACTCCTGCCAGTTTGGAACTTATGGAGGACAGAAAACAGCGACAGGTCGCTGATGAAACTGAGAAGCCACGTCCAAAAATCCACACCTTATTCTCCACGGAATGTACTCCTTACTTTGATTGGCAGACTGTGGGACTTGTCCATAGTTTCCACCTCAGTGGTCAGCCTGGAAATATCACACGGCTTCTCAGCTGTACCGATGAAGATTTGAAGAAATATGAGGGCCATGACCTGGCTCCCACTCATTACGTTCCGTCCATGAGCCAACATCCATTAACAGGCGATTGGTAATTCTGTTACCTTGAAATTGTTCACTTTTTTCTTCAGCTGGCTAACTTGTTCCTCAAAAGCATTTTAAGATGTGCATTGGCATCAGCTTTTGTGAATAGACACCCTTGAACTTTGACCTTGAATAATGTTTATCCCATTCTCCTTCCCACTCTAACACATGTGAATTTCATGTTTTTCCTTTTTCCGTGTCAGGTATCCAGCGATTAACAAACCAGCCGCAGTCCTTCACTGGCTTAATCATGTAGAAACTGATGCAGAGTTTATAGTTATCCTTGATGCTGACATGGTAATGAGAGGTCCAATTACGCCATGGGAATTCAAAGCAGAACGTGGACACCCGGTTTCAACTCCCTATGAGTAAGACACGAGACATGACGCCTTCTAATTCTGTGCTTAGTGTTTAGGAACTCGATATAACTTTCTCTCTGTCCATGGGTTGCTCACTTCCCTAGTTCTTGCATCCTAGATACCTTATTGGCTGTGACAATGAGCTCGCAAAACTCCATACTCGCCATCCTGAGGCCTGTGATAAGGTTGGGGGTGTGATCATCATGCACATAGACGACCTCCGCAAATTCGCTTTACTTTGGTTGCACAAAACTGAGGAAGTTCGTGCTGACAAAGATCATTATGCCACAAATATAACTGGCGACATATATGAGTCCGGGTGGATTAGTGAGATGTATGGTTACTCGTTTGGCGCAGCAGAGGTACTTATTTTCTACTTGTACAGCAGCAATCTAACATCAATCTTGTAGCTTAGTATTACTCTCTTGGTGTTGAACTAGCGTTACAGTGTCTCGGCTACTCCGATGTGAACATTTTTTGCTTCCACTTTTCCTTGCAGCTCAAGTTACGGCATCTCGTAGATGACGAGATCATGATATACCCAGGGTATGTTCCTCAACCTGGTGTCAAATATAGAGTTTTCCATTATGGATTAGAATTCCGTGTTGGGAATTGGAGCTTTGACAAGGCAAGATGGAGGGACACTGATATGGTGAACAGATGCGGGGCTAAGTTTCCGGACCCACCTGAACCGTCGACGCTTAACAAGACTGACAATGATGTACTGCAGAGGGATCTCCTTAGCATAGAGTGTATAAGAACAATCAATGAAGCATTGCAGCTGCATCACGAGAGAAGGAAATGCCAGGACCCGAATTCCCCACCCGCCACCTTAAACTCGGAGACTACTACAGAAATTTCGTACTCACGGAAATTTGGCAAGGTTGATCCAAGTTTTACATTAAAGATCAACAATACAGAAATGAATACCTCTCGGGAATCATCGGAAACTACTGAGAAAGATGGCGGGTTTAGTTCCTTGAGGTTCTGGATCGTTGTTCTGTGGGCAGCTTCAGGATTGGGATTCGTGGCAGTCATATTTTTCTTGTTTTCGGGTCATAGATGGAAAGGTACAAGAGGTAGACACCATAGAAACAAGAGAAAAACTTGAAAACTTCACAAAAGAAAAGGAAAAGGTCAGGTCTATTACAAGTCTTGCACGGAAGGAAATCCACACTAACATTAATGATCATAATTTATACGTAGGGAATTGAGAAGAAATCAAAGTCAAATTTCTTTGGAAATCTATTGTGTTTTCTTCTTGTGGGATTACGAGTAATGGCTCCATCAATAAAACTTGTCATTGTATTTTTTTTTTTAATAACTTTTTTGGAGGATAACTTTCTGTAAATCACGGATGTCTTCTTTGAGACGAGCTTTTTGCAGTTAAATTAAGCACGTGGTTCCATTCAACAAGATTTTCAGCACTTTAGTATCATTAATTTCGTCTGAATATTCATTCAAACCAAGTATTTGCATTCAAATATTGAATTTGAATTCTGTAACCAAATTAAGACACATATTTAGAATAATATTTGTAGTTGGAGTTTTGTAAGTTTGAGTTGGAGTTTCATAGGTTGGAATAAAAATATGTGTTTGATTGAAGTGTGAATTGGAAATGAACCGTGATATAGAAAATTGTGTGAAATTTTGAAACATGTAAGTACATATAGATATTGTTTTATTCTTTTTCATCATTTTGTGTAATTTAAAAAAAAATCACCTCATTTGAACTTGAAATAAGAAAGTTATGGACTTTTTAAGTTTGAGTTTTTTGAAAATAAAATAGAGGGAAAGTGAGATGAGATTTGAGCATTTTGGAGTTGAGTTGAAAATTTTCAATTCGAACATACAAACAACCACAAAATGTGTATTCATAAAAGTGATAAATATGTTGTGCAAAAGTAGAAAAATAATAGTGAGAGGAATTTTTAAAACAAAAGAAATTAAATTTTTTAAAATTGAATTATTATAAAATAGTTAAATATTTAAATAATTTCACTTCACCAAACTAGACAGATATTACATCGCAGGTCAATAATAATTATTGGAATTGTTTTTTATATGCAGTGTAAACACTCACATGTCGTTTACCATCTAATCCTTGATTCACGTATTGTCGTTTTCTGTTAGTCTCGATTCACATGTTGTCGTTTTCCATTAGCTTATGACCAAACTATGTCGTTGTGTTTGTTTAACAACACATGTTGTTTTGGAATATTTTAACGGATGAAATTCAACACCTCGTTGTTGTAAACGACTTGTTTTTATCGTTACTCGAGCAACGGTCAATTCAAGAATGCCATTCTTTATGTGCCATATTGACTTTTGAAATCTCCAATTTCGAATCTGGTTTTCTCTAGAGATTTTGGTTGGATTTGAATCCCATATACCTCTCTTTGCCACCACCTAACCCTTTTTCACCAACATTTGGATTCCTTAAAAGTTTCATGGCATTGTTGGTGCGAGTAAAATGTTCGATATAGACCATGTAACTTGACTTGTCCTTGCTCATTATCACACCCTTTACCTACAATTTATTTGACTCTAATTACCCAATTGCTAAAAAAAAACAAAAAAAAACCTGAGCTCAACAATTTCTACCCATCACCAACCGTTATAAATTTTGGCTTCACCATTTGTGGCTTCTTCTCCTTCTTGTTACGTATAAAAGCACTAGTCTTGTACTAATATGCCAAAAAATGAGAAAAGCTTTACATTTACTGCTCTTCTAAAATTTGTGGGATCTCATTCCAAATTACCAAACCATCTAAAGAGTCCGCATTGCAACCACTGGTTGTTCAGCTTATTACATCTCTCTACCCTCTATGTCCTAACAACCACCCACTTTTCTTGTTTCCTTCTTGGATTGAGGTTAAAATCTTGTTAAATAATGCCAAAATTTCACTCTCACACACCGTTGATCTTAGCCACCGCTGAGGATCTAAATGGGATGACAAAACTGGTTGTTCTTCTTGATAAGATCTTGAGTTCGAATTAGAGTCTGTTTAGGGCAGTAATTTCATATTGCAAAACACCATCTGCATCCAAAAATTCCAAGTTTACGTCAAGCTTTCTCTTTCTTCCATTTTCAAAAAATTCAAACTTTAAAAGTCCATAAATTTCTCATTACAAATTGAAATGAGACTATTTTAATGTCAAAATACTTATAATGACAAGACGAACAAAATAAGATCCATTTTTCATTTTTTTTTCCGAACTCATTTCAAAAAATTTCACTATTTTCTATATCACATAATTTTTCTAAAAGTTTTCTTTCTAAATACACATTTCCAACCAAATCTCTAAAATACAATCTTCAGATGTCCCCCAAACAGGCCCTTAGTCCTAATATAATAGTCAGGATATATGAACAATCCACTTTAAAAAAAATCACGGAAAATGCAATACTCATTTAAGATTATCTGGATATATTATCTTTTACCTTTATAATCATTTTCTTTTAATGGGGGAAAAACTTGAGCTTAGGTCCACATTTCACATCCTGGTCCCAATCCTTAACCATGGCTTTTGGTGTTGTACTTTGCACATGAGGAATGAAAATGAAAACCAGGGTGTGATAGCAAGTGCCACCATTAAAAAAAAAAAAAAAAAAAAAAAAAAGGTGTACTCTTTAAAAATTCAAATTAACCCAAAAGAATTTGGCCGTTGGGGGAGGAGGGGGTGTTCAAAATGTAGGGTCCACAAGAAGCAGGAAAAAGATTGGAGATGTTTCCGAAAACCATGGTGGAGTAGACCCCACTTCTGAAGTTTAAAAAGAAAAAAAAAAAAAGAACTTTCACCCAAAACTGCTCTCCTCTCTCTCTCTCTCTCTCTCTCTCTCTCTCAAATCTTTCAATATCTCTGAGAGAAGCCACTTTTTTGTTTCCACAACCATGACTTTGGGGCTGCTTTTTCCATTTTTTAAATTTCAAATTCAAATATGGGCTTGTACTGAGCGTTGAGAAAAAAGCCATTTAGATAATAATCATAATTAAAGAAAGAGCAAAAGAGTTTCAAAGTTTGGAACATTGGGAGTTTCTCTCTAACTTACTTGCAAAAGCAGGCAAAAAATGGGAGAACCAACTTGTCTCATGCAAGTTCAACAGCCATTCTCTTATGTTTCTGGCCTTCCCAATGATCCCAATGAGGTCAGTTTTTTTTCTTTTCTTTTCTTTTTTCTTTTTTTCCTTCCACTTAATCATGAAAAGAAACCACATCTGGGTTCTGTTTGGTTTGTTTTCTTCTGTTACTTCTGTTTTGGTAAAGGCTAAAAACTGTGTTTGTTGTGTTGTTATCAGGGAAACCCCATACATGCACTTGGGCAATCAATATCTTTTGGGAGGTTCATGTCAGAGTCATTGGCTTGGGAAAAATGGTCAACTTTCTCCCACAACCGCTACGTTGAAGAGGCCGAGAGGTTCTCAAGGCCGGGCTCGGTGGCTCAGAAGAAGGCCTTCTTCGAAGCGCATTACAAGAACCTCGCCGCTCGGAAAGCGGCTGCCCTTTTGGAACATGCCAATGTTGCTAATTCTGGATCTGCTTCTGATCAGTCTTCAGATGAAAATACGGTTCAAGATTCGGATTCGCCGGTTTCAAACTCCGAAGCTGTCGTTGTTGGTGAACAAGTAACGGTCGGAAGCTTGGTTATTGATCAAGCAAATATTGGGGTTGATTCAAATGATGCTAAAACGGATGATTCTCAGCAAACAGTTTCAGTTGACCAGAATGTTAAAAAGGTTGAATTTTCAAGCCAGAAGGAGGTGAAAGATACAGACTTGAATGAGAAGACAGCAAAAATGGAAAAATCTATCTCAAAGGTGATTTTTTATTCATCACATCACAACTTTAGTTCTGATATTTTTTTTCTTTGTTTTTTAAGATTTTCTAATGTAGGCTAACCGTCGTATTTGAATTTTTTTTTTGGTTTTGTTTAACGTTTAAAAACATGCATTACTACTGCTGCGATGTTCATAGGGTTTTTTTTTTTTTTTAATTGCAGAGGGATCAAGAGAAGAAGAAAACGGTTTCTTCAAAGTCATCAACAACAAAATCTGCAGTTTCTTCCACAAAATCATCATCAAAATCTGGAGCTCCAAACGCCACTCCAATGAGCAAAAAGCCTTCAATAATGTTGGATTCAGCTGACAAGATCAAGAAAGCAACCCCAAAATCAGTGAATTTCACACCCATCAGAGAGATTAACAGATTAACATCAACTGTCATTAGAAAGATAGATAATTCCAGATTTGGCACCACTTCTTCCAAGCCAACTAAAGACTGTCCCACTCCTCTAAGGACCCCTCTAACGGTTACTGCACTTTCTTTCAATAAATTTCATTTTAATTCCCCTTTATTGCATTTGATTTTCAGTTTTGTCAAGTTTATTAAAAGAGATTTTTATCATTAATAATATATGTATATATATAGGTGTCTAAGAATGGGACACGTCAGCAGCCTCTAGAAACCCCATGTTCTGCAAATACAAGGTACATAACCAAATATTTATGATACAATTTAAAAGCTATTTAATTTAAATAAATAAGTGAATGTTTTGTACTTTTGTAATTTTAATAATTGTATACTTAAAAAAAAATAAAAACTGTGGTTTATATGAATTGTATAGGGCTACAACACCAGTTAATCCCTCAGTCACTGGAAGTAGACCCAGATGGCGCTTGCTTGCAACTGAGTAATAATCTTCTTTTTCCTCTTAATACTTGTTCTTGTTCATAGCCTCTGCAATTTACTGGTGGCTTGTTATTTATTTATTCTTTATTTATTTTTTTTTTGTAGCTTTGTTGGTGGATTTTTTTGGCAGGAAGTATTTAAGGAAGAAAATGAAAATTGAGTGGGAAAAAGTACCAATAGATCTTACAATTTATAACACATAAATCATTGGAGGGTGGAAAATTTGAAACCAAGTTTTTTATGTAGTAAATTTACTTTATTCAGGTATTTGTCCTCATTTCAAGAATGAAAGAAAACTTAAATAGATGGATAAAGTTGTAATTATACTTAATCATACCTTTTTTTTTTCTTTCACATACCAAACAACACAAGGAAAAAAAAAAAGAAAAGAAAAAAGGCAAATCATTTCTATCATTCCTATTTTCTATCCTTCGTATATGTTAAGGATAATACAAAACTGAAGTCCTAATGCTCATGAATGAAATCTTCTGGATTCTGCCTAGAAGACAAAATTTGGACATAAGTAACACCAAGTCAAGTCTATATAAAGGGCAATATCTTTACTTACAAATTAGAGTTTTTTTGGGAAAAAAAAAAATATGGATTAGTAAATTCGCCGAAATATAGGTCCCATGTCGCAGGATTACAAAATAAAGGTCCCTTGTAGAAGGATAAAAGTTTCCATTAAATTTGAAAGGGAGAGTTGAGTTGTTCTGATATTGTGTTTTTCTTGTGTGTGTGTTGGCCAGTTGTTCAAAGTTTTTGAGTGCTTGCAGAAACAAAACACGCTCCCCATTCTCATCCACACCTTTCGGCTTGAGGACCGAAGAGAGAGCTGCCAAAAGAAAGGAGGTCTCACTCATTTTTTTTTATAAATTATTTATTTTTATTTATTTGTCTGTTACTTGCACTGTGTTAGAAAAAATGTTTATTATTATCAATCTCATTTTCTCCTGATTTGTCCTCAGAAGCTTGAAGAAAAGTTCAACGCCAATGAGGCACAAAAAGAACAGCTGAAGACAAAAGTCAAGGTTAACACAAGATTTTCTTTAAGGAAAATGTAGAAACACTTTCGTGTCTAACGATCTATAACAATTTACGTGCAAATCATTTGTGCAGGACAAACCAGAAACAGAAACTGGGAAATTACGCTCCGGCTTTTGCTTCAAAGCCAGGCCACTGCCAGATTTTTACAAGCAAAGAAAAGCAGCACAATACGATGATGTAAAGAAGGTACATTTTTAGCTTTACGAATAGAGGTTGAGATATTTGTGGTAGAAAAAGTGAATGAATCGTCGAATTTTGAGCTTTGACACCCCGACTTTCTTTTTTGTTAAAATACTGTTTCTATTTGTATCATCCGTTCCGCCTGTACTTTGAATTGTTCCATGATTTTCCCTTCCGTCAATTTTTTTCTCACGCAATTGTTCACACACATGTCACATGAGATCCCTCTGATACCAACTTTTTTCGGGTCTGCACTTGTTTTTCTAGCAGGTTCCAGTTTCTCATCCTCAGTCACCAAAGCTAGGAAGTAAGTTCACTCCCAGCAAAGTGGAGAGCAGAAACTCTCAAACCCCGAAAAGGCCACCAGTGAAGAGTAATGGCTCCAAGCAGGTTCAGGGAAAGATTGCTCGTAGCCCAGCGTGTTCTCTTATTTCGAGAACCACGAGGACCACAACTATAACTCACGAGAACAGATCTCCAAACATTCAGCTTGGTTAGTCAATCCAAGCTGAGAAATCGCAAGTCCGCATCGAAAACAGAACGTTTTCTCGAGAAAAATGACATGGCAAGAGCATCCCAGATGAATTTGGCAGAGATATTAGTGTTAGACCTATTCATAAATTCGTTCCAAGTTCCTCTTTGTAACTAGAATTCGGTACAATAATCTTGTTGATGTAGGACTTGAATCCTTGGATATGAACTGTTATATGCGTTTCATATGTTTGTCCATAATGCCAACATTGATGAATTTGTCCGACTTTCCATTGTTTCTTGACCTGTCCACAGAGCTGTCGAAATTAACAAGGAAAAGAACCACTGTAAAAGAGGATAATGACAGAGGAAAAAGGGCTTCAGATTCTTTTATTGTTAATCTTCAAAAATACAACAAAGTATTAGAGAAACATTTGTACAGTATGCGCATAGAGTTCTACTACTAGGCTATTATTTTTCTCCACTTATTGTCAGAAACACAATTAAGTCTTCTGCAAATCGAGCAACAAGAACCGAATAGTCGACAATTCTCATTCTCTACTGCCGAAAGTTATCATTCTCAAACTCTTGCATTTTTTGTCCATCTCTTTAAAATGTACTGGGCTGGAATGAACTTTAAGTTCCTATAATCAAGCACTTTCAACGCATGGCTACACAAAACTCCAACGAATTCGAATTTCATACAGTTGCAGGCAACGGTCTCATCGGTTGAATTAAAAGTAACCGTGTACTCCCTTTGTTGGCCGTATATACTTACTCTGTACTCGAATAATGCCCCGCTATGAGTGCATCGATTCACAATGCTATTTAGACATGTTTCATATTCCTGCTGTACTGATTCAAATATTGGTGGGGTGTAAAAATCCCTTGCCTGCTTCAGAAGAATCACATCCCCCATTAGCTTCGGAGGGCATTGGCTCATATCATAGCTGGCTTCTAATTCTTTGTAGTGCAGATCATTCACTACCTTAGCCAGATGCTTTAACAAGGAAATCACGTCTGAATCGGGCTTTAAGTGCTTTCTCAAGTTTGAAGTTAAAAATTCACATCGTAATGCACTTTTTATGTCAGCAGAGAAAATATGCCGTCCATATGATATGGCCCATTTTTCCCTAATTTCATATATCCCATGCAAATATTCATTTTCCCAAAGACCATGCAGATCCAGTATAGCCTTCCATGCGTTACTGAAATCCTCCTCCTCTTCCTGATCGAAAAAGCAACTGCTTAAATCACCAACAAAAGAACTCGAATCCACAAACATGTAACCGAGTTGTTTCAGTGCATTTTGGTAGACGTGCCATACGCATGTTCGATGATGTGTTCCTTGAAACACTGAACCGATTGCCTCAGCCATTACTGCATCCTGATCAGTAAGGATAGTCTTCGGTTTTTTTCCAGACATTGCCTCTATGAAAGTTTGAAATAGCCACTTGTACGATTCAACAGTTTCATCGTGCAAAAGTGCAGCACCAAAGATCACCATTTGCTTATGATGATTTATTCCGATGAAAGGTGCAAAAGGTCGGCAATCTTTATGTACCTTGTAAGTTGTGTCAAAGCAAACGACATCACCAAAATCACTGTAGTCCATTGCCATCTTTGCATCAGCCCAAAACACATTCGTTATCTGATCTTCAGCATCAGGTTGCATAGCATAGAAAAACGAAGGGTTTTTTAAATGCTTGCCTTGAAAATATTGCTGTATTTTTCCGGCTTCTCCTTCTCTTATTTCTTTCGTGCATTTGGCAGGTAGTTTATTTTTGTAATCGATGGGATCAAAACTGAGGTTATTGGATTCTCTAACTGGCTTAAATAGCAACTCAGAAGCTAATATTGGCTGACTATTAGAACCATCTCCTAAATTTCCTTCAACATGAGCAGCAACTAATCTCTTTTGTGATCGTAGCAGGTGAACCCTACATGGAGCGACAAGCTCGTGATTGTGCTTCTCTTCAAAGTGAGTGACACGATATTTACCATCAGGCTGTCGAGAAATGACCAATTGCGCCAAACACCCAATTCTGGTTTCCTTCCGAGGCCTCTTCACATTCATATCCCTTTTGTCTCTCTGACGAAAACCTTCTCTGAAGCAAGTAAACCTTCTTGATGCTACAACACCATCTATCTTACTCCTATTTACATAATCCTTCCTAACACTAAAGCCTACCCGTCCAGCATACATATTGTAAAACTCATACGCATGATCTTCCGAGTCAAACCCCATTCCAAGCTTCGGCACCCCGTCAACCACGCAATCATTAGCTAAATCGGTTTCAACTGCTTGAGCGAAAGTCAATCTCTTCTGTGAGGGCAACAAGTGTGCTGTAGAAGAGGTCACAAACTCATGATTGTGCTTTGTTTCGAAATGGGTGACGCAGAACTTGCCGTTGGGTTGACGGGCAATAGTCATGTGTGCCAAGCAACCGGTTCTCGTCTCCTGCCGCAGCTTCCTTGGACTCGAATTCTGCTTGTTGGGCCGATAACCTTGTCTGTAACAAGTGTACCTTCTGGAAACCACTGCACCATTTATCCTACTCTTGTTTACAAAATCTTTTCTGATGCTGAAACCTTCCAAAACAGCATATCTACTATAACACTTGTATGCGTGGTCTTCGGACTCAAACTCCATACCAACTTCCGGCACCAAATATATGCCTACCTCATCTTTAACAGAACTACCAGTTTCTGATACCTCACCAGAGGTAACATTTGGACTCTGAGACTCCAACCGACAATCAAAATCCATTTCACACTTATTAACGGATGAAAATTTAGGAGTTTGACATTCTTCACCACTAATAACTTCCTGACTCATCTCAAAAGAAGAACCTTTTGGGCCATTTTCTTCACGCCGGTGATTCGATATGTCGGGTTCATGACAGTCCATTGACCTTCATTGACAACAACATTGTACCAAGAAAATCAAAACAAATGGTAATCAAGAACCTTAACAACCTTTATAACTAACTTAAAATGCCAAAGAAATGATAATGATGATGATGATGATGATGATGATAATTGGAACTTTAAGACCAAATTAAGCTCTATGTGATCGGAATCCACTAGAAGAAACAATAACGCAAGCATTTGAGCAGAAAATTTGACAATGCAATGAAAATAAAGGCCAAAAATTGCTTTAAAAATGATAATAAAAAACAAAAATTGAAACTTTAGGACCAAATTAAGCTGTGTGATCGGAATCCACCTGAAGAAGCAATAACCCAAGCAGTTGAGCAGAAAACTTCGCAATGCAGTGAAATTAAAGGCCAAAAATTACTCAAAAAAATGATAATAATAAACAAAAATTGAAACTTTAGGACCAAATTAAGCTCTGTATGATCGGAATCCACCTGAAGAAGCAATAACTCAAGCATTTGAGCAGAAAACTTGACAATGCAATGAAATTAAAGACCAAAAACTACTGAAAAAATTCAGAGGAATTCCAAAATAAAGAATTAATAACAGGGTTAAACATGCAAAGGAATAACGAATCGTATAAGCCAAGTAACACCGAAGGCCAAGAACAGGAAAAAAATCCGAGCAGAGGGAGAGAGTTTCAGTATAGAGAGAGTAAGACCTGAGAAGAAGAAGAAAGGGGAAATTTTCGCTGCGTCGTAAGCGCAGGGGAGTTTGACGCGCCGGGGGGAAATGGACGGAGAAGATCTTTCTGATGTTGGGTAATTGGTCGGATAGTATAGTTGGGAACGGCAGAGAGTAACCGGAGGAATTGTACAGATTAGGGCTTTTTCTCCGCTTCGTTCGGTTACAGAGGAAAGGGGGAAAAACAATAAAAATAATAATAATAATAAAAAAAGGATTAAAAAAGAGACTGTAAACTGACGTGGGTATCTTGTATTGACGTGGCGGCCAATCATTTGCTCATCGACGTGTATTTGCATGCTAAGGTGCTTTTCATGACTGTACACGATACTCCCATGTCTCTTTAGTTTTTACTTTTTTAGTGGTTAGAAAAATAAAAGCTAAAACTGTAGATTTTTTTAAAAAAAAAATTGTAGGAAGTTAAAATAATTTTAAAATTTTTTTAGTAAATAATAAAAATATTAAAATAAAATTTGTAATGTATAATTCAAATTCTGATATAAGTCTTAAAACTTATAAAGAAGAATTTTATTCGAAAGTTTTCTATATATTAAGGTTGTGGTAAAGTTCATTTTAATGACAGTATATATATTGTTTGTATGTATTTTATCTCATAGTACCCACCCCCACCAGCCAAATCCTATCATCTCGCGACCCCGACCCCCCTCCCCTCTCGATGCCCGCGACCTAGGTGACGGACCACCCACCCGCATGCTTTGACCCCCACCCCCAACGACAAGCCCTTCGCTCCCTCCCAACTTTTTTTTTTTTTTTGTTAGATTAAAAAATAAAATCATTGATGTCTTCAACTTCATTATTGAATTTTATTGATAGACAGATAATATAATTTGATCCTTAAATATTAGACAAGAGAGTCTTAATAGATTATTATTTTACTTTACATTTTTTTTTAACTTAACAATAAATTATCGTTCACTTACATACTAATTCATTCTAAGTGTAAAAGTAAATTTGTCAATTTAAAATAACATTGAGATGTTACAGGACTAAAGGATAGAATAACATTGAGATGTTTCAGATTCAAAAAATAAATTCTGGAAAAAGGTGATAGGATTAGCTCAAAGAGGTTAGGTCTAATTTCAGTATATATTCCGTGCACGCAATACGAATAATTTACTAGCAAAGTAGATGCTCCACGAGGCCACGCTAATTAAGAATCACTCAACCTTTTTCTTTTTTTCTTTTTTTTTTCTTTTGTTTTTTTTTTTTCGTTTTTTTGTTTTTTTTTGCTTTTTTATAGTCTCAACATTTTATTATATGAAACAATAGACTTCACAACAAATTACAAGATCTTGGAATTAAAAAATAAAAATAAAATAAGTACAATAAAAAAGAAGAAAAGGATAAGATTCCTTGCGATGTTCAGTTGAGAATACAACAATTAATTAATTAAATTAAAAAGGATATAAACAAAATTAGAATCATCACTTTTCTCCCACCAAACACCAACCATCATCTCCTTCCACTTGCTCCAACACAAATCCCACATCACAAAAGCTCATCTCTTCTTCATCATCACCGCCATGACCCACTTGATCATCATCATCAACGGCATTATTGATCTCAACCGTACGATCCTCATGATCATACACATAATCACCCGCTTCCTCTTCTCCATCATCATGATCATGATCATCCACATGATAACTAGACAGTTCATCCACAATCCTGGTGGCGGAAACACCGGAGAAGTTCAAGCCGGGTCGGGCGTCAACGACCCGCCAAGTCAACAACCTGTGGTTGGAAACGACGTCGTTTGATCTCAGCTTCTGATTTCCCTTGGTCTTGTCCTTGGCCTTGCATGTTGGGTGCATGTGGCAACCATTGCACCTAGGCTGGCCACACTTGCCGGCAAACTTGGAGTGGTTGGTGGGCTTGGACGGGACCCGGGTGAACAACCCGGCTGTGGCGGGTGAGTCGAAGCGGTTGACGAATCTGGTGTCGGGTCTCGGGTTCAACGGTGTCGGTAGGATCCGGTATGTCCGGACCATCCCATGTTGGCGACCCTCCCTCTTCATCTCCGGCCAAATTGAGTTGTGAGCTTTAAAAAAAAAACAAAAAACAAAAAAAAAAAGGGAAATAAATGAGAGGATGATTTTGGAGAGGTGGTGGTGGTGGTGGTGGTGAGTTGTGCATGAGATTTATATAAAGCGCATAAGATGCTTGGGAAGCAAGGTGTTTGACATTGGTGATGTGCTTGCGGACCAAGACAATTAACAATGACATTTGACAGATCATATTTAGATAAAGAAATAGATTAATATATATATATATATACAGGTCATTTTGCAATAGGTATTTCTTATCTGTGTATAAAAAAAATGCATAATTAAGTATTTTTTATAAAAATTTATTAGTTTAAAACATAATTCTATTAATTATATTATTTTTTAATAGAGTAATTAATTTAAATCATTCGTGAACTTTAAAAAAATGATGATTTGATATATATATATATATTACCGAAAACACTCATAATTCATAAAATATTAACCATTTTAATATTTTTGTTTAAAATTATTAAATTTCTAAAGAATCATGTGAATAATCATGTGATAGTTTTTTCAATTAAAAGACCAGAACACCCTTTGCATATTAAATTTAGCTCCCAAAATTGAGACAATTTGTTTGGTTTGCATTTTTCCGTGTTTTTTTTTTCCCCTCAAACCACAAAACACCCCAGACCCAGAAAACTATTTTCCCGGCGACCAAACAAAAACCCAGATATGCTGAACCCCAGTGACTTAGAGAGTCAATCTTTTGTAAAGAAACCTCTTCAGAGAGTGCATGAAATGGAGTCCTAACCTCAGAGGATAAATCTCAAGCAAAGGGGAAAATCCCAAATTCAACAAATACAATCAGAATAACGACCCCACAAGAGAAGGTTCACGACTTTAGTAAAACCAGAGAAAATAAACAAAATTACAAAAGGACAAGTCTTATGCTAACATAAAGAAAATGACAAAAAGCTTAATGGAAGAAACACTTGAAACGGCAGGTCAAGGTAGGACAACTACATCACCCAGATATGCTCTCAGCCCTTAGACCTGCTTCACCTTCGTTCTCCAATGCCGCGGATATGAAGTCAAAGGTCAACTTTTTATTTGTCTGCTTGTTAAAAAAAAATTGGTTGGGTTTTGTTGGTGTTGTGATCATTTCCGAATCTCCCTTAGGCCTCTCTTGCTTAACACTGCTGTCCACTCCCTTTGGCCAGTCTCCAGCTACATCTCGCTGGCTCTGACCTCTCTGGATGGCTGCAACGCCATTCGCGACAAACCCCAGAGAATATCAAACCCTAGGAGAGAGAGGAAGAAGCAGAGGTAGAGAGAGAGCGCGCGTGCCAAACCTGAGGGAGGACAGAGGGCTTCCGACGGCGAGGTCGAGAATTGACGGCGTTGAGAAACGCAGTGGCGATCGGCAATTTCTTGGCGGAGGAAATGAAGAGAGAGAAAGTAGAGAGAGTGAGGAGAGAGAGAGCGAGACAGAAAACGGCCGGTTTTTGAAGAAATTCTAGGGATTTTTTATGAATTTTTTTAAAATTTTTGTTAAATTTAATTTATTATCAAATTATTAAAATACCTTTTTAAATTAATTCACATGTATGACACATGATCCATTCCATTAGAAATTTAATGGATTTTAAACGGAAATGACTATAATGATTAATATTTTAAGAGTTCGGATCTTCTCAATAAAAAATAAAATAAAAATTAAATCATTATTTTTTAAAAAATTCAGGAACTCTTTAGGGTTATTATGCTTTTTTTAGTATCTATAGCATAAATCTAAATATATGTGTGTATATATATATGTACAAATGTTCGCAGGTGGCAAAGTTAACGTATTTATACTAGCTTGTCTTCACAGTCTTTGTATATATAAAAATTAAACTGGCAGGATCAGTCGTCATAGAGATGTTACGGTTTAAAATTATTGTGTAAAGGATATTACTTTTTTAAAAGATTTTATAATCATATTTTCATAATGATAGAACTTTTCTAACAGATTGGGAATGGCCAATAGGAACCCATTGCTTCTTGCTCTTGATTTTAAATTATTTAAAATGGTTCTTGTATTATGCATTTTTGAATCATTAAATTTTATCAAGTTACGATAAATCTAACCTTTTTAATATTTTTTTTTTTTTATCATTATAATGTGATTGCAAATTAAAAAAAATTTTGGATGAAGGAATTTGAGCGGTACAAGTAGCAAAATAAAATTAAGTGAAGAGTTCTCGTGATTGCCAACGGACATAATCTATGATGACCATTGAAACGGTCACCTATAAGCATGAAAGCTGTGTACTTTTGCCATCCAAATTATCTAACTTTGCGTTTTTGCCATCCAATTTATCCAACCTTGTGTTTTATTGCAAACCGGGTCTTTTTCGTTCCACCGGTTTTCTTTTTCTTTTCTATGCTTTTTTTTTTTTTAATGGGCAAACAAACCACATTATTATTTGAAATTAAACAAAGATGTCTGTTTTTTGCCATCAAAAAAAGTTATTATCACTCATCTGTTTCGTCACTTTCAGTTTTTCAAGCGAAATTATCAGCACTTTAATTACTTTACACTAATAGAACTATTTACAAATACAGAGTGTTCAAACAGTTACATATGACTTAATTATTCCAAATCGGATGCTTGCCTTTTATATGTAACGTGAAAAAGAAAAGCGGATCTTAAGGAGCAAGTGGACTAATTTTCAGGTTACAAGTATGTAGACAATATACGTATATATTTATTTATATATTTATATATAGAGAGAGACGTTTTACGCCAAGGCTTAGCTCAAACGTTTTGTTAATGATCTGGTTGATTAGAGGGCTCAATAAATGGCTCCGTTTCCTTGTTGGTTTTGTAGAGACATGTGCTTTCCCAGCAGGATATAGCCAGGTAATGTTGTCACATGAAGACAAGGTCAAAGAATATTGATATCTGCATCTATTTTTACATTTCATTCAGATTTAAAAAAAAAAAAAAAAAAAAAAAAACTTTATTTCGGCAGAGTTTCCTTAGACAACCAAATTTAGTGGTAAAGAAAATTGTTATTCTTATATGACCCCCTAAACTTTCACTCTCATTTTACCCTCTTAAACTTTAAAAACTCTCATTTTATCCTCTGAATTTTAAATTTGTCACACTTAATCCCCACTCCGTTAGAATTTCTGTTAAAAACAAACCAAAAAGAAAGTTAGTTTAATGTAGTCACATTGTCTTTTTTCATTTGTTTTTAGTACAAATTCTAACCATAGTGTTTAAGTGAGAATAACTCTCCTCTTTTTTTCAACAGACAAGCTTGGCGATTACATACCAAAGATGGCAGTAACTTCCCAGTATTTCCATAAAAGTTTACCCAATAATCTGCAGTAGACCAAAAATTTAGAATAAGCTAGCAGAGAAGAATAAAATATGTATTAACGTACGTGACAAAGTACTATTTTAGCCAAGGAAATTAAGATGACAAACTTTGATCCATAGAATGTACAGCCATCTGCGAGTAATTTGCAACACTGCCCGTGAAATCGAGTAAAATATTGTAAATGCAGAATCTAACCGTGCTCTTCCGGTTGAAGTTCATGAAAGCCTACACTTGCATAATTCACAATGTCAATCACAGAAGGACAAAGGGGGTACAGAGGAAAACACAGAGGTAGGCAGAGCCTGAGGACTATATTTTATGGCTGTCATTAAAACTTGGATTGAGCTGCAAAATATTTATGAATTAGTAAGAAATCAACTAACTTAACCAAGAATTTGAACATGAAAGTTGTGTAAATTAGAATTGGAAACTACAAAAGCGAAACAAGTTAATTTGACGGAGTCAGAGAGATTCAAGTTTTCTTGAAGTTCTGCGCTTTTAAGCCAACAGAAATGAATGAATAAGAAATGGTAACAACTTACTTGAATATATTGATCAACCAAACCCAAGAATGGGTTGGCAAGGCAATGGAGAAACAAACTCCAGCCGTTAACAACACTGCAGAGACAATCCAAGAATAACCAAAAAAAGTTTTACAATATGTAACAAAAATCACCAATTAATACCTCATAAATTGCAATTTGGAGCAACATAATCAGTACTAAGAGAACTGAGTGAATCTAGAAAGCGACATCATTTGCTGCTACGGGTATCATCTGCAACAAATAGCTGTAGACATAGCAACTGTGATTCGAATCGAACACAAACCTAAAATTGCGCTTAAAGGTAAGTTAATAAGTAGAGAAAGGTCGAAACCTTTTTGAAGCCGTACCTGTCAAAGTACTGTTGTTGGACATCGGAGCTGAAGTAGAGCGTGGCATTGTAAATGAGGTACGAGGAGTGCTTCGTCAAGTTTAATACCACGAAGTCAAAGTTCAACCCGACAACACTAAAACGAAATGAAAAAAACCATAAACAAAACTTAAAAAACAGATGAACAACAAAAACAAATCATGGGACATAAACAAACTATACTGTTGTGTTGTGTTACCTTTTTCTACGGAAATTCAAGATGACTTGTGGGTAGAAACTGAAAAGCCAAGAAGTAAAAGCAGTCCAACCCAGAATTTGGTATTGCGATTTCTAGCGGAATCGAATTCCATGATGCCATTCCTTCTCCTTCGGAAAGGAAATCCAATGAGAGAGAAGATATCTTCAGCAAATGTTCTTTTCAATAACGTTGTCATAGCTTTTATTGTCTGGAGTCATATTTTTCTTTGTTTATAGGAAATTATATTGTAAAGTGCAGTTGAAACTTAAATGCAGGTCGTTCGTTGATTGCAGGAATCCAAGTGGCATCCCTGCCGTACGGTTGTCCACAAATCAACTCACTAATATAATAACCATTTTTGGCATTGCCCATGCTGGCTATTTTCTTGTGTTTGGAAAATCGGTTTGTAAATAACATTTTTACGAAAATAATTGATGTAAATTAAATTATAAATTTTTAAAATATTTAAAATAAATAAAAATTTATTAGACCATGCTCGCAGTCACAAATATATTTAAAACCTACCATTTGTTTTAATTATTTATATTAATATGTTTTTTACTTCCATTTCCAAAATATATATATTATTTACTTCTTTCCCCCCTTTTTATTTTTACTATTTCTTTAACAAAAATATTTACGTGGAACACAATTTAAGCTAAATGTTTGGCAAACAATTTTGTTTTTGTTTCTCCAAAATTCTAGATAATGTTCATCTTAGGGGCTGATATATATTTTAAAACATCATAATTGATTGGTTTTTTTTTTTTTTAAAAAAAAAAAAAAAACTTGAGAATGGAGGATTTGAACTCTTCACTTTATAGTTCACTCATGTATGAAATTGTCGATAGACTGTACTTGCAAATAATTGGTTGCCTTCTAATTATGCAGCAAAGGGACATTGATTAATTCTTGTGAGGTTTTTACTTGAGATTTTTTATTTTTTAATTTTTTTAAAAACTATATTGTGACGTTTTTTGTCCAAAAAGTTTTGGCATGATTGAGGTGGAATCATAGAAAATGCAATTAGCTCCAATAACTTTATTATTATTATTTTTAAAATAATCGATTAGCTTAGTGGTCTGGAAAGCAATTTTAATAATGACAAAATGCAACACTAATCAACTACGACAAAGCATGTGCTTTGCTCTAATCGAGAATCGTTAACATTTAATAAGACCATCGACTTAACAACAAACCAATTACGTTCACTCAAAATAAACTATCACAATTAATTCAACAAAGGATATGATTCTCGGATTTAAATATTACAATTAGAGGATAAATAAAAATCACATTTTCCCCACTAAACACCAATCATCTCCCCCACTTGGTCCACCACAAAACCCACGTCACAAAAATTCATCTTTTCTAATTCCTCTTCACCATTTTGATTTTGATCATCACTAGCATTATTGATCTCGACCGTTGTTTGGACAGACTAAGAATTCATATCAAGATTGTCATCACTAACACCATATGGACCATCATGATCTTAGACATGATCATCATCACCATCACAATCACTAACTCATAATCATCATTGAGATGATGACTTTTTTGTCTGCTTTTTGCGATAAAAAAAGTTATCAACACTCTTATGTTTCATCACTTTCAGTTTTTCAAACAAATTACCTTTAGTTGCTCTAAATTAATAGAATTTTTTACAGATACAGAGTGTTCAGACAATTATAAATGACTTAATTACACTAAATCGGATGCTTTTCGATTTGGAGCAAGTGGACTAATTTTCATAATACAAGTATGAGGACAATATTTATTTATGTTTATGTATTTATATAAAGAGAGTTTTACGCCAATTAGGCTGAGGCTCAAACGTTTTGTGAATGATCTGGTTCAACAAACGGCTCTGTTTCCTTGTTGGTTTTGTAAGGGACATGTGCTTTCCCAGCAGGATATAGAAGGTAATGTTGACACATGAAGAGAAGGTCAAAGAACATCGATATCTGCATATATACATATATTTGCATTTCATTCAGAGAAAAACTTTGTATTAGCGTTAGACACTCAAATTAATAATAAAGAAAACGATTATTCTTACCTATGCCTCCCCAAGTTTAGGATCACTCTCACTTTACTCTAAATATAAAAACTCTCATTTTATCCTCTGAATTTTAATTTCAACCCACTTAATCATCTATGTAGAATTTTCATTAAAAACAAACAAAAAAAATGTGTCAAGACATATGGTCTTTTTTTTTTTTTTTAATAGAAATTCAAACCGAAGTGTTTTAGAGAGACTAATTCTCCTCTTTTTTCTCATTTTTTAAAACATATTTTTTTATAAAAAGCGTTAAGTGTAATAATTTGAAAATCTAAGAGGTTAAGGAGAGGCTGATGAGAAAAATCTTTAAGGAAAGCATAGAAAAGGAAAAATATGGTCCATGATACTAATATTGGATTTTTTTTTTTTTTTTTTTTTTTTTTTTAAGGAATATTAGAAGATTTAGGGGAACAGATAAACCTTGGAAGCAAGGTAACTTCTTTACTCGGTACTATACTACATCTGTAAGCAAATAATAGAAAACTTTTGCAAGGATATTAGTTTAGCTGGCCCATTTAAAGTGAAGTCAATAATTAAAGTTTTTGGTGATATAAATGTGGCAGAAATAATTTACCCAAAATCAAATGCAAAAGACAAGCAATAACATACCAAAGATAGCAGTAATTTCCCAGCATTTCCATAAAAGTTCACCCAAGAATCTGCAGTAGACCAAAAATTTAGAATAAGCTAACAGAGAGGTATCAAATATGTATCAATGCGACCAAGTACTATTTACTAGAGGAAATTAAGATGACAAACTTTGATCGATAGACTCTACAACCATCTGCGAGTAATTCGCGACGCTGCCCGTGAAATCGAATAAAATAAAGTAGATGCTGAATCCATCTGTGCTCTTCCGCTTGAAGTTCATGAAAGCCTACACTTCACAATTCACAATTTCTGTCACAGAAGGACAAATGGGGTACAGAGGAAAACAAAGAGGTAGGCTGAACCTGAGGACTATATTTTATGGCTGTCATAATAACTTGGATTGAGCTGCAAAATATTGATGAATTAGTAATAAATCAATTAAATTAACCAACAATTTGCACATCTAAGGTATACGAGTTCGAATTTGAAACTACGAAAGTGAATCAAGTTCTGCTCTTTTAAAGCCAACAGAATTGGACAAAATAAAGAGATGTATAGTAAAAACTTACTTGAATATGTTGATCAACCAAAGCCAAGAATGGGTTGGCAAGGCGATGAAGAAAACAAACTGCAGCCGTTAACCACACCACGGAGACAATTCCAATACTGATCTTAGACACTGTCTGACCTCCCCGCTGCAATAAATCCATCAACACAAGGCCAAATTATTTATTAAAAAAAAAAAAAAACATGGTTTTACAATATGTAACAAAAATCACCAACTAATTACCTCATAAATTGCAATTTGGAGCAACATAATCAATACTAAGAGAACCGAGTGAATCGAGAAAGCGACATCATTTGCTGCTACGGGTATCATCTGCAACAAATAGCAGTACATACAGCAACTGTGATTGGAATTGAACACAAACCTAAAATTGCGCTAAAAACCAAGTTAAGAAGTAGAGAAAGGTAGAAACCTCTTTGAAGCCGTACTTGTCAAAGTACTGTTGTTGGACATCGGAGCTGAAGTAGAGCGTGGTATTGTAAATGAGGTACGAGGTGTGCTTCGTCAAGTTTAGTACCACGAAATCAAAGTTCAACCCGACAACACTAACAAGACGGAAAAAAAAAAAAAAAAAAAAAAAAAAAACCATAAACATAACTGAAAAAACAGAGATGAACAACAAAAAATTGGGAAATGAATTTTGTGTTGTGTTACCTTTTTCTGCGGAAATTCAAGATGACTTGCGGGTAGATACCGATAATCCAACAAATGAAAGCAGTCCAACCCAGAACTTGGTATGCGATTTCGAGCGGAATCGAATTCCATGATGCCATTCCTTCTCCTCTGGAGAGGGAAACGCAATGAAAAAAAAATGAAAAAAAAGAAAAGATTTCGTTGGCAAATTGTTGTTTTCAATCATATTGTCAAGCAGTCAGACTTTCTTTTATGGGAAATTATTTTCTAAAGTGAAGTTTGAAAATTATAGGCTGGTTCGTTCGTTGATTGGAGGAATCCAAGTTGGCTTGGCCCACAAATCGACTCACTAAACAATAACCATTTTTGGCATTTGTTCATGTTAACTATTTTTATTTCAAGTAATATTAGAGACACCGACTCTAACTCTAATTTTTAAATATCAAAAGATATTTGGTATGTCATTTGGTTTATGTTTCTTAGAAAAATCGGGCAATGTTCTTCGGATCCGATTTATTTATTTAAAGACATCATAATTGGTTGCTTTTAATGGGAAATTTATTTATTGGGAGGTTTTTACTTGATATATTTTCTTTTTCTAACTATATTGTGATGCTTTAGTAAAAAAAAACTAAGCCTCCGTTTGGTAAATTAATTGGAGATGAATTTTTTAAGTTGGAGTTAGTTAACTTTTCAAAAATTAATTAAAAATTTTGTTAATTTTTCAAAAAAAAAAAAAAGACAAAAGTTTTGACATGATTAAAGTGGAATCATAAAATCTGCCGAAATAATTAGCTCCAATATTTTTTTTTAATATAATTGATTGGCTAAATGACTTGGAAAACGTTTTTAATATTGTCAAAATGCAACACTAATCAAATACGACGAAACCATATACTTTGCTCTAATCGAAAAACGTGGACATTTATTACGACCGCAGACTTAATAACAAATTAATTACGTACACTGAAATTAAATTATTTCAATTAATTCAAAAAAGGAGGTGATTCCTTGACACAGAATATTACAAATAGAGAATAAAGAAAAATCACATTTCTCCCACTAAGCACCAATCATCATCTCCTTCCACTTGGTCCACCACAAAACCCACGTCACAAAAACTCATATTTTCTGATTCCTCATCACCATTTTGATTTTGATCATCACCATTGTTATTGATCTCAACGGTTGTTTGGACAGATTGAGAATCCACAACAAGATTGTCATCACTAGCACCATATGGATCATCATGATCATAGACATGATCATCATCACCATCACAATCACTAACTTCATCATAATAATCATTGAGATGATAACTAGACAGTTGATCCACAATCCTTGTGGCAGAAACCCCAGAGAGGTTCATCCCGAGCAACTTGTGATTGGAAACGACGTCGTTTGATCTCAGCTTCTGGTTTCCCTTGGTCTTGTCCTTGGCCTTGCTTGTTGGGTGCATGTGACAGCCGTTGCACCGGGGCCGGCCACACTTGCCCGTGAATTTGGAGTGGTTGGTGGGCTTGGACGAGACCCGGGTGAACAAGCCGGCCGTAGCGGGTGAATCAAACCGATTTACCAATTTGGTATCGGGTCTCGGGTTTAACAGATTTGGTAGGATAAGGTAGGTTCGGACCATCCCATGTTGGCGACCCTCCCTCTTCATGTTGGCCAAACTCAATTGTGAGCTAAAAGGAAATAATTGGGAGAGTGGTTTTGAAAAGGATGCGAGTCGTGCTTGTGTTTATAAAGGGGGTAAGCTTGGGAAGCAAGGTATTTGAATGGTTATTTACGTGTGAACCAAGCCAATATACATTGACAGGTCAACTAAAAATATACTCGTCAAAAAACTACATATATATATATATATATATATATACTATTTTTCCCACTAAAAAGGGTACTTTAGACATATAATTCTTCTAGTTGATTGAGCGCCCAATGGGACCTACAGCTTATGACCTTGTAAATATACTATTAAATGTTTGCCGAGTACTTTTAAATATTTTAATTTTATTTTAAATTATTTTATAGGCCTATAATTTCTTCGATTTTTGACTCAGACAAGGAGACAACTTAACATTGAACTCATTTCTCTCTAATTTGATATGATTTTTGTATGATCTGTCAATCCAAAACTACAACCTACAGATAGACTATTTTTTTTGTATCGTATGACAAAATTTTTCCAAGTAACCATAGTAACAACTATATAAGCAATGGCAGAGGAAGGGTGCTGTCCCCAAACTTCTTGTGAAATTTTTATGTAGTAGGGTTTTTTTTTTTAATTTAAAAAAATTGATATGTATGTAAATTAGTCTTGACCTCTCATAAATTAAGAATTCTCTATATTTTATTGGACATATAATTTTGATTTTAAAAATAAAATAGTTTTATTAAAGGGATATTTATATGAATGTCTAAATTGAAGACTATGATTTAAAATATGCCCATCTTTTTCTTTTATTTACATAAATATCTAATTTGATACTTATAAAGACCATATTACGCTTTCATTAAGAATGAAATATAAACAAATAAAGAATTATAAAAAGAGGAAAGAAAAAAAACTCTAAAAAATTCAAACGAAGCTAATCTTTTGTAAAAGGAAAAAAAAAAACCGTTTTTCTTGATTTATTATAAAGAAAAAAAGGACCATAACATATATTAGTTATATTGTAAATGAAAAACAATAATTATAATAAATAATTGATCGGTATGACAAAATTTACAATGAACATATAAAGAAAATTAAATAGATGTTGTACAAAAATATTACACAGTTTAAAATCTAAAAAGATATCATAATGATATAGTAATTATCATAAAGGAAAAAATATCATATTGATATAGTAATCATAAGAGGAAAAAAAAAAAGCATACCACATTTAAAAACGTATCATAATGAAATGGTAATTATCAAAAAAAAAAAAAAAAAACAATTGCATATGACATTTAAACTTTAGAAACTAACTATTAAAACAATTCCAATAATAGTAAATAAAATAAATTATCATAATAACGTTACAATTATCATAAAAAACCAAAATCATACTAAAAATTGGGTTTTTAAGAAACTTAAATCATACTTAAGAAAATATAGGTTTATAAAAAATCTAAATCTTACTAACAAGCAATCACCATAATAAAGAACTAGTCGTTAACATAAAGATACAATAATGATGAACAAATAAGGGAAGAAAAAAGAATCATAATAAGAGAAAATGATGTTAAATATAATAAAAGGGCAAAACAGGTATTATGAATGGCTGTTTGTATAAAGTGGACATTTATGTAATATTATCAAAAAATGGACATATTTTAAAATAGGATCCTAAAAGTAGATTTTTTGTGTAATTATTTCTTTATTAAATTCATATACATTAGTAGGCCCAGTGGCTTCACCTAAAATCTAAATCTGAACTACAATTTTAATATCTCAGTATTTTAAAAGACTAGCCCATTATACTAAATAATATTTTGTCTACACATAAACAAAAAGCTTCTAAAGGAAGCCAACTCTTCACTTTCTAATTCCACCGTTCCCAAAAAAATTTGAAAATTTGCTCTGTTATTCACTGTGTGATTTTTATTTTTATTTTTGTTTACTGTACTGGATTTATTTTCAACTTGAGACAACTTTATCTTGGTCTATCAATTGATTCTTCTTCAACTTCTTGTTTCTACTTTAGGTTTTTATTTCTTTTTCTCGCTTATTGTTCTATTTCTTTTTTTTTTTTTAATTATTATTTGATTGTGATTGTTCTATTTGTCTTACTGCAGAATTAGCGGGCCATAGTATTACTGTTTTTTTCTGAATTTTTTTGTTTGTTCTTATGTATTGGTGATAATATGCTAATTCCAATT
Organism: Ficus erecta; assembly: GCA_008635985.1. Taxonomy (NCBI): domain Eukaryota; kingdom Viridiplantae; phylum Streptophyta; class Magnoliopsida; order Rosales; family Moraceae; genus Ficus; species Ficus erecta. The sequence goes on from BKCH01001729.1 coordinate 129,636, forward strand.
AGAAAATTAGAAATATCTCACTAGAAATTAGTGATTTTTAGTTTTTATTGTGGATTTTAGTTGAGAAAATTAGAAATAGCAATGTTTAATATTCTGGATTTAAATGCAATTTTATTTTTTATTTTTTCAATTTAGTTTGTGATAAACTTAGACATGACTTTTTTTTTTTTTTTGTGAAGAATTTTGGGATCATGGGCTGTAATGATGTTGGTATCATATATGGAAGATAATTTTTAATGACTGCTCGATTGTCTACATTGAAAAAGAAACTGTTACAAAATTTAGTAGTGAATCAATTAGAGATGAGTCTGTCTCTATAAAAGTTCATCGAACACAACTTATATTTGAGAAAAGAAAATTATATTTTGAAATATATAAATTTAACATAGCTACTCTTTTATTGAGCGAATAATGTTATTTACAAGTGTATAAAATATATATTTTTTCATTTTTACAAGTGATATATTAGATTTGGCGTTTCGAGATGTGAAATTTGAATGATTATGATATTATGAAGATATTAAGATCAACATTTCAATTTCAAATTCTTTCTTGCATTGTTTTTACTTTTAATTGCGTATAACTGACAATGACATGTTGTTCTATTTAGATATAGTATTGATATTTTAATGTATCAATATATCAAGAATTTAATAAACAAAAACTGTTACATATATAGATATATATGTTAATATAATCTTGATTAAAACAAAAATTTGGCCCCTGCTAATAAATCCTGATTCCGTCCCTTTATATAAGCAAAATCATTGACAACAAGTTGTTTACTGGCTTTAGATAACCACACAAAAGAAGTGACAATTACTTTGAATCGCTATAAAAGTTATAATAGCTACTAAAAAAGTAAACCAATGTCGAATGTTGAGACCTTATACAACTTAAGTGCTCTAAAAGAAATTCCTGTATGGAAAGTAAAAGGAGAGAACATATCCTATGGAGTTGAACTAGTTTTTCACATTAAAAAAATATGCAGCTGGGTATCGTGTGCTGTGACACAAGTCAGGCTTCACACATTTTCTGATTCCGTGTTTTCCGGTTCCGGTTCCGAGGGCTTAATAAGTGGTTCTTTTTCCTTGCTGGTTTTGGAAGTTATCAGTTGTCCCCGGACAGGATATAGCAGGAAATGTTGACAAATGAAGAGGAGGTCAAAGAATATAGATATCTGCAAAAGTGCGTATTTCGTTAAAGAAATTTTGTATCAGACAGAAGCTCAAAGCTAATAGTTTCAGAGACATAAAATGATTGACAAAATGCTATGGTGGAAAAGAATAGAATGATCATCGAAAAAGTGGACGACATTGGACAACAAACAAACTTTCGGGGCAAGGTAACTTCTACTTAATGATCCTTTTGCAAGGATTTCTCTTCAATCTGTAACTAGAGTAATGTACTGAAAATTTAATGCAAGAGACGTTGTTCTTTAGCCAAATAAAGTAAAAGCTGGGATAAGTGATCCATATAACACATAACGCAGCCATATAGGAAAATGTGACATGAGAGTAAGAATTTGATAACATTCCATACCAAAGATAGCAGAGTCTTCCCTATATTTCCGTAGAAGTTCACCCAAGAATCTGTAAAAAGCCAAAAAATTTATATTAGCACAGAAGTAATATGTATTAGGAGCCAGGTGGCAAGTACTATTTAGCTGAGGAGAGATGACTTACTTTGATCTATAGACTGTACAGCCATCTGCGCGTAGTTTGCAACTCCTCCTGTAAAGTCAAGTAAAATATTGCCGATGCTGAATCCATCAGTACTCTTCCGCCTGAAGTTCATGAAAGCCTATAGTTCGAAAAGATGATGAAAAATTATCAAAAGGCAGTTCAAAGCAAGCAATTTTAGTACAATCAAAGTGATCGATGAAACATGATGGTACTAGAAGCAATAACCGTTCATTGCATTCCTCCTTTCTAACGAGTGTGGATTCTAAAAGAACACATTTCACGCTAATTTTTGTAGCTAAGGCGTAAGTGGTAAGCAATTTCCTACCTTTTACAGGACTAATCCTAGATTGATATCTCTCTCTTGTCATTTCATAAAATTACATCTCATACAACAAAGAAAACTCAAATACGAGGTCATCTCTGACCTGAGGAATATATTTGATGACTGTCATAAATACTTGGATTGAGCTGCAACACAATGAATTGTACGATGTCAGACAGAAAACTAATGGGCGCAAGTTCGCATATCAAGCAAAAGAACAGTATGTCATTCGATCTTTCTTGAACCAACTTGAACTACTTTCAGATGATGGCCAAATCAGAAACAAAAAAATTACCAACAGAAGAAAACGATAGATAACTAAACCAAGCATCTTACTTGAAAATTGAGATCAACCAAAGCCAAGAATGGGCTGGCAAAGCAATGAAAAAACAAACTCCAGCAATTAACCACACAACAGAGACAATTGCAAGACTAATCTTGGAGACTGTCTGACTTCCACGCTGCATAATGACATCATTCAGAATTAGTAAGGCAATCTCCAACGCAATACTAAAATTTTGATGCGATATTCGGTGTGAAATTCAACACCAAAATTTGGCATTTAAATGCTCGTTGATTGATGAATCACTTTTTTCATTTCATAGTTACTACACTACTATTTTTTTTTAAAAAAAAAAAAACTTTAAAGCACCAGACTTTATGAGTTGTATGGATTATAGCATTATGCACTAACACTAAATATAGCAATTAGGCATTGACATATGCATTGAAGACGATTTGAATACATAGATAAAGTCACCAATATCAGGTTAACAAAAGCTACAAGACAGAATAAATCTTACTTCATAGATTACAATTTGAAACAAGGTGATTGCTGTTAAGAGCACAGCATGAATTGAGAAAGCAACATCATTTGCTGCTACGGGTATCATCTGCAACAATCATTGCACATTATTTATATATGTATATATAGACATTTATATACATATATAACAGTCCTAAAAGCATTTAAGAAAAAAAAAAAAAGGTGAAAACGACCACAAATCGAAAGTCGTACAACAAACCTCGTCGGAGCCGTACTTCTCGCGATATTGTTTCTGGACATAGGAGCTGAAGTAGAGAGTGGCGTTGTAAATCAAATACGACGAGTGCTTCGTCAAGTTCAGCACCACGAAATCAAAGTTCAACCCCACAACGCTTTACACACAAAAAACCCACAAACAAAATCACTTTTTTTTTTTTTTTTAGCAACAACATTAGACATTAACGAAAGGAAAGGAAAGGAAAGGAAAGGAAAGGAAAAACAAATAAAACCCAGAAACTAAATTCAGGGGAAAAATCGATTTAAAAAAAAAAAAACAGAGAGATGGGGGCAAAAACCTTTTTCTACGGAAATTCAAGATGACTTGTGGGTAGAAACTGATAGACCAAGAAAAGAAAGCAATCCAACCCAGAATTTCGTACGTTATCTCCAACGGAATCGAATTCCATGATGCCATAATTTCCTCTCTTCCCACTCGGCTGGAATGGAGACCCAAAACCAATCAAAAAAAAAAATCTCTTTTTTAAGCTTTGTCTGCGATCTGTTCAATTCAATAATCAATCTTATAATCTGTATATTTTCAAACACAACCTAAACAAATTATTGAAGTCATAATCCATTTACAGAAAGCCATAACGAAAGGAAAGGAAGTTTTTCATCGTCCGATGTAAGATTCTAAGTACATCTGTACCGTATGTTTCTGGTTGGCCCCAGTAGTTACGTTTTGGCGTCCGCCACGTTGAATGACCTTTTTTTTTTTTTTTTTACTTCCTTCTTTTTTAGCCCTTTTTGTCGTTGAAAAAAAATAAAAAATAACAATAATTATTTTGTAACAGGGGTTACGATCCTTATCAGAATGTTCCGAATTTCAATAAGAATTTTCTAAATGAATAAAGCTGGTTATACGAGCCACATTCATTTGGTTACTGCACTCACGAAGCATTAATAATCTAGCCTTTTGTCCAAGTCATGAAAATATTTGCATGAAGGACCTTTTTGTCCATCATTTCAATTGAAGAAAAAAAAAAAAAAAAAGGGTCCGTTGTCCATATCCATAGATAAAATTCGTTGTTAGTTACCGTACTGTTAATTTTAGAAAAATTGTTACAAATAACATTTCTAACAAAATAATTAAGATAAATAATAAAATTTTAAGATATTTAAAATAAACAGTAAATTTATTAATTTATTAGGTAGACATAAAATTTACTAGTAGTTTTCAATGAATGACTTATCTTTATTACAAAAAGAAAAGTCTTGTATACATTGTTTTAACCATTTTAGAGACCCCATATGAAGTAAGTGGATGGAAAAATAAGGATAATGGACGGCAACATTTGAATTGAAAAACTTTTTTTTTTTTTTTAATTTGAATTGAAAAACTTAGGTGTTGTATGGTTTGTGGGTTTGAGTTATAATCCAAACTTTTTCTACAGTGTTTTTATATAAGAAATTGAATTTAAATCAAAATTTTATGTTCAAACCGTTTCTACCACTTAAGTGATCATGGGAGAAACATAAATTACAACAAATTGACCATTTAAAAAAATATTAAAATAGCTTGCTTATTTTAAAATACTTTAGATAAAATATTTACAACAATATTTATGAGGTAATTTTATCATTTATATATATATATATATATATATATATATACACACTTGAAAATGAGAATTACGTTTCTAATGTGAAAGGCAATAAATCATCAATTCACACACTAAACCTAATATAACAGAAAAATAGGTATGCTTTTATTATCGAAAAATTATAGTAATTAGCAATTTTACGAAAATAATTAAAATAAGTATGCATTTAGTGCTAAGGTTTGGATTGTAAAATTTAGATTTAGGTTGATTATGTATATATTAAGGCATTTGAATTGCTTGAGTTAAAAAGTGTAAAAATTTGAAATGTGTTCGGAAAAAAAAATCAATATGGAGCTTGTTTCGTTTGTCTCGAAATTTTATGTAATTTTTTTTTTAAAAAAAAATCTTTTATTTGAATTTATCTATGCAAAATTATGAACTTTTAAAGTTTGAGTTACAAAACTATATTAATAGTTAAATTGAAGGAAAAAGACAAAAATTATATTATAATTATATTGTTTTGATTGTTGGTCCAGACAAGCCCTAAATAGTATATTTCAATAATATTTACCGTAAATAGTATATTTACAAGGTAAATGAAAATTTTACTAAATAAATGACATATTTTCAAGATGTAAATAAATTATTTTATCTAATTAATCTAATGTAAATAAATCATTTACATGATAAATCTATTATTTACTCCAAATATTATACTATTTACTTCAATTATTTTTGAAAATTGTAACTTTCTTCTCTCTCTTTTTAATTAAACTAAAGTTAAACTAAGGCCCCCTTTGGGGTGGGGTTTGGAAAAGTGTTTTCCAAACCAAAAAAAAATTAAAATTTTTTTTGTTCTTTTCCTCTAATTTTACTATTCACTTTTTCAAATATTTTCAAAAAACTCAAACTTTGAAAGTCTATAACTTTATTATTTTAAGTCAAAATGAGATGATATTTATTTTCAAATTATATAAAATTTTGAGAAGAACAAAATTAGATCTATATTGCTAATTTCTTTTAACACGTTTTAAGTTTTTATACTTTTTCAATCCAAACAGTTTATTTTCACTAAATGTACATTTTCAAAACTCAAACTATCTCCCACCTCCAAAACACCGTCTCCAAACATGATTCCAAATGAGTCCTCAAATTATATCATATTGGTCAAGATTGGAAAATGAATGTCATGTTGGTCGATGGATGAAAAAAAAAAAAAAAAAAAGTCGTTATTTAGGTTATTTTCTCTTCAAAATTTTTTCATAACACTTTTGTTTTGTTTTTGTTTTTTTTTTTTTTTTGTGTGTTTGGGCTGGTCCTCCAATGAAAATGGAGATCGCTGAAACAGGCCAGCCCAAACTGATTCACAATCAAAAACTTGTACAGTCGTTCCTTCACCCAAAAGCCCTATCAAAACCTTAACAGAGAAACTCCAAGGAATACCGGAGAAATCCGACCACTCCACTCCGGTCAATGGCGAATTCTCTCACAAACAGAACCCTAACATCTTTCAGAAACCCTAACCTCCTCAAATCCATCTCCTCATGGTCTCGGCGATTCAATTCCGTTCCCGCCGCCGCTGTGCAACAGCAATCCGACGGCCCCTCGTCGTTGTCGTTCACCTTCTCGTCCGACGGAGCAGATCGAAAAACCAACCATGGAAATACAGACGGGAGCATATACATTAAAGCTCCGAAATCGAATCTGAGGAGCGAAGAGAAATCAGTGACGATGCCGACGTCGTTCATGACGGGCTCGATCGTCGGAAGGCGGTTTTACCAGAAGGTGACGACGAGGGAGGCCGACGACGGAAATGGATGGACTGTGATGCTTGACTATCGGACGTTGAAAACACCGTCCAAGAGGCCGCTCAAAGTTCGGTCTTTGGCCCTAGCTAAGGCCATTGCTGCTGAATGGGAATATCAGGTAAGCTTTATTTTTTTTCTTATGGTCTTTCGAACTTCTGGAAATTTAGCTTCAATTTGTCTCCTTCCAAATCAAAATTCTGGTTTCTTTGTTCATTTCGCTTCAAAATTTAACTGCGCCTTCCTTCCAAATTATTACTACTATTTTTTTTTCCCCATTTCTATGTGTTGATTTTTCCGTTCATTTCGCTATAGTTTAGTGCTTTCTGAGTTAATTAAGTATGTTTCAGGATTAAAGTTAATACTAACTTGGGGGTGTATGATTTGATCCAAAGTGGATAGTTTTTATTGGCTTAACGTTTGTCTTATTATCATTATCATTATTATTATTATTTTTTATATAGGTGATTTTTCTTTTCTCATCTCAAAGATAGCCCATATATATATATATATATATATATATGGATTTGTGTTTGTGAAACGTCTTCTGTGAAATTCGTCTGCTTGGAGATGGTTTAACGAAATTTGGAATGTTTTAGCAAACAGATGGGATCAGACCTTTTACGATGCCTCTGATGAGGCTTGCATGCACTGCACTTGAAAGAGTTCCTCTCACGAGGCCAAAGATCATAGAGAATTTGATGAGGAAGTTTAACCAAGATTTAGTATTCTGTCGTGCGCCGGAGGACAATGTTCTGACAAGTGACGTACATGGTATGCTGTTTGAAAGTTGAATGTGTCCGTCCCCCTTTGTTGCTTAAGTGCATTTTCTCAGCTTGGAATTTATGGAAAGTGGTTGAATTGTATTTGAATACTCATTTTTGGGTGAATCTAACAATCATTTCAGTAGGTTTAGAAGTTAGCAATTTTGTTTGTGAAACGTTAGATGTGTTTTGCAACGTATTGGATACTAATTAGCAAGTATTTACTCTCGGTAAATGTTGTAATCGCAAGGGTGGATGTGGATATCTCCTAGAAATTTATTCTTATGATGGATTCTTGTTTTGGTTTTGAAGTTCCACGAAAGCATTTTACTATTGTTAACTCTCGGTGCCCTTAAAAACTTTTGCAGCGAAGCAAGTTGAGAAAATCGATCCTGTACTTGATTGGTTGGAGTCAGAATTTGGCTTTAAGCCGGTTGTGTACTCGAGTTTTTTCAGTGGAAAGCAGGAGGATGGTCTCGTGAAGGCCATAGAAGATCTGCTAAAGAAAACAGATGACTGTGAATTGGCAGCAATTGATGCTATTGCTGCAGCAGCTCACTCTCTAGTAATTGCTGTAGGAATGTTTCGTGGGAAATTGCAGATTGAGGAAGCAATTGAATTGATTAGACTTGAAGAAGATTTACAGGTTCGGTCACTTGTATTTCTAGCCTGTCCTTTATTATATGCTCGTACTTGCATATTCAACTACTAACTTTTGACTCCAAAATCTTAGGAAAATCCCATACAGTGGGATCAACAATGGACAACAGCGATATTAATAAATTGGGACTTATTTATTTGTTTACCTTTTTTCAGGTGGATAAATGGGGTCTTGTTGAAGGTGGTCATGATGTGGATATTGCTGATCTTAGGGTACAGATATCATCAGCTGCTGTCTTCCTTGGTCTTTCAAGGTGGATATGATATCTGTATATTTGAGTTTTTTCCTTCAGTTCACTTTATACCATCTTTAATTCCTCGTCCTAAGAGCTAGCTTTGACAAAATTTCTAAATTTATGCTTGTTGTATGTTTGTAAAACTATGGTATTAGCCGCGCTGTGCAAAATTTTGTGGGAATAATCAATCTTCGGATGAGAGAACTGAGATCTATAATTTTGTTGTGATGATCAAGAGGGGGTCCTTGAGCAAGTATTCAACAGTTATATTTGCGGTTCCATATAAGCTATTTCAGCTGCCTTTTTATGCTTGGTTTTCTTTTTCATCCTATGATTTTTCAATTGAACTGCATGCTTTTATGTGGATTTCATGATTTATCATGGCTTTTCTTTGTTCAAACAACTGAAAAAATGCATTGTAAATTGGACAAGGAAGCTGAATTATGTTAGGATGCGATACGCACAAATACAAGAGTTGAACACATAAATCGGTAACTTCTTCTGGAACTGAAGCGCTAGTCGCTCTTGTTTCTTGTAAAACATTGGTCTTTTTACCTACAAGAAGAAAAGATTGAATGCATCGTGAGATAAGTTTTGCCAAAAATGTCTGGAAATCCAGAGAAGTGCATTTTCTTGACGCGTAAGAGGGAAGGTATTGTTTTTAGTTGCATTTTATTAGAAGGCCATACCTCCAAGTCAAGGCTCGTCTAGACAGCATTCCACACAAAGCGGTGGCTCTTTCTTAATGTCGCAACTGCAACAAGCCGTGTCGCAGTCATTGTTGCACCCTACAGAAGATGGCTCAGCATTATCAAATTCAGAACTTTAACCTAATAATGTGAATGTCATTGTGTCATTTTGAGAGAATTCAATATATCGACCTGTTATGGTAACATAAGCAAATGGTCCGAGGTCTTGAGGGATAAAGGAAATGCGACTGCTTGCTTGAACGACATTGGTCCGACCAACAATGATGATGAAAACCAGAAAACCAGCTGATGCTAACAACTTCATCTTGCCGCAAGGTTTTAGCTTTGCTTTTGAACGGTGAGATTTTCTCAATAGCAACTGTTTTATATGTGTAGCCTCTGTAGTAGTTGAAGCTTAGGAGATCAAAGAACCTAATCTTTTTTGGTATTTATAACACAAATAATGGATTTTTGTATGCATCAGTTTAAACTATGTGAATACAAGAAAATATTTGAAACAATCATCTGGAATCGATGATAGTTTATAAACTATGTGAATACAAGAAAATAAATGAAACAATCATCTGGAATCGATGATGGTTTATAAATTGGCGAGTAGATAGGCTCTGAGAAATTATAATTTATAATTTATAATTTATAGGGTTCGTTTGGATCGCAAGTTTGAGTTGATATTTTGAAGTTGAGTTTGAGTTAAGTTAAGTTGAGAATGAACTTTTTGTGTTTGGGAAAAAGTATGAGTTAAAAAGTTTAGTTTGAGTTGAGTGTTTGGATGTAAAAAAGTTTGAGATAAAAGTTTAAAAAAAAACAAGGGCCATGTTTGGATGGTAAAAAAATGAGATTAACAAATTTTTTTTCCGTATTTAACATTCTGTTGTAGTTTTTAGTGCTTGTTTGATTCACAAACTTACCTCATAATTTCCACACTTTTTTTTAAAATGTTATTCCCAAAAATAATTTATGGTTTTCTAAAATTCACAAAAATTTGTCGGGTTGAACTTTGAAGTTTCAACTCAAACTCATGACCCATACGCCTTAAAAAAACCCAGAGAATAGATTTTTAACATGTAATAGTAAGCATACAACTTGAAATAAAATTTTGTAATTGTCAATAATTAAGTCTTACAACAAATAAAAACAAAAGTGAAAACAGTTCGTCTGTGGTCATTAACATAAACAAAATACAAATCAATAATTACAATCATTATCTGCTCCAATTAGATATAAACAATATTCGTTCACATTTGCCTATACCATGGTGATACTTGATATCTTTCCCACATCTCATTTGCTATGTGGTCTCTTATCCCATTCATTGCTTCCCTACTCGGGTCAAATTGGTGTGATCCTGTACTAGGCCCAGTTCCATCGATCCCATCGTCAAACACGTAATCCGCGTTAACATCGATATTTTCCCGTACAGGCTCAGAATCTGCTACATACTGCTCAAGAGTAGGATCCCCAACCTGCACCATCCTTATGAAATTATGGACAACTGCACACGCGACGGGGATCATTTTCTGCTTGTCCATTGGATAGTTGTTTATGCCTTTCAGTATTTTAAACCGTGCCTTCCAGACACCGAATGTGCGCTCGATACAGTTCCGTAGCGATGAGTGTGTATAGTTAAACACTTCACGGCGGTTGCCTAGCCCGTCACGACGTCTTCGAAATTCCGGTATATGATACGTCTCGCGTCGATATGGGCTCAGAAAACAAGCCTTATTTGCGTATCCTGAATCGACCAAGTAAAATTTGCCTGCAATAGTAATCTCATAATATTAAAACAATTAACTCCCTTGTTACATAATAATATAAAATATTATTTTACTTTATTTTCTGTTTACCTGGTGGAAGTAACGGGAATCCATGAAATGCTATCGCCTCATCCAGCATTCTCGCATCATGACAAGATCCCTCATATCCCGCCAATATATAAGTGAATTTCATATCAAAGGAACAGGCTGCCAATACATTCTGCGAGTGATATCCCTTGCGATTTATCCAAGCGTCAGCATTCTCACGACGAGGGGTACATGGGATGTGCGTACCATCTATAGCGCCTACACAACCCTGCATCGAAACGTTGTAACGTATTGAATACGCGTACCAGCATTAACAATAAAACTTTGGGGGTTTTTTCTTTCTTAATTTTGGTATGCTATTTAATAATATAACATAGAACACTTACATCAAACCATGGCCGATATTTATCCGGATTCTCCATAATCAAATTTTGGATCGATGTGTAGTCGGCGGGTCTTATGAATTCATCTTTTAGCGAGCAAATAACCTGCAACACTTTATAGAACCAGCGTGAAGTTGTTTCGACGGAGTGCTGGAACAAATATGAAATGTGCCTGTTAGTTTCGCCGCGTGCACAAATCGACAAAAATATAAACAACTGCTCGTTCACATTCATGTAGCGAGTTGGCTTCAATAACTCCCGACAAGCTAACAGGTTACTTAACGATCTGAACGTCTCAGCCTTCATACTTATCATTCCTTGTATTATTTCTTCATGCCCATTTAACAACTCTTCAACTCGCATGCGCCCAGTTAGTGTTGAGTTATGCATTGGTTGTGGCTGTCTGCGTCTGTTTAATCGGTGGGCGGCCACCGCGACCACTCCCAAAGCCAGAACACGGTTACGGTTACGGTTATGGTTATAATTAGTACGATTGCTAGCCACATTATCATAGTACGTATCATTTTGGTCGTCCTCGGGTGCGAGATTAGCGTCGTCCATTTTGGTTCGAATCCGATATCGGTGCTAGAAAAAATTCGCCTGTTCCATGGTAAACGATAATTGTTAGCGAACCCCAAAAATATCACTTCGATGTATGCATCATGTCATCGCATAAGGTTAGGTCCGCGGTGAATGACATTTACATTTTTTTACGGCACCATTACATAAGGTTAGCAGTGCAATTGCAAATAGTAGATAGTGAAAATCATAAAAATTTGACGGAATCACAGATTGTCATCTACATTTACAAACCCGAAATAAATCACTACATAAATTGTAACACAATCACAAATTAATAAGTTAAAAATGTCCACAATATGAAAAAAACGTGGAAAATAAAAACCGTAAGGAAATAACGCAAAATCATTCGGTGGGGGGCCCCGGGGATTGAACAACGGATGCAATAATTTCCCGCCTATCGACCTCGGGCAGCCGATGGAACGTACGTTGGAGGCGTGGATGAGCGTCGAGGTAGTGCCACATACGACACCGGTGATTAGGTGGAACGCCCATCTCTGTCATAATGTTCATACACATGAACATGTAATCCGGTTGGTTTGTGGTCTCGTTTGTTTGGGCAGATTGCGACTCGTTACGGAGATGCGTTACTATTTCCTGCATCGCCAATATGGTCATCTCATCTGCTTCTTCTCGTTGCTTCCTCTTGCCAGAACTTGCCCTTGACCGCGACGGACCTGCCTCGGCTCCACCTCTAACGTTGTTAAAATGACGGACACCCGGCGTTGGCGTTACATCGTCTTCTAATCCCACATGGTTTCCATCGTCTTCCATTGAAGCTTCAACGTCGCCGTATGGAGTACTATCACCTGGCATGCTTACTGATCCATACCCCGAGGCACCTGCAGCGTGCTGTTTCTCAAAGATTTTAATATACAGCTCCTTGTTACGCAAGCCCTCGTAGCGTAGATGGTTGCACTCCTTAAAACGCTGCACAGGAGATTTTAAAAATATTATAAGTACAAACGAAGCTTAAAAGATTTTATAACATAGGGCCTAATATTGAGCTACGCAGTTACCCCTATAAAGCTATGCCACGCTTCGTCAGAGCAAACTACACGATCCGTCGTCGGATCGTATCCTAGTCCAGTTCGGGTTTGCAAAGCCTTCCAGCCGTTATATATTTTCTTCATTCTCTCTTTCTTTTGATACAATGTCTTTGCGTGTGCCTGTACCCCGCCGAACTCAGCATTAAACTGGAGGGCCCAAAATTCTAGAGTTGCTTTGGGGGGATGTTTACCGCCACTGCATTCCACGTACTCCGATAGTTGAATTAGGAATTTTGTTTCTTTTGCGGCGTCCCAAAAGTAATGATCCCCCGACGTTTTGCGCCCCATCTCCTTAGGAAATCGATAACCAAAACAAATAGAAAATGTTTAATATAGTCCGGTACGATGTGTAATGAATTGGCTCAGTATAAATTGAGTGCATCATATAATCTGAGACATGTCATAAACCCGATACAGAATCGGCTACCCTGGCATAGGAAAAAGGAAGTTCAACTGTAGGTACTTTAATGGCCAAGACAAGACAAAGTAATGGCCATTAATTCCAATAATCTACACCGGCAACTGACAACATGTATCGGGTAAACGACTCATCAGTCAGACTAAAATACAACAAATCTTATTTTATGTACACATCATCGCCAATGGTTTGCAATTTACAAAAACGTTAATGGGGGGCCATAATCGGGTTTTAGGCATCACATAAACACAAAATGAACAGCCAGCTTTACAGGGAGTAAAACGGATGCAAAAAGAAATAACAACATGAATTTAGGCATCACATAAACAAACGGGAGTGGGCTCACAGATGAAGCAACAAACCACAAGTTACAAAACTGCTCAAACTTACATCAATATCTGATTTTAGGCATCACAATAACTAAATGCAGAGCCAACGACCCTAGGGAGTCAAAGGGATGCACAAAACCAACCCCAAATTTTGATTTTAGGCTACAGGCGTCCCATTCTTACATCAAACCATCAGAGGAATTGTACAAAAACCAAAAGAGGTGGCAAAATCAGAGTGTAGGCATCACATGACGTTAAACTTTCAACGGAGGCTAACACAGACACACACGAACAAGTTAAACCCATTTGCTATGCCCATGACCATAATGGAATTAGATAGATAATATGTAGAAGGCTGAGTTTGGAAAGGACGCTTAACAAACTAGGAATTCCGAATTTGAAGCAACTGAGTGATGTAAGTTAATGATTATTAGTTCTTTTTAATGTGAATGGTTTTCTCAGCCTTTGAGAGTTGAGTCTTATGCATTCTCCCTAACAAGGCATTCAGAACTAATATAACGTACTGCAAGTAAACCGGTACAGATGGGCAGTAGGTTGCATGGTATGCAACAAAAGTATATATCCTGAAGCATCCATAAAAGCCAAAGACACAAAAACTTCATCAATTCATCGAACAACTGCCCAGCCTAAAGCGCTGCAAAATTTATTTTCTTGTTCTGTTATGACAAAAGGATAAACATTTCCAACAATACCAGAATGACCAAACAAGCTAGGTTCCAGTCAGGCAATACACAATAAATAGTTTTTACACAAATCAGAAGCAATTAAACCAGAAAAGTCTGCGATCTCCCTCAACCAAAGATTATCTTCTTACAGAGACAATTAGAAAACGTCACGTCTTGCCCAAATTTGAATTATATATTCCTAGATAGAACACTAGCCAGCAATTCTGATAACGAGCCATTTCCAATTAATGGCATTATTTCATAATTCCATTGAAATGAAAGGTTATAAATTCAAACCATGCCCATGACCATAATGGAAATCGAAAAAACCAAACCAGGTATTACGACCACAAGACCATTCAAGGGGGAGAAAACAGATATCCAAGCGTCACAGTAACCTGCAAATGCCATTCATGGAGGCAAAAACAAAGACGCACGAACAAGGCAAACCCAGATAAATGCCTAATTTTAGACTTGAAATCGAAAAAACCAAACTAGGGATTAGAACCACAAAACCATTCAAGGGGGCCAAACATCGATTTTAGCGACCAAATGAACCTGCAAAGATCAAGGGATGATAACACAGACACACACAAACGAGGCAAAACCCAGATCGACAAAAAGTATTGGGTAGTCAAGAGTCGATTTAGGACCAAATGCGATATTGGGTAATCGAAAAACCAAATGCGATATTAGGACCACAAAACCATCGATTTAGGGAGTCAAGAGTCGAAGAAGTATTGGGTAGAGAATAAAACCCAAAAAATTTTGGGACAAACACGAATTACGTTTGAGAATTTAGAGAAAGAAATTTTACTAGGATTTCGGAATTGGAAGCCGAAGATGAGTACACAGGAGAGGGTGTCGGAGTCGGGCAGGATTTGACGGAACGGGAGAAATTTTTCCGAACTTTGAAATGGTTGGTTATTCGGCCCACGGCTCGCCTTCGCTTCCCACACCTCACTCGGCGACGCATCGGCTGGACGGTAGTGGGCGACGGCAAGACCTCGCTGTTTAAACGCAGTGCGGGGAGAGGAAGGACAAACACATACCAGAGCTCCTGCAGCAAAGCAGATGCTCGATGGGATGGAAGCAAGGCCGACAGACCCACTGACACCAGCACATGGGCGCCGGAGTTGAGGCGTGAGATTCGGGCAGGCGGCAGGCACGAAGGAGGGCTAAAAGCTGAAGATTCTCGATGAACAGTAAACACCGCTGGGGTTACTGTATAACGTTCAAAAGGATAGTTGAAGCTGAACGGTTTTGTCAAACACAAAAAGTTGAGTTTCAACTCCAAAAACACCATTTCAACTGGTTTGCCAAACAACCACATAATTTTTTTTGTACCTCCAAAATGGTACAAGTAACCATTTATGTGCTACATATCTCATGGCCATGGAGTTCTTCCAACTTCAACATGAACATTTCAAAATTTTTGGCCAAGCAAAAACCATATAGAGAACTAACACAGGATGATCACAGCCCCAAAAAAAATATCTGAGACCTCAAATCTACAAGCACTTATTAGAAACAACGAAAGCATGCTTCATTACAGTTTCACAAACGGATGGAAAGTACAATCGCTACTTGTATTATTAACTCAAACACTGTCGACACTCTCGACAAGTTCCCAGAAAAATATCCCGGCCAAACCGATGAATGAGCAAATTATCACACTTCACAAGTACCCGACTTAGTGAGGTTTAGATGGCTGAAGCTTCTTAATGTTCTGAATCTGCCTTCCGGGGTTCAAACCCTTGGGGCAGGCACTTGCACAGTTCAATATGGTATGGCAGCGGTAGAGCTTGAACTCATCATTGATTGATTCCAATCGCTCCTCTGTATATTCATCACGGCTGTCCATGATCCATCTGCATTCACAACCACAGAAGAGAATCCAATTCAGTTATATCCATATTTTGCAAGGATTTTGTAAAAAGTAAAAATAAAATAAATAAAATAAATTCCTTTTGCTAATAAGGGTAGAACAAAGATGATTTGGAAGTTTGCAGGTAATGCAACAGCATTAAGAAATTCGCTGGGATCCACACACTACCAATTTTTTGAACCTCAAACCTTAATTGTTTTACTTTACCAAATCCATCAAGACCCAACTGCATGGATCAGCGTGGATAAAATAGTAATAGCACAGACGACTGATCGTCTAAGTCATTTCCAAGAATGTTGAAAAAAAAATAATACATTGAAATTTCACAATTTTCGCTTTATCTTTTTAACACAAACATTTGTTAGGCACACACTTGGGTACAGCTTGACAGTTATCAAACCGCCAAACGAGACTAACAAGAGCAACATAAGAAGCAGCCATTAACACCACCGCTTGAAATTTTCTCAATTATTATATAAAACTAAAGTCCTGTCCTGCCACCAATATGAAAGAATGCATTCTCGAAAAGAGGAATAGACCACAGACTAATGTAAGTTGAAAATTGAACAATCAATTAACTTTCTGTCATTTCTGGGTTCTACTAAGAAATTGTAGAATGATCTAAGATACTGAAACACAAAGATATATGATATAAACAGAAGTCACAGAACCAATGTTGTAACAACTTAATGTGTATTCCATCAATGGAGAGGAAATAACTTCAAATATAAGGTACGAGACAATGACAGAACCAAGTCACATATCACAAAAATTAACCAGAACGGATCAAAGTAACCCAGAAAACTAAAAGCAAAGAAAGTCTACAGGTTATCTATCACATTCGGTAGATTAAGGGAAACGAACCCATCACTATAAACCAATTTTCAGCATAAATCTTCCATTTCCATCTCTTCAATGTTAAAATTTGGATATGAAAGTAAAAGCGAAACATTCAAGATCACATTTTTAAGAGCATCAAATAGATAAGAAAAGGGAATTACCGATTGGCGTGCAGTAAAGCGGCGGGTCCCAAATAGGACTCAGGGTTCCACCAGTAGCTGGGGCAGGATGTGCTGCAGCAGGCGCAGAGGATGCACTCGTACATCCCGTCAAGCTTGGCCCTATCCTTCTTGCTCTGCAGAACCTCCTTCCCCGGCACCGAAGGCGGGTTCTTCCTCTTCAGCCACGGTTCTATGCTCTTGTACTGGTTATAGAAATTGGTCATGTCCACCACCAAATCCTTGATCACGTACATGTGCGGCAACGGCGTGATCATCGTCGACGCTCCCGACGGTATCTTCGTCAGGCAAGCGAGGCCGTTACAGCCGTCGATGTTCATCGCGCAGGACCCACAGATCCCCTCCCGGCAAGACCGCCGGAAAGTGAGCGTCGGATCGATCTCGTTCTTGATCTTGATCAGAGCGTCGAGGACCATGGGCCCACACTCCTTGAGGTCGATCTTGTAGTCCTGGAGCTCCGGCTTCCCCGATTTGTCGGGGTTCCATCGGTAGATTGAGAAGGTCTTCAGGTTCGTGCTACCTTGGCCCTTGGGCTCCACTTGCCGAGCCTCCGCTTCCGAAGCTAAGAATCGCAAAGACAAGAACTTCGAAGCCTGCGTCGCCGGAACCCTAGAAATGGCTCTTCTCAGAACGCCGGTCGCCATTGCCGAAACCTTCCTTCAGAGTGAGACGACAGAAAGTGATAGAGAGAGAGAGAGAGAGAGAGAGAGAGACGGGGATGATTTGGACCAAAGTGCGCTTTGGACTAAAATGACGAAAATGTATTATATGTATATATGGAGCTGTTTTAAGGTGACGTTGAAGGGTAATTTGGTAATAATGAATATTCGTATTTCACTATATTTTGGAATGTCCATTGTCCAGTGCCGTGGATTAGTTGAACTCCGTGGCGTTTTGTGCTGACGTGGTGGATTTAAAGCCGTTGGTTTTAAGATGATACGCTGTTTGCTTGTAGATCAGTCATTTGACCCTAAGATTAGTTGCTCGTGATTTAGCAAAAGAAGAGAAAAGATTAGTTGGTCGTGTTTTTCTTTCTCTTTATAATTTGAAAAATAAAGAATTCAAACTCTAAATT
The DNA here is from genome assembly GCA_008635985.1 of Ficus erecta. Classification (NCBI taxonomy): domain Eukaryota; kingdom Viridiplantae; phylum Streptophyta; class Magnoliopsida; order Rosales; family Moraceae; genus Ficus; species Ficus erecta. The sequence continues at coordinate 147,635 of BKCH01001729.1, forward strand.
GTATGAATCATGAAAGTATTATTAAATTATTTATATAATTACGATTGTGTTTTGCTTTAAATTTTTATAACAAGTGATGTTAGAGATATTAACTCTAATAAAAAATTTTATTAGCCCCAGTTATATGTCTCACCATTTTACGTGGATAAGTACTTAAATAAGTTAGGGCCTATATTTACTTAAAAATTGTAGGTTGATGAGTAATGAGTGGGTCGTGAAATTAACCTACTCGGGCCAAATAGCAATAGTCCGACTCTAATATCAATTTTTTAATTATCAACTAACATATCATATTTTAATTAATAGATATAATCAATTAATATAATAATACCTTTAACATATTTTACCACTAGTAATTTTCTTTTGTAATTATGTTAAATTTTTTTGTAGGAGATGGTGGGGCACATATGGGCGTGTTCGCCCATAAGGACCATAATATCTATTATCAGTTATGTCGTTTCATTATCATGTCGTCTTTTATTACTCTATATCGTTTTGTGAATCATTGTCGTTTTACGGCTTCTGGTGGTGCTGTAGTTTAACAAATATAATGTCGTTTTAAGTATTATGCTGTTTAGGCTCATTATGTCGTAATATATATTCTGCCGTTTTATAATAAATTGTCCGTTTATATAATTTTCGTCATTTTACTTGTTCTTGTCGTTTTCTTAAGTTTCTATAGTCCCCCCCCCCCCCCCCCCCCCCCCCCCCCCCCCCCCCCCCCCCCCCCCCCCCCCCCCCCCCCCACCCCCCCCCCCCCCCCCCCCCCCCTCTCTTTATGTCATGTCATTACGCTACCATTGTTTTCAAGGCTTTTCCTTTTTACTAATTTTAATCATTTTTAAGCGGTGTTGCCTTCGCTCAAAGTTTCTGCCTCTTCCGTAAAGCCTAAATTTCATGTGGAGTTTAAAAGAAATGTCGATTTCTTAACTAATTATTTTTCATCGTTTTAAGATTTTTTACGTCCTTATTTGATGTCGTTTTGTATGCGTTGTTTGCTAAAGTATTTGTAGTATTCGGGTGTCACTTCCTTTTTTTTAAGTTTGTCCGTGTAAATTTTTAATGTCGTGTTTCTACCATATATCTTCATTGTTATTTTGTGTCGTCTTGTTGTTTGTAACACTTCATCACTTCTAAGTATGCCGTTATTTCGCTAATCTTTGTTGTTTTAGTTATGTTGTCGTATTCATGACTTGTCTTTTTAAAATGGTGTTGTTTCTCGTATTTAGTTGTTGGAGTGTATTATAATAAATGGGGTAAATTGCTAGGTTGGTTATTGAACTTTTAACTTGGTGTAACTTTGATTCCTGAATTTTTTTTTTATAGCTAGAATGCCTTTAAACTATTAAAATATTCCTACAATAGTCATTTGCATTAATTTCTACATAGAATTTGTTAGTTAACATCACTTTTTGATTAAATACTAATATATTCCATTTAAAAATTAACAAAAATAAATATTATAGCAACATTTTAATAGTTTGGGGACATTTCAAATTCTTTTTTTTTTTTGTAACTGGAATAATCATAAATTATTAAAAACGTTGTTATAATAATCTTTTCCGTTAATTTTTCCACATAATATGTAATTAGCACAATTTTTTGACCAAATTACTACAAAATTCCGTCTAAAAATTGACGAAAAAGACTATTATAATAACATTTTAAAAGA
>BKCH01001730.1:0-198416 GCA_008635985.1 Ficus erecta
AAAGGCCTTCTTTGGGTTCAACTCTCTTGATCACAGCTTGGTCTAGGTTGTCGTTCCACATTACGGATTTTGGATGGGGAGAGCCTGTTTTATCGGGTCCGGAGGCACTGCCGGAGAAGGAGGTGGTGTTGTTCCTGCCTCACGAGAAAGAGAGGAAAAGCATAAATGTGCTGTTGGGTCTACCACCTCCAGCCATGACAATGTTCCAAGAACTTGTGCATATCTAGTTATTACACTCGCCTTTTTTAATTTTTCCAAATTACTACCATATTCTGATTGTATGCTCTTTTTCTAACACACAGAAAAAAGCATTTATGTAGTAGCACTTTTATTGTTAACCGTTGCTTTGGAAAAAAAAAAAAAAATCATAAACAAGGGGGCAGTGTTCTGCATATTGTTTTCATTTTCTTTTATTTACAATCTATCTTTAAATTCCATGTGAAAGCAAGATCTCGTTGATCTCCATAATGAAAACTGTTGTTCAAGTGCAATAATGGTGTTTTCTTCAACCAAAAAGGAAAAAAAAAAAATATGAGAGAACAATAATGGTGCCAGAAGAAAAAAAAAAAATATATATATATATATATATATATATTGCTGTGAATAGCTTATAAATTGCACCCACTATTTTTTATTTTTTTGAGTAAATTCTAATTGCACCCACACCAACAATGGTATTGATTATAATCACATAAAAGCTATTCAATGTTGACTTCCGTACGTCGATTACAAAATCGTTGGCCAAAAAATACAAACAAAACAAAAAAACGTGAAAAATTTACAAAGATAGCACAATATGCAGCGGGTTAAATGAAAATTGTTTTTATTAGAAAAAAATCTTATTTATTACTATACAAGATGTTATTCCTCTTCTAAACCTTATTTCAAGGATGAATTGACAAGATGGAAATAAGAGCTAGATTCATTCGAAACCTTATTTTGAAAAGCTGGATTATTTTTATTTTTATTTGTTTTCAACTTCACTTCTACTTTCCAATTTTCTTCGGATGAAGAGAAGGACCAATTCCAGAAAATTTAGTAACGACTCTTTTATAAGACGTTTTGAAAATCAGAAACCAAAATGATAATTGACCATAACTGACCAGAAACTCTCTCAAGAGATTAATCAAATATGGCATCGAACCAAAATCTTGCATATTTTACTTCCAACAGTAACCGAGGCCAAAAAATTAAAACCAAATTATCACCCTACTTTTGGGGGGCTAAAATAAGGCCAGATAAACACTTCAATATATATATATATATATATATAATCAAGTTATTATATTATTTACAAAGGGTTAGGGTTAGTGCCGTTTTCAGAAGAGACGATTAGAGGAGGAAAAAATGAAAATGAAATGTGAAAGTGAATTTTATGTACACTAAGGTAAAGGAAAGCTTGTAGCGGGATAAAAATGAAGAGACATTTCAGTTGATGTCAAAGTATCTTGGATCTTCTGGGTAATGGTACTCCACGTTCAACTGCAATTTCACACAAACATACTTTTGGTGAGAGAAGAACCACGAATTCAGTTGTTTATTTAGTTACCGAAGAACAAGAAACCTTTTGAATATCAGCACATTGGGAACCATCAGTTAGATTAGTTACTTGGCCCGAATAAAAACAAAAAACTATGAACCTTAACGATGATAAAGTAACAAAAATTGCTTGCCGCCAAAATAAGTATGGTCTCATTACCTTGCCCTCATCATCGTCAGAGTGGCGTTGAGGAAACACAACTCTCAAGTCATTGTACAGATAAAATCTCCTTTCCCCGTCCGAGTCTAGGCCTTTTCTCTCTGGTTTAGATAGAGGGTCAGATTTGCATTTCTGTGATGACCTTGAACTTTTCGGTAACGGGCATATGAAACGCAGATGAAGCGCATAGCGAAGAGCACCACTGCCATTATTACTATTCTCTTTAACTCTTAAACACCGACGTTCTCCTGATTTCTTGTCAGTTCCTTGCCATTTATCCACCAAGTTTTGGTCCTTGCAATCCCCACCATTACTGTTATTGTCCATGGAATCCATAATACTTGAGTCTTCACTAGTAGCAACGGTTCCTTTATCTAGAGAGCCTGGCATATCAACCATGTCGGCTTCACCTACAATATTCCTAGTTTTCTGGCTGGTCTCCTTGTTTTTCACTTTCGAGTCCATATCTATCTTTCGTTGTTTCAACTGTGTGGAAGATGGGTTTGATGAAGCTAAGCTTACCTTCTGGCGCAAGAAAGTCTACTTGAAAGAAAATAAACATAAGCATTAAAACGATTAGTATGACAATTAGAGTCACTGGTATACTATAGTCACAAGCTAAATGCATGACAAACATAGTGGCACAATTAATCTGTGGCATCTTAATCATTTATATTTTTTCACTCCATTTACAACCAGAGATCTTCAAGCCAATTGTCGAACTCCACTAATGGCAGGGTAAAATCAATATAGAGATTAAGATTATAGAAGTCATTCGCATTGAAGATCTAGAATAATTATCTTTTTACTAACAACTGGAAACTTAGAATTTACAAGGAGATAGAGTTCTAGACGATGTAATGGGGGTAACAAATGCGGAGTTGGATGTTGTAAAAGCGAAAAAAAGAGAAATGGAGCAGGAAATCAAACACACACACCCACACACACAAACACAACTATTAAATACTATATTCGTCTTACTTTTGTACCAGCTGGCATGTCACTTAAGTCATAGTTGCAAAGGAAAGTGTGGAGAGGTGTCTTTTCTGGATTGCTGAGGACCTACATGTATGAAGCAGTTCCATTCAATTTTTTACAAGACTTTCTGTATCCAATATTCCACAGGACATTTTCTCAATACCTAAAGTGGCAAATACTAAATATCTAAGACTCCTTGAAAATATTCAAGAAAAGCAGAGAACAATAGAACATGAAAACAAAAAACGACCTGCTAATCACCCCTAGCAAACATGGCCTAAAACATGAACCAAAAATAAAGGACGTGTGCAGTTCATATGAAACTATCCTAACCGTAAGCACCAAGAAGGCGATTTCAGGCAATGTAAATTGGAATGCAGTGCATAGTATCCTAGCCATAGCCACTCAGGACAGCCAGTAATTAGTTTCGTTTCAAGAGGACTACCAGTTGTATACGACCCTTCATAGGTATGCGCATGCGGCTCCTGACAGTTTGTGAATCATCATTGCTAAGACCTCGTTTTGATTTTTGGCTTTTGCCTCTGTTTATTGATGAATTCCTTGCAAGATCAATGGATGCATAATACAATAAATAGCAATCGCCGTCTACACTAGTCACCGAGAAAGGAAGCTTTTGGGATTGTGGTGAGAAGTTCCCTCCAGTAATGCTTAACACAGCCAGGAAACCATCAATGCTCTACACCAAAAGATGATAGTGAGTAAAGTCGGAGTATCATTCATGCAAGATTGTCAAGGAAACAAAACATTCAGATTTACCTGGCTCGGTTTCCCGGATGAGAATCGACCGGATAATAGAGATTCCTCAAATGAACCAACTAAGGACCTCCTAATGGGAAGTCCACTCAAACTTCTAAAAAATCTCATGCATTGAGAAGTAGGCACAGATCCTCCGGACACAGATGCGCCTGCATCAGTATTATTTCCCACAGACGATGGACGGAACTCCTTGTAAAAGAATTCTTCTTCTTCAAATGATTTGCTTGCAATCCTAAAATCATCTTCTTCACGGGCAAAGATCATGCCCGGTTCAGATAAATCAAATGTCTGTTTTACACTGCTTAACATTGAATGACAATCGCCCAACTCTCTCTTGATATTCTTAAATGCTCCTGCAGTCTTTAGTCTTTCGGAAAACTTTGGACCAAGAGGTGACAAAGAAAGCGGGGATGAAATCCCCTTTTTTGATGGTGCGGATATTTCCCCACATTGGAGTTTGATATTGCTTGGGCCTCTAAGCTCATATAATGCAGCTGAAGACAAACAACTACTATGAGAAGGTGATTCCTCGCTGCCCAGAAGAGGGCCATCGGCGAAAATAGATTCCATGATGTTATCATCATGTGGCACATTCTTCTGTTCCAAGCAACTGGAAAAAGACCAAGTTGGGATGGAAAAATGGTCTTTGCCTCCAACATTTGCTTTCTTGTAATCTTGCACCACAGAAGCACTTAACTTGACAGTCCCAGCTAAGGAATCAGGTTGAATATTTCTGCCACCAATGTCCAAAGGATGACCCTCAAATTGTTGATCTGGAAAAAGCATTGTATTCAGGGGTGATAACAACCGCTTCCTGACTAATGATCCACTGGACATGGTTTCATTAGCTGTGACAGTACCAGCAGCAGAAGAATGAACATGACCAGCTGAAGCACCTTTGAAACCGTCACTAATGGAAGCATTTTTGTTTGAATTGAAACCTACAATCCTAGAGGCAGGACTATGAACATTTCTTCCATTCTTGGGAGTGTAATGACCAGCGTTATCAACTGAACCGAGCCTCAAACAATGAACATTCGTAGTAACTCCTATGGCCCCTCTAAACTTAGAGGACTCACCAGGGAAATCTCCCAAAGAAGAGTATAAGGAACCTCCAGCCGTTCGGCTAGAGCTTCCATGATGCGTACCATCCAAATCAGAGCTGCTCTCGTCCGTAATTCGAGGTGGGCTTTGCAAAAAGGCGCCCAACACTGCTTCAGCAGCTTCCTCAGAAGTTGTGCCCACAGGAATTTGAGGCAGACCCATTAAAATGTGCAGACAAACTTTTAATTCTACTTAACTAAAGAAGGGTGTGTTCAATTTTCTAAACTTTTTCTGCCTACAGACGTGCTCACAGGAACTTGAGGCAGGCCCATTACAAATGTTAAATAAAATTGTAACATCAAAAAAAAAAAAAAAAAAAAGTGTTTCTATTGATATCAACCCAACAAACAAGTTCCTTAAGCTCTTGCTGCAATTGGGACAAGAAGTGCCTGCCGTTGAAGGAAATATCATGTATCCACTAAAGGCACCCGGAATTCGAACATTTTTTCAGCCATCACTTTCTTAACAAAAGGTGAAGAGATATTGAACCATATATTACGAAAATCACGAATAGCAAAGACCTCCTGACCTCCATACCAGCAAGACAAGAAAAACATATTCTCGGCTGCCAAATGAATCAAATGTCTATACCTGAAAAACAATACAACAAAAGTTAATTGTTAAAATAATAATAATAATAACATTTTGTAATAGAAAATAGCTAGCAATAAACAGATATGCAGGGGAGTTAACAGCAGCAATTGATGATTAACACAACCAAAGAATGTCGTATCAAAAGGTACGTAAGAAAACAAATAGAACCTTAAACCCAAAATGGAAAGTTTTCTAATCTGCACTACGAGTTCATAATACACAAGAAGAAACGTATATAAAGTAAACCATCCCAGAACCGGAATATACTCCAACCCACCATTGACGGGGAAGAAAAGTCTCAACCCAAACGAAAGTAAAGTTAAAAGCGTTTCCTTGACATGATCAACAACCAAAAAAAGAAACATTTGTTTGATTTTTTATTTATTTTTTATTTATTTTATTTTTAAAGCATGAATCTCCACAGGTTTTCTTGTACGACACACATTCATCCAGTACAAGAAACTCAAACAAACGAAATATATCAAATAAATAAAAAAAAAAGATAGAGGAACTTAAGTGCAATGCAATTACAAGTAAGGAAAAAAAAGAAGAAGTGATTCCTTCAGAAGATTAACGAAAATAAAAGCCTTGATCAACAAAAAGATAAAAACAACAAACAGATTGTTTACAGAAAACGCACCGATGAAGCCTCTGACCAAAAAAAATCATTCCTCTGAACTGCTATCTTCGGATCAGTCAACCAAAATTTAAGAGCCCAGAAAGGAAATATCAAAAAAAAAAAAAAAAAGGAAGAAAAGAAGAGCGGTTGAGAGAAAATAGTCGGTTGGGTTATGGTGGGTTGTGGTTGAAAGAGGAAATGGAGAAATGGGAAATGGAGAAATAGGGAATGGGAAATGGAGAAATGGGGAATGGGATGGTGTAGGTAGGGCAGCGCAAGGGCAAGGGTAGACTCTCTCTCTTCTCTCTCTTTCCCTTCCTCTTTCTCTCTCTTCCATGTTTATGTCGATTCATGTTGATGTTTATAATCCCAAAATACCATCCTCATCCCGTCACCATGCCATGCCTACCTGATTGTATTGGTTGTAATTTATAAAAAAAAAATAAAAAATAAAAAAAAAGTTTCACATATCTCACCATTTTTTACTTTTTATTTTTGCTTTTCACTCCCTCTCGTTTAAAAGCTTATTTGGCATAATTTGTACTTTTATTTTTAATTGGTAGGAAAAAAAATAAAAGATGTTACAGTTATAGGTGTTTGGTAAGTGTTTAGAATTATGTTTTTAAACTTTTTTTAAATAAATCAAAATGATTTTAAAACGTTTAATAATTAGTAAATATGTCAGATGAAGTTTTAATATCTTATTCAAACTCTTACATAAGTTTTATTGAGAAGCACTTTTTTAAAAGGATAATATTGGTGGATCTATAACTAGACACTCTTCTAATGATAAGAAGCATTTCTCATAAATCATATGAGCTAGAAACAGCTTCTAATGCTAGGCAACAAAAAATATATACATAAAAAAGTATGTCAAATAGACCCTAACACTATTTTATAGTAATTATAGACACAACTTAATAGTTATTTTATAATTAAATTTCATTCTAAGATGTAAGATTTGACGCCCTCCATCCAAGTTAAAAAAAAATACATTTTTTTTTAACTTCCATATATTTTTTTAATACAACTTTGCATCTACATGCGTAAGTTTTAATTTTTATGAAGTTTGTTAAATATTTTATTTACCGTGTCTAGTTTTTTTTTCATCATTTTTATTAAAAGAACATATATTTAATTCGTTGTTTTTTTTTTTCCAGAAGATGTAATTAAATTAAACTATGTAGCCACAAAATTCTCCATACCTTCATTATTTTTTTAAAGGGAAACCATACTTTCATTTTCTTTCGTCTAGAGAAATTATATACAAATGTTTTATTTACTGTAGTCAACTTACCTTACCATCTTATTTGTGTTCATAGGGATTGTTGTAGATACGTACACGGGTGTTATGTCCCAAATTCCAACCCACATTTATTCCAAAAAAAAAAAAAAAAATCCCCCCACATTTTCTTTACTACAAAAAAAATAAAAAATAAAAAACCCCACTATTTTCTTATTTACTAAAAAGACTCCCATTATTTTCTTTTCTAATTTTGTTCACAAGTAAGAATATTCACTTTACTTACTTTTTCCATATCCCTTGTGACTTTCATTTTATACGAGTCTGGTGAGTTTGTACGAGTATGACACGTTAAAAAGTGAGTACGGTACGACACGATTATTACATGGATCTAGTCTGATACATTTAATTAAATGGGTTGGATTTGATGCGATTATAAGGCATGAAGTACGTTAAAGATATGGGCATGTTAAGAGCACAGTACTAGCACGGACATGGACACGAAAATGGCACGACTTATGGTGTTATTTTTAATAATATAAGACTTTTATTATTTTCATATAACTCTTTTTCTATGATATTTTTAATAATTTTCATATAAAATTTATGATATTTTTTATTTTATTAGAAAGATTTCATCTATTTTGAGTTTTTACTGATTGATAAAGTTTTCAATATTGTAGTTTCTTTTTAATGTTATGTTTTGTTTTTGTTAAAAAGCAATTTTTTCTATGATATTCAAAATTTATTTTTCTTATTTATTTAAGAATTTTTATTGTTGGGCATGATTTAGGCATGAGCATGGCACTTTATAAATGGGCCGTGGACCGAGTTTGACGCTATAAATTTTTTGTGAGCATAACACGATACAGTGCGTTTATTAAATAGGTCGGTACAAGCACGAAGCATTAATAGGCTCAAAATAAATGGACCAGACCAAACTGATCCATTTAACATCTCTATTGTAAATTCATCTCGTCTGTTTTATATAATTGCAGGAATAATTTATTAATAAAATTCACATTTAATTTGATTCTAAAATATAGAATTTGAATTTCTCATTTTAAAGTACTATATATATATATATATATATGTCCTCTTTTAAAAAAGAGGGAAAAAAAAGGAAAATTGTTTTACACGCTCAAAATTTCTATTCATTTGTTGACTTGCCATGGCCAATTAGAGCTCTCGAAAATTTTCTCTTTCTTTTTGTTTTTTTTTTTTTTTGGTTGTTGCCACAGGAATTAGACCTTGTCAAATAGAAATCCACACAAAAGATGAATTTGATAGGCTTACAAACTTAAAATTGTATACGAAATTACCTGCCTTTAACTTATTCATTGTGTTAATGTGTACCTTGTTAGTAATGTTTTCACCAAAAAGGAAAAAAAAAAATCAAATAACATTTCTAGAAATAAATCGATACGATTAGCATCATATTCCTATTCTTTATATTTTTTCTTTGTTCCATGCCCGTTCATCCCCTTCATAACAAACTTTAGGATAATCGTGAAAAACTGAGCGAATATTATTTACTGCTGTATTTTTTAAGGGATATTTACTGCTGTATTATAATGTCATAAAAGAATTATTTCCTTTTTTAGCCAAAAAAAAAAAATCTATAATCTTACTCAATATTCCTCAGCCGAACCATCTATTAAAAAAAATTTGACTATTAAAAATGGCTATTCTCATGTAAATCATTCTAAAACCTTTAATTTTTTTTAAATGTATTTAAAACGTACGCTTCAGATGAAAATTTTATATTAGAATTAAATTATATATTTAGATGATTGTAATTAAAATATGTAAAAATTTTAAATGTACATCTTTTGTGGAAAGAAAAGATTGATTTCGCTGTATTTTAATTAAAAAAAAAATAATAGCAAAGGGTATTGAAGATGGTTAGAATGTGTGGCTGAATTAGGTGCTAAGTTCAGGCGTCAGAATGATGATGACCAGTGCACATCATCACCCATTAGAATCCACCAGAAGATCAGAACCACAAGTCCAGAACTAATAAATAAGAAGAACAAGAAGCAAAGAAAGAGCAGTTTAATCCATATCCAAAAAAAAAAAAAAAAAAAAAAGGCTTTTCCACGTTTCACTTGAAATACTGCCACATCACACCTGGCACCTTCTGAGCCTGACACTTGCCCTCCAATCAAAACTAACCTCCTTTCTTACGTTGCACATGTCATTTCATTTTACTGTTTCTGTTTCTGCCTCTTTTAAAAACATAAACCGAAAAACATAAACAAATAATAAAAAAAAAAAGGGTTTTGCCGCGCGCCTCGTCTGAACGAGTATGATGGAAGTCTGAAGTCTGAAGTCTGAAGTCTGAAGTCTGAACGCTTTTCCTTTTTTTTTTTTTTTTTGGTGCTTTCTATGCTATGCGGTTTGAGAGTTTACAAAAAGTACACGCTTCCAATTTTTAATTAAATTAAATTAATCCTCAAAAGTCTCGAGCGCCTACTCCTACATAAATTTTCCGGTCAGAAAACATAAAAACAAAAAACACAACAATTAAAAAAAAGGATAAAATTACGATAAAACCTCACTTTATAAAACTCTATCGATAAAGTTCATTTTTAAACCATTCAATTTAATTAAACAATTGAGATGTTATTTATGCGTGACAATTATAATGTACATTAATTTATAATATTATTTACTAAAAATAAAAAATAAAAAATAAAAAAAACTCACCACTGGCGACTCTCCCCGACTAACGACCCCCCACTGACAAGCCAAGCCCCCCTCGACGCCGATGGACCCCCCACGCCTGACACCGATGAGCCCCCCCTCCCCCGATGTCGACAAGTCCCCCTTAATGCCGACGAGCCCCAATCCGAGCCCCCCAACCCCCTCGCACTCGAGCCCAGGCGACCCCCCCTCCCCCGATGCCGACAAGCCCCAACCTGAGCCCCCCGACGCCCCGCGCTCGAGCCCAGGCGACTCCCCTCCCCTCACGCTTGAGCCTAGAAGACCCCCCCTCCCCCCGCACTAGAGCACCCAATCCCCCCACAAAGCCAAATCTGGTCGCCGTTTGGGGGGGGCGTTGGCTTCGGGGGAGGGGGGGGGCCTTCGGCGTCTTTGCTGACATCGGGGGGCCACTGGTTTTTGGTTGAGAAATATTATAATTATCGTACACAAACAACATCTCAACTGTTCGATTAAATCAGACGGTTTAAAAATGAGTTCTATCGATATGATATCTAAAAAGGGGTTTATCCCATATTCTCCCCAAAAAAAATAGAAGGTTGAGTTGAGTTTTTTCATTTATCATTTATCTGAAATTAAGGCACGTGATAAGGCGTGGAATCACGTGACAGACACAAGACCTTGATTGAATTAGAAACAGGTATAGTGATTCACGCTAGTGATACACAGAGATTAGATGAATCTCCAGACGCGTTTTGATAATAATATAATTAGTATTTTAATGAATTTTGTATGCATCATTTACATAATTATAAGTATTGATTGAGAACAAGAAAAATAACTTGAAACAAAGAAAGGGTTGGCCTTAAAAACCATCAAAAGATGCATCGAATTAAGCTTCAAAACCAATTACATCAAACCAAATACCGTAGAAGTGGGGGCTAATGCAGGCTCAGCTCATGTTGGTTTTCCCCCCTCCCAAAATGTGTGTGTGTATATATATATATATATATATATATATTACGTTGACCCAAAATCTATAAACAATGCCGCTATCTAACAATGTCAAAAAGGTGCTGCTGCCTCTTCCATCATCTTTTTAAGCCTTGTAAGTCTCTCTATCTCCTTTAGAACCTGAAAATTTTTATTTTTCAAATTCGGGAAACAATTATTGGTCATCTTCTTTGTTGTTAAACATGTCTTTAACCGTCCCCCCAGAGGGGGTGGACAGAGTGATTACAGACTCACTCACTCACTCACTCACTCACTCCTCAAACTCTCGTTAAGGGAGAGGTTTAAGGTTTGAGCCTCCTATTTTTTCGATACAGGAAAATGAATCCCTTTTCATTCAGGAAAAAGATAATGTATGTAACTCGGAAAAATATGCTTCCTCCCTTACCTCCAAAGTCATGTCCTCCGGAGTAACAGCATTTAGATCATCATAACCCAATTGACATGCTACATCTGATAAGGATAAGGAAAGCAGTTAGAATCCAATGAGAAAACAAAACCGAATACATGACAAACAACATTGTTCCAAGTAGATATAAAATGCATGTTATACTTTGGAGAGAGACGGTTGCATCAGCTGTTGCACATCCATCCCTCGATTCTTCATACAAAGAACCTAACTGGGCCATCACCTGCTTATCATCCATCAGAAATTAAAAAATAAAGATGAAGATAGGCCCGTCATGGTAAGGGTCGGATTCATAAAGCTGTGTTTGACGCCAGATCTTCAATAAGTTGGATTCAATTTATGTAGTTATTGATTATAATATGATTATGATGCGACATGACAGTGTAAAATTGCATGATACCAGTAGTGTAATATTTTGAATCCAACAATAAATTGTCAATTTCCATCTAAAAATCAGCATAGACAAGTAATCAAATGGAGCAGAAGACAAGACCTGCTCACGTTCACTTTGGTGTTCTTCTAATATTCCACTAGCCACCATGTCTAGGGGTACATCAATCCATACTGAAATCCCATGTCTGAGAAGAGCTCTGTATACGTTTGTAAAGCAAGTTAGGATAGAACATAGTAAGTATTAATAATGAACGAATACCGTAAGAAGATATTCCGCATACAGATTAGTTGAACTTTGAACTGCACCATTTCCAGCACAAACCACCAATCTACCCATGGACGACAACTGCTTCAATACTTCAGTCTGCACCAGTATGCCACTTCAAATATAAGTAAAGAGGTTTAAAAAAATGATTAAACCACGAAAACCAATCAAATTAAATCGTTGTTATATTTAGAAGTCTCTTTTCCACTTTCAACTAGTTGAAAGACCTTATAATTCTTAAATTGTACACGATTGATTCAAATTTTGCACATGTCCAAAGTTATTCACTTATAAGTCCAAACAGACGCACCAAACCAATTATATATTAGCCTGTCTGGTATGGTTTGGTTTCCCTTAAAGATTTTAAACCAACCAAACCTGATTGATCTCTGATTTTCCCTCCACACCATCGAAACCGACTATCAACACAAATGTAAGCACTCAAAGTCAACAACTGAGGCATTTACATATATGTTGGCAGCTAATACATATGAAAAATCACCTCCGATTCTCGGAAGCCCTGCTCATCGATCTCTTTGAAAGACTTAACAGCAGATTTAGCTCCAGCAGCTTCCTCAACCAAACTATCACTACATGCAGAAGAATACAACGTGTGAAGAGTCAATGTCATATATAAGAAAAATATGTCGATGTCTAATCTTTCAATCACAAACTAGGTACCTGTCGAAGTAGAAATATCTTAATGTTTCCGCTAAAAGCTTCCCCAGACTGGTTTTTATAGAGCTGTTCATCCCTTTTACACGAGAGAGAAAAAGAGATTAATTTCTCGCAAGTGTAAAACACTAACAAAACACCAGGAAAATGATTTCTGGTTTCATAACTGATGCTTACCCACAAGAAATATGGACGTTCCTTTGAGTCCAGGGGATATATCCGCTGCCTTCTTCTGAATTAAAACTGAACACTTAAAATTAAAACTTCAAACCACGAGAAAAATCACCCATTCTAAAGAACAACAAATAAAATTCTTAAATCAAAGAGAAGCAAATGTAGGTGCATAAGTTTGAGGCAGAAGGGAATAAGAAAAGGGTAACCTTCACTGCGAGAGAGCGATCAAGCACGCCAACTCCGGCTGCTAAATGTACGAGGATGGATAAGTTGGGACATAAAAATCAAAAAATAAATAAATAATATTTTACAATTAAAGTAAACAAACATAATAAGGTCGAAAAAAGTCAAACAGAAAAGAATCCATGGGGTTTTGAAGCTAGAAAAACCAATAATCAAGCAGTTGGTGTGCAACCCAGAAAACAAAAATCAAAATTCAGAGACCCCAAACAAAGAAAGGAACAATTTAAGGAAGGAAGGAACTCACGAGAAGAAATCCCATCGGTGGCGAAGCAGGCAAAGGGTGTGGTGAGAAGACGTCTTCGGAATCGGAATTGGGAGAGAGACGTGGTGGGGATAAGTGGGCGAGATTGGGAAGTCCTCAAAAGGGGAAACAAAGGAGTGTGAATTTGGAACTTTGTTGTTATTGTTGCTGTTATCTCCATGGAAACTGGAAAAGGATTTAGCTTTACTCCTTTCTTTCACTGGGTTTGCTCTGCTCTGCCCTACTCTGTTTTGCAGTTTATACGGTTAATCAACTGTCTTCCAATTCTATTACTACTACTAGTCGGTCTTGCTGTTGTGCAAATGTAACCTTATCTCCTCCAACAACTTATCTAGCGACATGTTTTTTTTTGTTTTTTGTTTTTTGTTTTTTTAAATCAAGAAGTAAATAAATAATTAAATATATATATATATATATATAAAGATATATTCGGATGAAAATAAAAATGAGTTAATGATTTAAGTGTATATATTTATATATTTTAGTAAACATAGCTAGCACACACAAACAATTTTTCACCGGACAGATCGACCACAAGGGTTTTCAGAAAAAGGAACCATATGAACCTATTAGTGAACCCCACTAAGTTACAACTTCCAGATAATTGCTGACTAAAAGAAAACTTATAGGCACTTATAAGCCACTCAATGTCATCACTCCCAGCCGATGTGGTATTCACCAAGTAGCTTCTATAGTTTTTTTTTTTTTACACAACAAGCACACACAAACAACTTCCCATGGGGCAAATCAACCACAATAACCTTTAGGAGGAACCAGGTGGACTCATAAGTGAACCTTACTAAGCTTGCATTTGGTTCGTCAGTTGGAGATGAAATTTGAAGTTAGAATTGGTTGACTTTTAAAAAACTAATTATAAATTTTGTTGACTTTTCAGAAAAATACAAAAACTAAGATAAAATGATACAGTTTAGTTGGAGTTAAACTTAAATGCCAAACAAAACCTAAGTCACAACTTCCAGGCAATTGTTGACTAAAAAAGAACTTATAAACACTTATAATTTTAATTATTAATAAATTTATCTTTATTTTTAGAACTTTTAAAAACTAATTACAATTTCATGACTCAGGCACTTTGCCGATGAAAAAGTAAAAGAAAATATCAAAATGCCCTTAAATAGACAAAAACTATTTTTGAAACTACATTTTTCATGAGAAAAATAATGTGCAAAATCTTTTAAATATTAGGAAAAAAACCAAATTCAAGATTTTTTTGTGGAAATGTTATGCTTTGTTTTAGGATTTTTCATGTTTTTAAATGTTTAAAATAGATACATAAATTATTAGTGGTTATTCCTTTTATGGTGTCCAATTTTATTGCAATTAACAAATGACACAAGGGATGAAACTAAGAAAGCTCAAAAAATTCTAATTATATTTTTGAATTTTAAAAAGATCAAGAGATTTTTTTTTTCCACCATCAAAAATAGCTCTTCCAACTAATATAGAAATGCTCAAATCACTTCAAATGTCACTCCTTTTAATCACTCTTATATTTTTCTTTTTGTCACCTCAAATTTCATGCATGTCATTTGTTTCTCGTGTATTGACTATCGGTCCTCGATCCATGATTGAAATACAACGGTTTGATATGATTGTTATTTGTAGTCATTAGTTGTAGTAATCTCAACTCAACTTGTCTTATTTGTTTGATTGAATAAAACAACTATTTTAAAACTCCAAGATCGAAGCAAAGTTTAGGAAAAGATGGCTCATTAGAAAATCTGTTGAAACTTTTTGGGACTAAAACGAGTAAAATAACCAAATGAACAATTTGCTGAAGACTTTAAGCCAAGTTCAAGACACGCATGTAATTTGGAAATTCATGACAGCCAAATTCAACAAGATTCTCAGACTTTAAAAGAGGGGTAAAATGAAGTCCAAGATTACTTGGTTCTTCCTAGCTACAAAAGCAACAAAGACATTTAGGTAACGATCCAACTACTAATGGAGGTCCAAAGAATGCAAAATCCCCCCACTTCCTTGGTCATTCATCATCACTCGGTAAAAATACAACAAAATTCCTCGTGCGAAAAGAAGATATTTACGACACATAGTAACAACAATCGTGTAGAGTTTAGTTTCCCATCATAATCAATCACTAACGAAGGATGAACCAACGATCGGGATGAGAAACTAAACAAATTTATGCAACATCATATTTACAGACGACCACCTAAACACAAAACTAAAGAGAGCCCAAAACAATCTTCCGCCGGGCAGACTTCGAAACAAAAGAGAGAGCGAAGGAAAGAAAAAAAATCGCAGCTTCAAACTAATGTTGCATCGGATCAGCTCCCACCTGCATCCACTGAAAAGGTCCGAACTCAAAATGACCGTGTTATGCAAAAACTATGATCAGTTCAAGACTTCAAGTGATGACCCAATATTTTTTACGAACCGCACTAAGCTGCTTGCTCAGTTTTTTAAGGAACAAAATAACGGGAGACCAGCACATAATTTACTCTAAGATCGTTCTTCAGTTCTACTACTAGTGTATTTAAAATTTTCAGATCGTTATTAACACATATGTTGGCTACCAGCAATGAACCAGCCAAAGATGAAAATTAAAAACGATGCAAAATGAAACGTGTATCGTGAATCACATTAACGAGGTAAGATATACCAAGGACTACGAAGTTCTCTTCAGTAAATTGGAGGTGTGGATGCCAATGCATATGGTGGTAACATTCTAGCACACTAGCACCGCATATTAGTTTGAAAACTATGCTCACCTTGTATCGGACTAGATTGAGAGGTCACTTCAGAAACAGTTGGTACTGGGTTCATATTTGAGAGTAAAATAGGCGTTAAAGGAGGTGAATTAACATCTTCGGCCTTGTTAGGAACTTGAGGAGACTCGAAATGCTTGGCTACATGCAATGCCATTTCTCTCTGACTGCTCGAAGGAATAGAGAAGCTCCGAGAAACAATCAATGGTGGAGTTGGAAGAGGAGATGCCATATTGATCCTATTTGTAGCGTTAAGCTCTTGATTTCTTAAGACCAATGGAGCAGAGTGGCCAACTAAACTAGGAGATCTCGATGCCTTAGCAGCTGAACTACCTGGAGGCCTAGGAAGCTCGTGAAGCTCACTTATCCTGGGTGAGGAAGCAAGGGGCGGTGAAGCACTTGGGGATACTTTTGGAGATGAAGACTGAGGCATTTGTGAACGTGATGCCGTTCCAGATGGTAGCTGGGGAAATTCGGCAGATGCAATGGGGCCGCTGGTAGACGAAACGGGCTTTGTGGATGATGGCTTACCAATCAAGGGACCAGAGAAGGCTTGTCTTTTGTTCTTCTTAGTATCGTCAGATGCATTAGCCACATCAAGCCGTGGTAATGCAAGAGGAGGAGGTAGATGGATAGAGGATTTAGTACTGCTTTCCTTGAGTGCCGATTGTGCTTTAAAGGTATTAACCCCTGACGAGGTACCATCACCATCGTCTTTTTCATGCTTCTTTTCTTCCAATGGCAAAGAATGCCACAAATTAGGGGTGTGCCCACTTGGCTTTGGGTGGACTGAAATGCTATGCTTTGATGTCGTAGAACCCTTTGCATCAGTAGGAGTGGGAAGCACATATGTGTTAGATTTACGTGTAGACGACATTTGTTGCAATTGTCTAGCTTTCTCAGCTGGATCAAACTTCTTCTCTGCAGAAATTGGGGCTGAGTAGCTGCTAACTCTTGGTTCTCTACCGGACACCTTGAAATCTCCTTGGTTTCTATCTACAGTCATCTACATTTAGAAAATTTACCGTTAAAAGAAAGAAAAAAGAGAAAAAAGCCACTGTCCCTCTTAAGAAAACATAGATCTCTATGCAAATCCTGGAAAATAAGACCCGAGCCTATATTATTTATTTATTGCTAAAGAAGTCGTTGATATTTGGACACCATGCGTTTGGTTCTAAAAGCTTCAGTATTTCATCATAAGAAATTAATATATATTGCGTACATGGTTTTTGATTATTGAGGTAACAATTTTCGGAAGATTCTGAATACCAGACTGTTACAACTGAAAATTTTCAATTGCAGGGCCTATTGGATCATACCTCTGCATTTTCCAACTTTGCACCTTGGGGAGACAATACACCGTCTTCATCCACCTGTCAAACAAGCCACAGAAGTTTTTTCAAAAGAGAGGACAAAACAAGCCACAGACGAGGGTGAAAATAAGCATTGAAAAATAAACAACCAAATCTCAATATCATGATCACTGCGTCAAATGGTTACAGCCCTAAAGAATATGCACTAGTTAGAGAAGAGCCACAACCCGACTGGTATTTAGAGGACATAATACCATGCATGTCAAACAGAAAACTCGGCCAAAATCAATCAATTTCGTAAGCTGTGGAATCTATATTTAGGTTTTAATCGGCCATATTAGCCTGACAGGTCAAGGACTTGGACGAGTTCTCAAAGAATTTCCTCTTCGGAAACCACCCATCATAATATCTACTCCATGCAAAACGTTACTGGAAATTCAATGATCGTTACAACCAAATTAACTCGTCATTCCCTTTTCTTCACAATAATTTTACTTTTTGGGACTTGGGAGAAAGGGTAAAGATTTTAACTCAATAAATTTCAAAAGATTGTTGCATCTAATAGGAACCATGAAAAACTAGCCTTTTCTGTTGGAAAGGTAAAGAGCACAAAAAATTGGGTTAGGAACTCTCCAAAGTGCTTTTTACCTTGCCCATGATCGCAACTATTTTCTTCCCTAGGTTCTTACCTCCATCGAATTCCTGGATGTCGGGATAACATCTAGTCCCTGCTTATGTGGTCGATGGTCAAAACTCAATTCCCCAAAATCATTAGCATCATTCCCATTCTCGTCGTCATCATCACCATCTTCTCCATCATAATCTTCAAGTCCACTGAATTGATATTCAATGTGCTGCTGTTCTGTAACGAATCTCACATGTGGCTCAACAGCTTCAAGTGATTTAAGTCCCTTCCGAAAGAAATTCAACTGAATTCAAAATAACGAGAAAAAAAAAATGTTTAATAACGCAATTTTTGGGAAATTATTAAATTAAAACTTTTAAGAATCTAAGAAAGAAAACCTGTGCTGCATGGTGACGAGCTGCCTGTGTGAGAAGACTCCGGGACTGCCCCTGCTTTAGAGATTTCAAGCGGAAAACACATAAAGTTGCCTCCTCATCATATGCATCATGAGCCGCTCGCAGTTGCTGTGAAGTAAAACTTTCACTTTTCCCACCTTTCGGCTTGCCTTTTTCTTTCTGTTGTGTTACCATGTACTCGTATACACTCCTGAAGAAATCTTTGAAAGTAAGAAGAAAATTTCTCCACCATCAAACAAAATTGTTAGAATGAAAACATACAGACCTTTTCTCATCACATTGTCGCTTCATCTCCTGTACCAAAGAACAACAGGACATTGAGCCAAATATGTTTACAAAGAAACACATTACACAAACAAATGTTTAGAAATCAACATATTCATATTCAGCATATCTAGAAAATACCATTAGATACCTTTTGCAGGTCAACAGCTACAAATGCCAAAAACGTTGTGTAGCAAAACTACTTTTAGAAACAAAAAGGAAACCAGAGATATTTTTGTGTGGCAAGGACAACTTAAAAGGTATGTGAACAATGAAAAAAATATAACATAGTACCAAAGAATTGGAACTGCAACCAAGTGTAGTGTGTAAAGTCTAAAAGCAGCCGGCAATGATGAGGAAGAGCGTACCTCAACTGTCCGAAGTTCATTGAGAAGAGACTCTGATGGATTGGTAATTGTCGTAAATATATGAGAACGCTGAAGTAAAAATAATAGTTAATCAACGCCAAAATGAACTTAACTGGAGCAATACTCTAAAGGATGTTTCTTTTGAAACAAAACAATTAAAAGCACTCACATAGCTATCAACAAGTTTTTGAAGTTCAAACTGTACTTTCCCTAACATTAGTAAAACTCTACCTGCAGATAAAACATATATCTTGTTAAAGGACAAGCAATATCAAATTCAAAATAACCAAATTTCAAACGAGAATTCTATGGTGATACTAATCTCAGATTAAAAAAAGTATAAAAAAAAATTCTGTAGTGGTACCCCTGGCCAAGAAAGAAAATGAGGGAGCAGATATCGCCTTCGCTCTGCCCATTGTCTCACCAAGAAAAATTAATGTATTTTTTATGCACTTAGTACTTCCTCCCTCATCAGTAATGCAGTTTTCTCCAATGAACAAGCCAACAAACAAAAAGGAAACCTACTGATTCACTTACCACTTTCTTCATCCTCGTTCAATGCATTTTTCTCCATTAAACAACCTCCCATTTCCCGTAGTGATTCCGAGAACTCTGCAAGTGCAGCTTAAGATCAATTGGGAGAAGCCTACAATCTTAATTTGTGTATAAATATGAACAAATTATATTTGACATTAGCTTCATCACGTCAACATTTAGCTTCATGAACTTAATAGAGATACTGATAACTTGCAGCAACATTACCATGCTCCTAGAAACTTCTCTTTAAAAAAATAATAATAATAATATATTTACGCCATGATCAATCAACAAAGGTATAAGTCAAAGAACAATTTATACCATATGCACTGTTTGCTGTAGCAGCAGCAGCAGAAAGTAAGCTATCATAGCAATTTCTCATATCTTGCATGTCCTACAAAGTTGAGCAAATCCAAATAATGTACAAAATAAATCATCAGTTAAGCAAAAAAATAAAATAAATAAATAAATAAAATGAAAGAGTTAAAAAAATTTAATGCATCTTTGTGTATCTGTACATCTGACTTACTTGCCTGGAGTTAAGCAAAGCCTATCCGTTTACACTAAACCACTTAAATCCACTGGTCAACAATTACATTACAATTACAAACTTTTTCACCACTAATTTGATGGGCCATGGACAGAACCGTTAGCAAAATGATAATTGGACAACGAAGAAAAATTGAGAATAAACAAACATATAAAGTGCAATAGATTAAAAGAAAGCTGCAATGAAGTAAAATCGTTAGAAACAATAAATCTGAATTATAACATAGATGTTGAAGGAAAGCTGAGGCCCTTATGCCACACGGTTTCCTTAAAACAAATTCGCCCCCTCACCGTCAATGTGAAAGGTTTGAATGGACGTCTGTCCTTCAGGAAACAATGACTACAGGTAGCAATCAAGCACCACGGACCTACTTTTGGCTAACTGAACAGTAAACAAACTCGATCACACTGAATCCTAGATGCACTAGAGAATATAGAAAATCTAGAGAGAGCTATATTTTCCAATGTCTTTGAAAGAGTAGAGGAGAACCTCTTTTATAAGGCTTTTGCGAAAACATGGCCATAAATCCGAATCAATTTCGAAATTTTTTCGAAATTAACTTCTCCATATTAATTTCAGAACTAGTACATTTAATTATAGAATTAAGTCAAAACGTTTTTGAAGCTTAAAAGTTGACTGTTACAAACCTTTATAACCTTCCAGCAGTTAACTACATATTTATTTTTGAACCCGCAATTTTTTCTATAACATTCTCCAACTTCATGGGTGCACATTACAAGTTAATTTTTCATTCACCCGTTCATTATTTTTAAGCATATGCCATATCCACATTGACCTGTAACAAGTATGTTGTGGATCCCACTCAAAATTAAGCTGCATAAATGGTACCCAAACATGGGTTTTCAAGCCATTTTCCAACAAGAACAAGCATATTAGCTAGAACCATAGTCACTCCTAGGCAAGCTATACAGGTTCAACTTTTTATTTTATTTTGCTCTATTTTTTACGATATACGACTTATAACTCCCATTTATTAAAGAGAAACAAAAACACACTAGGATTCGAACTGGGAACTCCTACCTAAAACCCCTCCCCTTCCGCCATTGAGCTAGTCCCAACGGGGAAAACTATGTTCAGCTCAAATCTCAATCTATTGTTTCTATCTAATTCGAGGACAATTACACTTGTTTGATTGCAAGCATAACAATATGTTTAGCCATTCTTAACACTCATTTCCTGTTAATGAATGCACATATCTCTAACGTCAAAACACCAAAATCTATAAACGGAAAGAGGAATTAGCCAAACAGCAACTAGATAGCTATAATCTCGTTCTCATCATTTATCAAAATAATAATAAATAATAATAAAAATAAAAACAGCGATAATTATGATGAAACAACTGAGGCAAAGCTTTTTTTAAAGGTTTTGGCCATTAAAGAATAATTAATCAGCAGTTCATCAGCTCCGAAACAGTTTTCAGCATTAAATTAGAGCAGAAATGGAATTAATCAGGGAAAATTAAACAAAACAAGAAAGAAAAAAAAGAAGAAGGAGAAAAGGGAAACCTTAGCAGCCTGAGCAAGCTCATCTAACTGAGCGGAAGATTGGAGGTCTCGCTTTTCCCTGGAATCGTTCTTGGAGAGCGCGAATTTGCGGAGCTTACCGAGTGGAGACTTCATTTTGGGAAAACCCTAACGCAATGACCCCCCAACCGGAGAAGCGGAGACGAATCGAATCGGCGGTTTTCCGTAGCTCGGAATTTGTCGCGACGAAGAATTGACGACCGCCGTGCACCGAATCCGCCGGACCCGACGGCGGAGATTAATTGGGCAGCTTCAACGACATTGACGACTCAGACGAAGAAGACGAACAACAACAACAACAACAACATAAACGACGACAAGAAGCAGCTGCTGCTGCTGAGCTCGTCCGGTCAAAACGACTCGTAACAGATCACCCCAAGAGAGATATAGAGAGAGAGAGAGAGAGAGGAGACGAGAAAATGGAAATCTAAATGAGAAAACGGGAAGAGTGAGAAAAATTATACACAAAATGAGAAAATAAAAAATAGAACAAAAAATTTTTTTTTAAAGCACGGAAAAGAAGAAAATGAAATTAGAAAATGTAAATTATGTGCAAGGACTGTACAAGATAAAGAAAAATATTAATTATGTAACCTTGTTTTCAAACTTGCTTTTTCTAAATTGATACTTGTCTATAGATTATTTTCCTTACACGAAAAAAAAAAAAAAAAAAAACCTGGAAAAAAGATTTTTTTTTTTTTTTTTGAGGGATCGTAAAAAAGATATTTTAATTTGTGATTTTTTTTTTCAAAAAATTTAACGTAGTTGTATAAAATGAATACTCATACAAAAAACCGACGAAATAAATAAAATTCTTATGAAATGTATTGTTATTATTATGTTATAACGCATAATTCTAAACAGTTAATTGCATCTCGATTTTGTTAATATTAAAAATATGCAAAAAAAATTGAATAGAAACTTGATAGTTAAAACTGCATAATTAAGAAATGTTATTTTCTTTGAATGTATCACAAAAAAATTTTAAGGTTAATAAATTTTATAAAAAAAAAAAAGAGTAAGGATTTAGAACTGAATAAAATTTCCTTAAAAAAAAAGAACTGAACAAAAATAATATCCCATAAATTAAAAAAGTTCTTAAAAGGTAATAAATATTTATATTTATACTTAAAAAAAGAAGAAGAAGAAGAAGAAGAAGAAGAAACCTACGCACTCTGATGAGGTGCCACGTTTTACGAAGGACAGTGTTGGTAATTTACCAACTCTCATACAATGAAGAGACAAAGCGAGAAAGCGGAATCCAGTACGGGCGAAGGACAGTGTTGGTAATTTATAACTCTCGTACAATGAAGAGATAAAGCGAGAAAGCGGAATCCAGTACGGAAGTTAGTACATAGTTAAGGCGGAGATCGGCCGCTAGATTTCGTAGGATGACTTACATTTTGTCCAAGGGCGAAAAAATGGCGTACATCTGAGATGGTAGGACTGAGATCGTGCCACGTGGCAAGAAGAGAGTGGTTGAAGGAAATGGGAAAATAGAGAGACAGGGGGATAGAGTTGGGAAGTGGGAGTTCGTGACGGTTTGTTTGTTTGTTTGTTTGTTTGTTTGTAGTATAATGTAATGAAGGAGTCAAAGTCAAAGAAAGCTGAAGGACGAATAGTGACACGGAAAGAAGCGGCTCTGTATTCTTTCTATTTACTACTATATATCTCTAGAACTCGAAAAAAAAATTAAAACCCAAAAAAAAAAAAAAAACTATCTTACTTTGAAATTTGACCATCATGGGTGGGTGGGTCAGATTCTCCACCACCACTCTTGTATCCAATTACCTTTTTACCCCTCCACTTCATTTTGATTAAGGGTCCGTTTGGTTCACCAGTTCAATCCCAACTTTTCAACTCAAATTTTATCTTTTTCCTCAAAAGTCTTTGTCTTTTTCCCAAAAAATTTTTTGTCTTTTCTGAAAAGTCAACAAAATTTATTATTTCAACTTCAAAATATCAACTTAAACTTGCGAACCAAACGGACCCTAAATGAATTTCTCAACATGTCAGTTCAGATTTACTATTCTATTTTCTTGTTAATTCACTGTCATTTTAATTATACATTTTTACATTGGAGTAAATCTTTAAAATTTTCATATATTTAACACTTCTATTTGTGTGCAGGTTAGATGATATGACCAAAAGTGGAAAAAGAATAAAGAAGAATAAAAATAAGATAACAAATCCGAATTTTTTTAACTAAGTTATTAAATTATATATTAAACTACTCAATTTTTCTACTTTTGAGATTTTTGTAAGAAAGTGCAAAAGGGCGTTGTTATTTATAATTATTAGTAATATATTAAGGTAAGTTATTCGTTTAGTTCTACAGCTGTTAAAAAAATAAATAATAATAATAATAATAAGTAGATCTCGTAATGTTATGTTTAACAGTTTTGATGCACACACATATACATGAATATAAAAAATACACATTTAAAATAATTTTTTTGCACTTCCGTTTTGTATCTAATTTTATTAAATTTACATGTTTCTTCCTATTACAAAAGCATGTGTTATAAAATAACGATGGTTTCCCTTTTTCTCTCTTCTTTTTTTTTTTCTCTCAAATTTTTCATAAACTAAGGTTTCCCTTTGTGTAAAACTTCCGCCGTAGCTGCCGTCGTCGCCGTGACTGATGAAGGTGATCGGTGGTTCAATGATCTCGGCAGAGATAGAGTCGAAGGGTCCTAATTGGGAGTTTCTTAACCATATCTAACCAGCGAGCTTTCGACGATTTGGGACCCAGCAAGGCCTTGGTGATCTGATAATTGGTGTGGCGATCTATTATCTCCAATCAAGTCGATTAATTTCCTCTGAGTTGTGGCATGCGGCAGAGTGGTTATTCCACGTGGGGCGAAAATTTTGCGGGCGATGTTATTTTATATTCATGCATTGTTTTTGTGTTTAAGTTTTAGTTTTGTAATAAATGAGATAGTTCTCTCACCTCCGGTTTGTTTTTGTGTGTGTGTTCTACTTGAGTTGTTTTTTAGTAATATATGTCTATGGGTTCTGTTAGAATTGGGCATACACGGAGTTTGTTGCAGTTTATGTGATGCGAGTAACTATTTCTCGATTGATCGGAATATTTCATCGATTATAAATGTTTTTTTACAAAGAGCTTTATACATGTTCGATTAAAGGATTGCCGAGGAATTCAATGAATTTCCTCGTCATCGGGCCTCGGATTATCTCCTCTTCACTGAGCTTCATCAGATTTTACTAATGGAATCGATCTTAGTTGATGGTTATGTCTCTTGTAACACATGATTGATTCATCTTTGATATTGGTGTTTGTACCTAATTTTTCACTTTTTTTTTTTTTTTTTTATAACAATTATTGATTGTGGTTTGACCAAGTGGGAAAGAAAATACTTTTGGAGGATAATCAATGAAACAGAAAGAGAAAGGTTGAAAAATAAGTACTGCTAATTAAGGAGTTAATTGGTTTGAAGGTAACTACTAAATCCTAAATATTAGTTAGGTTGCTGCCCCATAAAATGAAGATGATGAAAAATATCTGTAGCGTTAAAGTAGGAAATGGAAAAAGTTGGTGAAGCTGAAAATGAGAGTTTGGTGCGGGTTTTGATGAAACTGTTTTCTTATTGGTGAGTGTTGAATGGCAAAGCATTGATTAAGGTTTTCATCCGATGATATGGGGCCAAACACACATAAATATATATATATATATATATATAAATTTTTATAGCTTCCTACAATATACACAATTGCGTGTGATAAAAGTCGGTGGATTATCAGTGAGAACACATACACAACTATCATATTTATGCAAGAGATATTAAGATTGAATTGATCATATAAACTTTCTTATTAATGCGAGGACAATTTCGGGGACACCTTTAAATACCTCAACTACAACTGAGACCAATAGCCTTCCCATTGAATTTGATTGATACTCTTATATTATTTTTATAATTGAAACTTCACAACTAAAAAAGCACCGAGCTGCTTCCTTTAAATCTTGTCAAATATTTCTTTCATTAATCTATCCTCTCTCTCTCTCTCTTTTCATACAAGAGTCCTTTAGCATAGGACACAAAAATGTCTTTTATTTATTACTATTAGAGGTTAAATTTATCTCATAACGTAAAATTATCATATTACTATATTATTTATATATGAATTAATGATTTTTTCACCTTGAATTAACTTTTGAAAATGTGTTTTATCCAAATCTATTAATCCAATATGATACAATTATAAACTGTTCCATGTTATTAAATTCTGTAAAGTTATGCATGCTGTGCCGGTAGAGTTTTTTTTTTTTTTTTTTTTAATATATTAAAGAATTCTCCTTTGATCTCTCTCTCTCTCTCCTTTATTTATTTATTTTTTTTTTTGGGGTGTAAAGAGAGCTAGCTAGCTGCTATTCCAAACGTAACCTCATGAGGATCTTGAAACTATGATGCACTATGATTGAGACAGGAAACGAAAAGGGAGATATATTGATGTTTGAATAAAGACTTTTTTCCGTTTGGTCAAAAAAGCGTGCTGTGTTTTCTTGAAACCTAATTAATCTTAGGGTATGGCTGTGGTAGAGACCCTCAAAGGGTCTCTACCATACATCCCTTTCTTTTTGGACCGTCCGATTCAATCGGACGGTTAAAATATTATTGATTTACTATGTTTATCATACACCTTACCTCACACAATCCTTCCCACCCAAACTCTTCTCCGTCGCCGGCGATCTTCTCGCCGCCGGCAACCGACGCCGGTGACCCCCTCCGGCCCCCAGCCCCGGCCGCCTGACGCCGGCGACCGGCGACCATTTTCTCTCTCTTTTCTTCTCTCTCTTCCCCTTTCTCTCTCTTCTCCTCTCCCCCGACGCCGGCGACCCACCTCCGGCCCCTCCACCACCAGTCCCAGTCCCGGTCCCGGCCGCCCGCCCGCCCGCCGGCGACCTCCCTCTCTCTCTTCCCCTTTCTCTCTCTTCTCTTCTCTCCCTCTTCCCCTCTCTCTCTTCCCCTTTCTCTCTCTTCCCCTCACTCCCGCCGCCCCTCACCCCCGGCCCCCACCCCCAGCCCCCCGGCCCCCCCGTGCAGCCCCCCCTCCCCCGTGCACCCCCCACCCCCCTCCCC
Organism: Ficus erecta; assembly: GCA_008635985.1. Classification (NCBI taxonomy): domain Eukaryota; kingdom Viridiplantae; phylum Streptophyta; class Magnoliopsida; order Rosales; family Moraceae; genus Ficus; species Ficus erecta. The sequence continues at coordinate 26,586 of BKCH01001730.1, forward strand.
CCCCGGCACCCCCTCCCGTCGGCCCGCAAAGAGAGAGAAGAGGAAGAGAGAGAGAGAAGAGGGAAGAGAGAGAGAGAAGAGAGAAGAGAGAGAGAAAGGGGAAGAGAAAGAGGGGGGGTCGTCGGGGGGGGGGGGGTGCCGGGGGGGCAGGGGGGTGGGGGGAGGCTGGGGGGTATCGGGGGGGCTGGGGGTGGGGGGCGGCAGGAGAGAGGGGAAGAGAGAGAAAGGGGAAGAGAGAGAGAGAGAGAAGAGAGAAACGGAGGTCGCCGGCGGCCGGCCGGCCGAGGCTAGGACCGATGGTGGAGGGGCCGGAGTGGCCGGAGTGGGTCGCCGGCGTCGGGGGAGAGGAGAAGAGAGAGAAAGGGGAAGAGAGAGGGGAAGAGAGAAGAAAAGAGAGAGAAAGGGGAAGAGAGAGAAAATGGGTCGCCGGCGGCCGGGGCTGGGGAGGCCGGAGGTGGTTCGCCGGCGTCGGGAGTGAGTCGCCGGCGTCCGTCGCCGGCGGCGAGAAGATTGCCGGCGACGGAGAAGAGTTTGGGTGAGAAGGATTATGTGAGGTAAGGTGTACGATAAATATCGTACACCATCAACGTTTTAACCGTTCGATTGAATCTCAACGGTCTAAAAAGGGCTCTACCGGTAGAGACCTTTCTAAGGTCTCTACCACAGATTCTCCCTTAATCTTAAGACAGCCGAGAGAAGAATATCAAGCAGCTATATATATATATATATATATATATATATAGAAAATGGCCGCCTAGTCCCATTAGTTTAAGACTTAAAGACATTAAACATCAAGATATCCAAGCAATGTTGGTTGGAATTTCTTAAGAATTTTTGACGAAAAATTTTGAACAGTACCGATTTTAAACATCACTATTAATAAAAAATATGTCACATATATATTTAACGGAGGAAACACACCTAATTTAGTATGGACAAAAATCCCATTCACATTTTGAGAATTTAATTTTTAACCTATATTTTTACCACCATTTTATAGAAAAATTCCAACTGCGCCCACCTCAAATTTTAATATGTCAATTTTACTCTTTAAGAATTTAGTAGAATGTAGTTACTCGCTTACTTTGTAAGAAAATTTTTATTGCATTCATACTCAACAATTCAATTATAGTTATGTCCTTCTTTAGGAACAAATTATCTATAATTTTATTATAGCACCCCCATTGGAAAAATTTCGTGACTCCGCCGCTAGATTTTTAGATCTCATGTCGTAAGATTTACCTTTTATATGAGGTTGGTACTCAACATGACTAGTGTCATTTCCATTAATTGTTGTAATGAATGACAATTAGCCTTTTAATTTCTAAGGATCCTGAAAATTTATTATCGTAAAGCTCATTTTTTCACCCTCCTAAACTCCTGATAATTTGGTATAGATATTCACTAATGCTGGTCTATACTAGCCAGCAATGAGTTGAAACGGGCATTCAGAGAATCAACTTTTATATATGGGAAGTGTATAAATACATTTTCAGTTGAACTATAGACATATACAAGTACAAATGTACATGTATACATACAGACCAGTCTTGTTTGTCAGCCTTTATAACAATGAACCAAAAAAGAGATAAAGAACTAAAAGAAAGAGCAGAGAATTAAGAGTTTGTGTTGGGTCTTCATAAACAAGAGCAATATGTTCATGTGGTCGCAAGCATAACCTAGTGAAAATTCTACACATAATTATATGATAAAGTTAAGAGTTCGAATCCTCTTATCCCCAAATTTCAAAAGAGAGATCGACATGTGATCATCTCAAAATGGAACAGTACTTTCTGTTTCTGGCTTGCCTACAACTCCTGGCTATGGCACCAGTTATCCTTCTCAGTACACTGCTTTCCTTTTTCACTCTTTGAACTCCGCATTCCTGCCCAAGCCCAACACAACGACCTTACATGAACAATATTTCATAAAATATACACACACACACATAAGTAAAGTTCCGCACCAGGACTCAAACCATATGTCTCTCGGAGAAATTCACTGGTCGAAACTCTTTACAATCAGATATATATATATATATATATATATATATAGGGTAGTAGAATATGATAATTTTGAAACCATACGTACCAAATCATGCCGTAATTAAGTGTTATTTATTTATTTATTTATTAAAAAGGTAAACTCAATGAAACTTCATGGAAGGATTATCAGTGGGATTTATCTTAATATTTCATCCTACTAAAAATCATTTTTAATTATTTTTATTTGTTTTTTCGGACATTTTATCTGCTTCTTGACTATTTGTAATTAACAGGAAATCAAATAAAGAAAAGTAAGGACAACTGGACAAGGATACCTTGTCGAAATCGGGAGGTTGCTCCATCGGTGACATGTATATCTTTGCTTCATCAGCATTACCTGCAATATTATGTAGTCAAAATGTGAAAATAATATCACATTAAAACTCAAATGATCCTTTGAAATAGGAGTGAGTAAAATAATCGTTTAATCCTAAAAACAGTCCAAATCATATCATCCCACGTGATGTGGTGCAGTTTGAGGATTAATTAGCACTTAACAGCTGCATGCGACGGGTTTGAATTTTCTCAAGACGACAATAACCAAACTGCACCACATAACTTCACTGATGTAATTTTTACATATTTTTATGTATTGCATTACAATTTTGCAAATATGAAATATATTTTTTGGTGCTTATTTTTAGTAATTGTTTTGTAAATTGTTTTATACTTTATTGTATACATTTTCTTAGAATTTAAAAGGGAAAAGAAAAAGTCAAAAAGCCTGAAAAAAAAAAGTCATTTCAATTAAAATTTTAGTTTTGTCCTCTAAATTTTAGTGCTTCAGTAATTTTGTCCCTCCAAACTTTAAAAATTGGTGCTTATCAATAAAACTGTTAGCAAGAATGTTCATTGAACTTTAAATCATTAGCAAACACACCCCTTATGTTATATTTTAATCATGCATGCAAGACTCAAAATATGATAGATCGAACTAGTGCTTTTTTAATCCTAACAGTTTAAATTTAGAGAGGTGTAAGCACCAATTTCAATGTTCGGGTAAAGTTACATATGCACTAAAGTTTAAGGGATAAAAATAAAGTTATTTCAAGTCTTATATGGCTAAGGTAGCATAGCAGTGGTGTTTTTATTAATGGTTTAAAGTTCAAGGGGAATTTTTGCCAACAGTTTATAAGCATCAATATTTACATTAGTTCATGGGGGTAAAGTTGCCAGAGCATCAAAATTCAGGGGTGGAAATAAAATTTGTCATTTTTTAATAAATAAACTAAGTTATTTAGGTTGTCAAAAGTAATCAAGGTTCAAGGACAAAACTAGACAAACACACCGCATAAAATTAATGTGGTTTGCTGTGGTTATTTAATAAAATTCATTTTACTCTACTTGTAGTTTGGCAAATACTACTTTTGATTTATTAAAAAAGAGAGAGAGAGAGAGAGAGACACACACACACACACACACACACAAACAAAACGGACCGCACTCATCCCTACTTTTAGATATTGGTAATTTACGTGGTATGCCAATCAAATTAAAATGATATCTGTGAATCATCTGTTTTTTTTTTTAAAAAGCACCATTACTCTTTCTTCTCCCTCTCGATCTTGAACCATTCTTTGAATGCAATACTCTCTAAAACTTGGAGATCTCGGAAATTTCAATCCATCTTCCCTTTCTTCTAATTGTCACCAGGATCAACATCCTGATCTCCGCTCTTGCCATCACCTTTTCTATTCTTCTCCTCCTCCGTTGTTTTGGTTTCCAACCTGGGTTGATTTCTTCTTCTCGTTTGGATGTGAAAAAACACGTTTTCTCCCAATTAACTTAACTTGAGAATGATTATTACGATCATGATGATCAGCATGATCAAATGGTAGAGGGTTAAGTAATTGATCTGCCTCTTGATTTTTTTCAAACCTCGAGACGCCACAACCTTAGAAAAAAAAAATATATATATATATATATATATATGTATGTATATATCTAATTAATGTACATCTAGGTAAATGAGTAGAGACCATGCAAGAGAAAGTTTAAAAAAAAAACACCCAAAAAAAAAAAAAAAAAAAAAAGAGAGAAAATGGAATATGGAAGAAGCAAAATAAGAGAATTAATTAACAGCCAGGGTTTTTATAATAAGCATGCATAACGAGCTAGCCATGCATTTTAGTTCCAATAATCATCCAAGCAATCCCACCTGATCGTTTCCTCTCATATCATAGAAACTAAACCCGGACATCCCTTTAAAAAAAAAAAAAATGAAGCCACACAGAAGAAAGAGATAGATAGAGAGAGAGAGAGAGAACGAAGCCGCCCAAAAAGGCGGGAGGGAAGGTTGAACGACTAGCTATGCAGGAAAACACAGAGGTGAACATTAACAAGACTAAGGTAGGATTGAATAATGGCCTACTTCTGGAGCCGATACTAAAATCCCCTTCTAAGGGGATTAGATCATGCACTGATAAACTTTTCCAATCAAATCCTTTAAAAATTTTGGACCATACATGGGATTAAAATTTATTATCCCGATTCAGTTCATAATATCTTTTTAATCATGTGCCCCAAACAGGTTCATATAATATAAACCTTTTTCTCTTATGTTTTTGTTGCTCTTTGCAAAGTCTTTAGATGAACATGTTACATTCGAGTTAAGAATCCATTACCATATTACTTTATATATAATATTGTAGATCGGTACAGATAAAATAACATGATAACAGAATTTTGATTTGTCATTGGTATGTCATTGTCTAAATATGTTACATAGCAAGGATTTCTGTCACTTAGAATAAAAAATATATTCAGTGGTTCGTTCTTGATGTAAAAATTATGTATGCTTTCAGTCAATACAGAATTACACAATGATTGAAAGCTTAAAAAAAAAAAAAAAATACAAGAGAGGAATCACACACATCTTAGATTTCGTGTTTTTTTTTTTTTTTTCCTTTTACTGTATCGAGACAATAATTGGACCCCATAACCTCAACACTTACCTCTCATGATCTTTGTGTCTAGCTCTCGGTCTTTGCTTCACTTAGTTATGTGATTTGGTATAACTTTTCTTTGGATTTTGCTAATTAATATTCTATAGCATTTGGTACGTTTCTAGCTGATATAGGCTCTGCTTAAGATATGCACAGAATTTTCACATCAAAAGATTTTCTTTCAGATTTTTCTTTTGTCTCTTGTCTCTCTCTCTCTCTCTTTCTTTTTTTTTTTTCGGGACCACCTGAATAATTTCTATGACCAAGAGTTGCTGTCAAAAGTTAGTTCTTGGATTCTTCTCTCTGTCATCATCAAAGAATATGGTTTCTACTTTCTAATGATTTTTTTTTTCTTTTTTGCTTATCCTTAAATTTAACAGATAAGCATTTGATGGTTATAAATGGAGCCATTTGGAAAGTGATAACAAAAGCAAGATAAGATCCAGTTATTCCAATAAGATAGTTTTCAATAAAAATAAATTCGTTGTTAGTTATTGCACTCAAATTAGGTATCCAGTTTCCGTTAAGCTTAAGGATCAAAAATAGGCCAAAATCCCAACAAGTATTTATTTTTTTATTTTTTTTATTTTTTAACTTGAAGATGAAATAATTCGAACTATTTATCTTATGATAGAGTCAAGTGTAAAATTACAAACTAAGCTATACCTACAATCACAAATCCCAGTGATATTAGTCACTTATATTTTGAAATTTTATCATTATGTAGTGTTGAAATATAAAACTATTGTTGGCCAAATTCCTAACAGTTTAAGCTTTTGAGATAATTATTAAACTAATATGGTATCAGATAGGGATGTCTTGAGTTTGAACCCCTGCAATTGCACTATTTAACCCATTTATTATCAATTCCTTCCTATAATTTGTATTAGACTTTCAGATTTAATATTTGTCTGAATGTTTGCCCATTATTCTATAAAAAAATCCGTTTATGTGCTCAATAAATAACAAAAATTATAACTCTGCTCCTAACGTAACAATAAAAATAATAATTATATATCCCTACTTAATTAGAACAAAATCAAAAACAATGAATTCATTACTAAAATTCACTCCTAACTGCTTAAGCTTTTGAAAGAATTGGTAAACTAATATGTAGCCATTATTCTATAAAAAATCCGTTTATATGCTCACTAAAAAACAAAAATTATAACTCTGCTCCGAACGTAACAATAAAAATAATAATTATATATCCCTACTTAATTAGAACAAAATAAAAAATAATGAATTCATTACTAAAATTCTCAAGAAATTATTATTCTAACTAAACTCTGAGTACTTATCCATTTTAAGGCTATGTTTAGTAGGAGGGATGGAGAGAGTTAGAGGGATAGAGAATATAAGGATGGAGAGGGTTGGGGAAATCCTTGTTTTATTTGATGGGAGGGAATGAGAGTTGAAAGGATGATGATAGTAATAAATATAATTACTATATTATCTTTTTATAAAATATTTTACTAGTTCAAAACAAGAGTATTACAGTCTTTTCAAACTCAAAAAGTGGAATGAGAGTGGAATGATGCAAAATGGTAAGTCTGGAGGGAGACTCTCTCCCTCCACACGTCTCCTCTCCATCCAACCAAACAATAGAATGAGCATCTCTTTCCACCTCTCTCCCTCTAACGAAACACACCCTAAGAGAAACAAAAGAAAAAGGAGGAAGGTGAAATTAAATAAATTTCAAACATGTCTTCAAAAAAAAAATAAAGAAAATAAAAGAAAGAAAGAAAGAAAGAAAATTCTAACTCCCAGATGTTAAATGTCTTCTTTACCATCATCAAATTCTTGTACCAAAGGAGATGGTAGATTTCAAATTTTTTGTCGTGATATCACAGATCAAATCTGACGGTGGAAAAACGTTTGAAAGGATCAGATTAGTTATTTCCCTTTAAAAAGGGTGTAGCCTTCAATAATGCTACTCCCTAGTAGAATGTATTAAGGTATCGTGGGGTCCAAGGATGGAATTTGCATTGATACATGGTAAACTTATAGTAGAGTTATAATTTATACCCTAAATTTTTAATTTTGATAATTTACACCCTGAACTTATAAATATATAGCAATTTACACCTCATTGACAATAATGTTAATCTTTTAAAGGAAATCGACATGTAATTTATACACAGGTTGTCAATTCATGATATAAATAATCATTTTATCTATGTTAACTCAAATTTATTGCAGTTAAAATCTTTAGTTATGTTTTATAAAATATTAAAGTTTGAATTAACTTTGTTCTAAATATAAATACAGGTTAATATTAATTAAAAAGGAAACTTCATGCTCTTAATTAACAATCTATATGTAAGTGAAGTACTGATTTTCACTAAAAAAAAAAATCAACATTATTAATCAATGGGGTGCAAATTGCTATAAATTTACAAGTTTATGGTGTAAATAGTTAAAATTAAAAATTCATGATGTAAATTGTAACTCTACCATAAGTTTAGGGTGCACCAACAATACCCAAAAAAAAAAAAAACCTTTATTTGTAGTGGTATTTTATACGGGTATTTAGCACATCTGCCCCCTAAACTTATTATCCTTTAGCAATTTGCCCCTCAAACTTTTAATTTTGGCAATCTGTCTCCTAAACTTATTAAATTGTTACAATGTACCCCTTTTAGTTAATTTTACACGAAATTAAAGATTTTAAATTAGAAGATTTGTATTAAGGTTTGTGTTATATTTGGAATTTTTTTTTTTTTATTATTGAAAATGGGTTTTTTCGATTTTCACATAAGGCATACATATGTTTTTCATAATCAATTTAACAGAAAATTAATTGATAGGGGGTAAATTGATACAATTCAGTAAGTTTAGAGGATAAATTGTCAAAATTAGAAATTTGGATGATAAGTTGTCAAAAAGTGACAAATTTGAGGGACATCAATACTATAAATCCTATCTTATACTAATGTTATCTCATATTAAAGGTTGAATTTGTCTCCTATTATTAAGTTATTATGCTGTTAAAATGCTTATATATATGAATCGGACTCTTTTTCCTATTAAAATAGCTTTGGGAAATGAGTTAACCAAACTTTGGACGCAATGTTGGATATAGACCACAACCCGTACACGTGAGAAAAGGTGTTGGAAATTGAATTTATTATACTGATGTGATATTTATATGTGAACTAGAAGAGTTTTGTCCAACCTATTACCCCCAAACATTTTTCCAACGAATGAACACAGAAGCTTGCATGACTTGGTTTCAGAAGAAGAAAAGTCAGCAATCTACGCCGCTTGCGACGGCTCAAATTCCAAGTTCTGTTTCCATTTGTGCTTCTAAACCAAGTGATTTTTTTTTTTTTTTTAAAGCAGTAAGTGCTGTAGTCTTTTGGTATACAATTTTCACAAAGTTGAAGATTTTTTTTAAAATGAGATCCCTAAACCACTTGTGCAAGAAACCTTTGGTCGGCCGCTTTTTGTACCTCCTAACCATCCTACCACGCAAGAAAACTTTCCACAACGTCCCTTGGAATTATTTGAAATAGAATAGCTGAACCACAGTTTAAACGTACGTAGATAATTAGCTTATCCTATGTCAAATCCAAATCCGTCCTCAAATAGTAGTGTTTCTTTTCTTGGCTCTCTTGACCCTTTTGTTTTTTGAAGTTTGGGAAAATCCACGTGTTATGTACATGTGTGACCTTCTAATTTTGATTAGTTATCATGTATTCAATAAAATGTTGCATAATCTCTCCGATTGGTGCCAACTAAGCTTATGTTTGATGAATGAGTTTAACTCAAACTGAACTCAAATTTTTCATCTTAATTTTTATCTTTTTCTGAAAAGTCAACTTAACTCAAACTCAAAAATTTCATCTCATCTCAAACTCAACTCAAACACCAAACGAATCCTAATAAAATCTAGACGAAATGCTCTTGTGCACGTAACAAACGTTCGTACGAAGGGCAGAAGTAAAAACTTCAAATGGTGATGGAATATGTTATGTCACGTGTGTGTGGGTGTTTGCATAAAATTTTGACAGCCACCGTCCATTTGGAACATTGTTTGCACTACTTTATTAAATTGTTAAGGGGTGGCATGGCAGTAATTCATTAATTTAGAGAGCACTAATTAGGACAAAAGAATTTATTCCAACTACAATGGCTACCAAATAAGAGCCAATAAGAAAAAAGAAATCATATATATATATATATATATATATTTGCACATTGTATTAGATTGACTGTTTGTATGTGATCACAAATATATTCTCTGAGTTGTGGTGTCTCTCATTCATCTTTCTATGATCTCGTGAATAATGAAGAGATTTTGGGCAAATACTTTTCAAAAATACACTTTCTTTATGTTCATATATGCATGTAATCTAATACTCATTCCCCATTCTGGTGCTCGTGAAGTTTTTGGTTCGATTTCTGTAACAACTTATTTCTGTTTTGTTTTTCTCTCTAGTCAAGGTCAAATTGTCACACTTCGAGTTTTGGAGAGTTTTTTTTTTTTTTTTTTTTTTTTTTTTTTGGAATAGTGAATAACCATATGGATGTCTCTTCATTGGTTGACACAAAGAATCTTATTCTCAATGGTCCAACCCGAATAGATGCTTAAAAAATATGTAATATACCAATACCACTCCCCCTCTCTCTTTCTCTAAATATGCATGCGCACGCGCGCGCACACATATATATATATATATATATATGTAATATACCAATACACACACATAGTGGCCTTGTTCTTTTCCTCTAAGACATCCAACACCATTCTTTAGGTGAAACCGTGAACAAAGGCCATTAAATATGTCCTACGTACACATCCTATCGAATGCCATTGCTATAGCAGTTGGGAACAATATTGGCAGAAGAATCTTTGGTTTTTTTTTAGGATTAATTTTACGAATACTCTTAAATAATGTATTATATTTTACTATGTCCCTTAAATTATCAAAATCATTCCTTGTGTCTATTAATGTATACAAATCATTCAAATTATCCATTCCATCCACTTCTGTCAATAACTTTAACAGTATTGCTGATATGACATGGAAATAAGACTAATAAAATTTTTTTAAATGAAAACCTTAATTATTAAATAATATTGATAAAAATATTAAAAAAAACATTAAAATCATCAGTAAACGTTTTGTTCGGAGAAAACATCATGGGAAGAAAACAAAAATAATAACGGAGCTCAAGATTATAAGATGGTAAACTTTTTTTTTTTTTTTTCCTGAAAATTATAAGATGGTAAACTGAGCATTGATTAATATTGTTAATAATTATTGATGGTTGGGTTCCTGCCATATGATATGATCTTCCCGATCTTATTTTAACTTTCCAAAAAAAAATAAATAATAATAATAATAATAAACTTTAACTGTGAAAAAAATGTATGGCGAGTGGGTTCTTCCCCAGATTTTTTAACATGGGACATATAATATTTTTTTCATTTTGATTTTTCTCCTGATTTTCTTCTACAAAAAATAAGACAAAAACACCCCAATTTTTATTTCAAAAATATTATTCACCCAAAAAAAAAAGGACACAAATTTTCCTTTCCTCAGATTCACCATTTCCGGCCACACTCTATCACAGATATGATGAAGTCCGTGCTGACTCCGTCGTCGGCCCTCCATATCTGCCCTGCGAAACCCACGCCCACCCATTCGACCTGTGATGTGCCGTAGAAATCTGGCGTCATCGAGCATAAAGAAAGCAGGGAGGAGGGAGAGAATGAGAGGGAAGGGGAGAGAGAATGTTTCTAGTTTATTGTACTGATATGATGAAGTTTAGCTTGATGGTTGCAAAGTTTGGTGTGGTAGATGGCGTTGGTGGGCGTGGAAGAGATAGATGAAGATGATGAGAGAGAAACCTTAAATTAATTTTTGTTTTTATTTTAGATTTATGTTAATAATAAACTTTTCTTTGTTTAGGGAAATGATAAACTGATTTAACTATGTTTTAATATAATTATTTTAATAACTAGTGATTTTCTTCAAAATATTATTTATTGGTCTTTAATTTCATGTCATGTCACCAAAACAGTTAAGTTATAAACTGAAATGGACGGAAGAGAATGATTTTGAATATATTATGGACGGAAGAGACAACTTCAATGATTTTAAATATATTATGGAACATAATAAATGATTTTATTAATTCAGGAGTATAATAAAATAAGGTATATAATTAAAGAGGAATTCATGAAATTAATCCTATTTTTTATTATATTTCGTGAATCGAGAGGTTTTAAACAAGGAAAATAAAAAAATAATAGTCATCAAGATTAGACGAGAGGGAAAAGCCCTTTTATATATTAAGTTGCTTTATTTAAAATTGATTTAAAAAAAAAAAAGAAAAGAAAAAAGATGGGGATGCCAGTGACGCCCACATGGTGTTTGATATTTTGCCACTTTGCATATCTTTTAGTTATTCTAATAGTTCATGTTCATGTGCCCACCCACCCACCAAAAAAGGATCTCTTCTTTCTCTTATTGTCATCATTAGATAATGCTCAACCCTTTATTCAGTAACAAAACTACTACAAATCGTCTTTCTCCTCATTCGCATGAAATGAGAAAATTTTCAAAAATTGAAAAAGAAAAAGAAAAAGAAAAAGAAAAAGTTGTCCTTTTCCTTCTTTTTTCTTAGGATGCCTCAATCTGTCGTGTGTATTTATACTTTGCGTCGTCTTTTTGTCCAATTAAAAATGATTTGGCTTTTTTCAGTAAAACTTACAAACTGAGGAAGGGAAACAGTCAGCGTAATAATTATCATGGAGTGCTAATTAAACTGGTCTGGTAATTAAAGCAGATTAAGGCACCAAAAAAAAAAAAAAAAAAAAAAAAAGGGAATAACATTATGATGGTCAGATAGAGAATTATGGATCGAGTTTGCTTGAATAAAAGCACAATCTAACAAGCAATAAATGCCCTTTTTGTTGAAAGCTGTCGTTAATCTTTTTGTTGCATTACAGTTGGATCAGAAAGTAGCTCAAAGCTTATTTAAAGACTCTGTGTCACAATTACCATGGGAATGACTAACATTAATCTTGCAACTACTTTCTTCTTGATCATCATCGTCAGTGATTTCACTAGTACAGCTTGAGAAAGTTGGCGTAAATGGTGGGCCCACATCACAATTTGCCCTCCCGGTAACCTCAGTTACCGTCATCTGTTTTCTCTTGCTGCTTGTGAGGTGAGAAACGACCCCGTTTTTCTTCTTAGGCCGTCTCTTCTTCTGAAACACCCCACATACAACCCAATACTCCTTCACTTCCATTGGAGATATCTGCACAAATATAAATACATATACTTCTGTCACATATATCGTGATTACATCATACGTGTCGATAAAATTACATATATATATATATGTATATGTATGTATATGTGCATGAATATATGTAACAAGTACCAGTTGAAGTGAGTTAGGGGTTGGTCCAGGACGGACAAGGTGAAATTGATGCATGAGCCAGCGAGTGTTGGAAGCTGCTGCAGTATCAGGACGTTTTCCTCTTCCTCCGCAAAAGACCAAAGTTTTCCTGATTCCAACTGGTTGGTTGTTAAACTCAGAAGCCAAAATCACCCTCTCCTTCCCAATGGGTTTCCAATATCCACATCCGCCATTAATATCCACTCTCTTGCAGCTCATTATATCCCTCTTTTGCTCGTGAAAAAAGTACCTCTTTTCCTTCACATCACCTGATATATACATATATGTATGTTTTTTTTTTTAAATTATTGTGGCAAATTGTGAAACAAAACAGTAGTACTTCTGATTTTGATTTCGAAAACTGAATCTGAGAATATATATATACACACACATATATATATATATATGTATGTATTAGTTACCTGGCAAGGACCAAGGATGAGTTTGGAAGACATCGAACTCAGGAATGACGAGAGCAGGCAAAGGGAAGGCGAAGACTTTCCTTTTCAAGTAATGAACCACAAGCTCTTCGTCGGTGGGGTGAAATCTGTAGCCGATGGGCAATTTTAGCCCCCCACTACCACCCATCACACCGTTGTGTTTTAGTGCTTGTTCCATTTCCAATCACAAGAAACAAACAAATATATGTATATTTATATATAGATATATGTGTGTATATATCTATATTTATCGGATCAACCCCACCTCAGAATTAGCTATTTCAGAACCGAACATTTAGGTATATATGTGGTGATTTAGGAAGATGATGGGGTCAAATCTGAAGCAAAAGGAAACCGAAAACTGAAAAACATGAGCAGAGCGAGAAGAAGAAGAGAATTGGATTTGTGTGGTTGGCATAGAACGGCCGTGTTTTGTTTGTTGTGTGGATATGTGTGTGTGTGTGTGTGTATTTATATGTAGAGAGAGAAAGAAGGAAATGAAGAGAGAGAGTTCCCTACTCCTACTTCGACTTGGAAACCTATCTCTTGACTCGGCAATTTGAAATGTGAAAAGGAGAATTCCAAGTTCTACTCGGACTCGGAGACCTTCTTTAAGATTTTATATTGTTTTTTTCTCAATCTAAAATTAACACTTCACCCCCTTAACTACTGTGTCTTTGGCATTTTACTCTTTTTACAAAGTTTTTTTTTCTTTTTTTTTTTTTTTTTTTTTCAAATATGGTCCCTCTTACTTTTTTTTTTTGAAAGTCCCCTTACTTTTCAGTCTTTTAAATGTTCTTTTAAATGAGATTATCTACATAAGCAATTACATTGACTTTTTTTTTTAAATACCTAAGACTCTTTGGTCTGATGACGAGTTTTGAGTAGGATGTTTTTATTTCGTCTCATATATTATAATCTTCATTTGTTATTAATAGGAATATATTGTTATAACACACATAAATTTAAAAATAAAAAATTAAATAACGTTCATTATTTTTTTTTTATCTCGGACTAATTTTGACAATAAAATGAAGTAAAAAACATTCCAAATAGCTCTTTTGTTGGCCATTTATAACCCAAAAAAAAAAAAAAAGGTAAATTAGAATATTTTGGTAAAGTTGTTATTCCCCCGTGCTCTATTGAGAAATCCACTTGTCTACTTACAACAGTTGATATTGCAAAAGAATGGAAAGCAAATAGGGAAAATGTGCCAAAACTTTTTAGTTAGGAGCAAAGTGCTAAAGGCACGATAATTGAGTGGCTAAATTGAAATTTAGTATCTTTAAAAAGAAGTTCCGTAATAATAAGTTAAAAAAAAAATTGGAATTGCATATATGGTTTGACGGTCGTTGGGTTCACAAACGTGTAGGACATAGAAAAAGGACAAACAAAAACTGCCCCCACGCTTGCCAGTTGGGTCAACAAGGATGAACTCTGGTTGTACTATGAGACCCATGTGTGTCACGTTTTGCGTTGCCACTGCTCCCCTCCAAATCTTCTTTGGGTTTTTCCCCCAAAAAATCCATTTCTAATTATGTCTCACTTGACTTTTTCCTCTTTTTATTATTTTTATTTTTTTAATTTTTCTCTTTTCAGTCGAACAAATAGCATAATATTAACGAGATGTTTCGTTAGAGTTTGTCTTTAATTTTTCATGATCTTAGGCTGTAACATGTAAAAGTTATGGTGCAAAATTGTCGTCTATATGTAAGTATGTAGTTTGTTTAGTAGATCTTACGACTTATTTGATAACTCTATTTCTTTAAATTATTTGGATAATTTATTAGAATTGCTAATTCTAGGAGTCTTTTAACACATAAAACTTAACATTTACACTTTGCAATATAGTTTGAGAAAATTTTGTAGGACACTTTGCAATATCGAATTCCATATAAAATGAAAAACCAGAACTCCACTCCTATTTTGGCAATTGATTGCTGCTAGAAAAAGCAATTTTTTTATTTTTATTTTTTTGGCTGACAAAAGGAAGCAATAGCTTTCCCGATTTAATGTACTTTTTTTTAATTGTAATTTGATGCAGTTTCGAGATGTTTTGTTTATTGGCAATTTTCTTGATTTTATCTAAGCAAGATTCATTTCTTTTCCTGTAGCTTTTGATATAAATTCAATTTCGGATCAATTTCAAGTAATTGAGTGATTTTATCCCAATTAATTAACATCTCTATTTGTAATTGGAGAATTATGAGATTGTTGAACTCTTGTACACGTAGACGTGCCGTGGCTTAAATATGTCCCAAACTTATTATCAAAATGTCACCTTATTAGCCCCTCCAAATTACCACTTCTTAACAAAATTGCTCATTATCTTTTTTTCCCTTAGTAAACAAAATAAAAGTTGAATCATTTTCTAGTTTGTACATGAAATGAAAATAACAGAACATAAAAATTAATGTTAATCCACATCTTTGAAAAAAAAATGATAATTTGACTGTTGGTGCCGAAAACGTCTCCGGCAACAACACCCAAAGTAACAGAGTCGTCCGATCAGTTCAGGCCAGTCGCTCCGCCGTCGGTCACCTGCAAAATGGAAGCACCTCGGAATGATGGGGACACCGGTGTGGTGTCTGCCGCGGGCACTCCGATGTTTAAGTCAGTGATGATACTGATGAACGCAGGGAGAGGCAGAGATTTGGCAAGGCAAAAATGACCATACCTGAATTTGTGTATTTTTTCTCTATTTATAGGCGTCCTCCCCGGACTCGGGTGCTCGGGGCGACCCGGTCGGGTCGGCTACCTAGGACACCCGGCAGGTGGCTAGGGTTTTAGGCCTGCAGGGGCTATTGGCCCAATAAGCGTGCGCCACGTGGGGTCTGACTCCAAGTAGGGGACAGAAGGGTGATTGTCGCCGGCGCCTGCAGGGGCAGGTTTTGTCAGAGTAGGTGGCGGCGGGTGTCGAAGTGATGTTCTGCAGGAGTAGGTGGGCGGTGCCTGTAGCTGATGGGTGCCAGGGCAGGATTGGTGCCAGCTATGGTGACTGTGGGCCCGGATGACCTGCGCAAATCTGGAAACAGCCGATCTAATGGGGTGGCCCGAGAACGACATGGTCCGCGCACACAGCTCGCTCTCGTGGAGTTGCAGGATGTTGTCGGCTAGTATCCTGGTCAGCCGATCATCCGAGAAGGTGAAGGTGTATCCGAGAAGGTGAGAAGATCGAGAAAGGTGGTCGGCGGTGGTACTTCGTGGTCGGAGCAGAAATCGACATCAACATTGACAGAAATATATCATGATTGAAAAATACTATAGTTTTAGCTATGTACTTATTTGCCTCTTTTGAAAGGACAAAATATTAAAGATAATGCAGATATTGTTTGAAGTTTGAACCCAAAAAATGGCATGCCTATTGCTAATGTCAATTGCCATCAAAGAAGAATCCATTTGAATGTCGTTAATTTTTTTTTATAAATAAATATAATGGCCTAAGTCAACCACGATGGTAATGCTAATGATCAAACCATGAACATATACACGCCATATGAAATTAATAATTATTATACAAAATTAAAAAAAAAAAAGAAAAAAAAAAAGAAGAAGATAAGATTTAATTAAAAAAGAAAAATAGAAACCTCGTTGTGCGTTTGAATCGTTGAAGAACAGAACACCCCAACACCGTACCTTAAGAAGCGTGTTTTGAACGCATAGATTTTTCTTTTTGTTTTTCCCAAGTGTATTTCGTTAAGCACGTACTGATTCTTTGGGCTTTGAGAAAGACAAAATAATACATATTCAATAACGTATACAAATATTGTATAATATATGTATATTCTCCATGTCGGGGGGGTTGCTGTTTTTCTTGAAATTGGAAAAGAGTGGAGATTGATAATTCAATTTCATGGCAGCGAGATTCGCTATCATTGATGGCTATGATTTAATTATAGTGTTTTCCTCTTTAATCAACATTATTATCTTTAATTAATGACCTTCATTTGTTTTGTTTTTCAAGAACCCTTAGCTGGTTTGTTCTTTCTCGTTTCCCTACTTTTTTTTTTTTATTATTTTAAAAATGCTGTTCCAATTTCCAAAATTTAGGTCCTGGTCCTGGATTGGCTACACATGGACAGAAACATCATCTCTTGTAAAACGAAAAATAAAATAAAATAAAATAAATCTTAGCTTGTAATTAATGTTTCCATGCAGCTAGCAAGATGTGCATAATTATATCAAGGTGTGAGTAATAATTGCTTATCATTTGTTTGATCATTAGTAAAAGTGTCGCACAATTAAGAGTACGCTCAAGTTTAAATTTTTGCAAATCAAGCAAAGTGCAAATTTTATGCGGTCATTACAGTCTTGCTTACCGTTAGTGATTCATGAACGATTGACTATAAAAATAAGATGAATCTATAAGAAAAATCAAATGAAGGTGGAACATCATGAAAAATCCACACAATAATTCAAGGATAGATGCATTTATTAACTCTAAGCATTGTGTTTTAATTCAATATATAGTGGTGTCTTCCTCAAGTTGCAGTGTAAATTGACGATTTTTTTTTGTTTTGGTGGAAGTAAATATTGAAGATTCCACATTGCCCCCCAATTGGCTATGGCCAAAGCATGATGATGTACTTTGGTCACAAATCACTTGCAAAATATATATATATATATATATATATATTTTGGTTAGCCAAACCTTGTGGCCAAAATCTAGACTTTATTTATGCTTGTGGTTGACTTTTTTTAGTACCGTTCAATGTGCTCATGTTGTAGCTCATTAGGGTTAGAAACTTTAACAGTAACGTAATGGGATCATCTAGAGCTAGTTTAGGAGATGAAAATTCATATCCAAAGGTTGACCATTAACCTAGCTTGATCATGTTAAAATCTGTAAGGAATGCAAACTTTACTAGTACAGGGATCTGTTTAAACCTATTCAATGTTGTTCTTGAAGATGATTATAATTTAAGACCACTCTTTGGCAAGATGCAAAATATTGTAAATTGTCAAAATCTTCATTATAAAACTTTTAATGTGATTTGACATCTAAAAAGCAATGCCAATAAAAATGGCATACTATAAAGGCGGACCCATTTATGTTCCCATATGAACTATTAACACTCCAAAATTTTTTTTGTCAAAAATATGTTTTGGAAAGGAGACCATCGGTATTAGCAAAAGCAACCTCCATGAACATAATCAAAGGAATGGTCTCAGAAGCTCGGATGAATGTTCATTAAAGACTCTAAATGACGAGCCTCATTGCTTGACAAAAAAAAGCTTCACTTCAGTCTTGTCAAATATGCTAACGATCAAGATATTTTAGATGCGGTTTTAAACACGCATGCTAAATCGAGTAAATATTATGTTGGTGTGAATAAGTCTTCACATGATTCAAAAACTTTAAAAGAGTCACGTGATATTCAAATCTTAGACTAGAAATTTAATCACGATAAATTTTAATTGATAGGTCGTCGGGTACACTCCAAACAGCTTGCTAAGACGTCTAGAAGGTTTGGGTTGGGTTGGGTTTTGTATTGTTTAAAATATAAAAAAAATAAAAATAGTATCTGACAAACAATAGAACACTTTATTATTTTAGGGGGAAACAATAAAGCACTTTAAGCCAGTTGAATCAATACCCATTCCGTTTTCTCACGAGATACGCTTTAACCATGTGTATTTGGTAATAATAACAATTATAGCAATATCATATGCTCAAATAATTTGTTCCAACAAGTCACGTAAGAGAGCACTTTACTTCAAAGAATCAAACACTCGTGTTCATACATGCAAAAAAAAAAAAAAAAAAAAAAAAAGGTGGACTGACACTCTCTAAAAACATATATTCGAAGATCAAATATGGAATATCTTGGGGTTCTTGTTGATAAAATGGTACTTCGAATCTATGTTGATTGTCTGTGACGTTACGTGGTATCTAAATATTGTTAATTTGCTTTATTTAACTAAAAGTAGCCCGTTTTTTGGACTGCTATCTTTCTTCATGGTTACTCCTTTTGTCTTTATAAAGTAGCTCTCTTTCTCACTCAATATATACACACACATGTACATATATATCCATGCATATATGTGAGTATAGATAAATAGCCCTTTTTAAAAAAGCTTTTAACAAATAGTTGAAATTTTTAAAAATTAGTTAACATGCCAATTTTTTTAAATGATAAATCAATGATTGGCTACATAATATTGTTAATTTGATTAATCATTGATTGACTACGGACTATAACTTAAATCACAAATTTTAATAGTCAATCATTGATTGACTAAATTTAGAAAAATGACAAACATTCATTTTACTAAAAAAAAAAAAAAATTCGGCTAACTATTAGATTGGTGACAAAAAAAAAGGTCACACAACCTAATTTTCTTTTATATATCCATACATACACATACGTTCCAAAAAAAAAAAAAAAAAAAAAACACAACCCCACACACAGACAAATTGAGTAGTGAAGAGCAAACAGAGCAGGAACTGATATAAAAATAAATAAATAAATAAATAAAAACACAGATGCTATATTGCCTAATTTTCAACAGTTTTACTAGTTTCACTTTTGGTAATATTCGGGATTTGAGGGGACAAAATACAAAAAAAATGAAAACAATAAGGGAGTAATAGGGAGATCTCCAATCTTCTAGTTTTTTATTTTGAATTTGATGTCGTTTTTAAGTGTTCTCCACTGAAATTCTGAATGGTACAGAAGTTTTTTGAGAGACTGTCGAGGTTTTTTTATTCCTCTCATTCTAAATGTTGCTGTCTTGGGTTGTTTGTCATTTTCCGAATGTTGTCGTCTTCTAATTTGTCGTTCTCGAAGTTTTTGTCGTTTTCCAGCAAGTATCGTATTTATTTGATATTGGTTTTCCATTTTACTATTGTTTTCTACTTGAGGACTTGAGTTTGCTTTTTTTTTTTTTCGATTTTTAGGTTACCGTCATTAATATGTCACGTTACAAATTTGAAGCCGTTGCTCAATCTCAATTGTCTTTTCTATTTTAGGTTGTTTTAATTGTCGTTTTTGATAGGATATCGTTTCATCTGTCGTCTTTATTTTGGTTGTTCTCTTATTGTCGTTGCAAAAAGCTGCCGTTTCAATATGCTTTGTCTTAACTTATTGTTGTCGTCCTTTGCCACTTTGTTCGGTAGTTAGTTTGTCATTTCGATCTTTTCATGTTATCACTCATAATAACTTTTGTCGTTTCTATTTGATTTTGTTTCTTTCTTTTTTTTTCCCATTGTTTTTTAACATTTCGCCCTTTTAATTCTGTCGTCTTTCTACAAGTGTTTTTCATTTCGTACTGCCATTTTAATCAGTATTTTTTTTTTCCTTTTTTTTTTTTTTCCTCGGTCCTCAGATGTTGTCATTTTAAAATTCTGCAACCCTTTACAAATGATGTCGTTTCTCTTTGATGTTGTTTCCCTAATTTTTGTCGTTTGCTGTTAGCCTTCTATTTTAAAACTTTTCAAACCGGCTATTGTTGTGTTCTTTTAGTTCTTTACCATTTGATCGTTGTTTTCCAATGTCACTGTCGTTTCTGTTCAAATGGCTATTTATATTTTTCTGTCGTCTATTAAAAAAAAAATTTTAAGTCGTTTTAAAGTGCTACCGTCAGTTTTCTAGTTTATAAAACATACTTAAAAAAACACCATGCCCTAAACGGTGTCGTCTTTAAGCATGGTTCGTGCCTAAAAGTAGCATTATGTCTGACCTACTTAATAAATGTATCGGTTTGACATCTATAATTGCTTCTAAATATAGTGTGGTTCTTTTTAAAAGTCGTCTCTTTGTTAAGAAACTTTTTATCTCGTTTCTCAACTCTGTTTCTTGTTCTATTTTCGTCAGTTTCATTTGTAAATCATTTTAAATGTTCAGGTGTCATTTTTATTTTTTATTGTGAAGATGCAGTATTTGTTTTGTTTGGCTCACTATCGTTACCAGTTTAAAACTTGGCCGTCGTAAAGATTGTCGTCGTTTGTCGGTTATTGTCATATTTAAGACTTTCAAGTCGCTTTTTAATTTCATTATCGCATCTATTTCAATTTGATTTGCTTATTTTAAGTTTTTCTAATTTTATTGTTGTCTAATATCGAAGTTACATAATTTTAAGCTTTTTTTTTTCCTTCTGAAAAGTTATATACACCCAACCCCCCCTCTTTTTTTTTTTTTTTTTTTTTTTTCGTCCCTCGTTTAACAAAATTGTTCTCTATTTTGTGTCTTTAATTTAACCCCACGTAACTCTTGTCGTTTAAACCTTTGTTTTTATCTTTTTATGCCGTTTTGCCGTCCTTTGAACTGTTGTCGTTTTCTTAGTTTGTCATCGTTTTAAAGCTTTTATGTCATTTTAACTGTTTCTTTCCTTCACGAAGGTTTCTCTTTTCAATATTCGCTCGTTGAATGGTTTTTTTTTTTTTTTTTCAAAGCAACTTTTCTTTTTGGTAAATCACGTTTTCTAGTCTTCCATCCTTATGAAAGTTTGATGTCGTTTTCCATCTTTGTCGTTTATCAAGTTTTTGTCATGTTAATTTCGCGGTGTGGTCGATTAAAATTTTGATGTCGTTTTTCTGGTATTATTGTCATGTTTTTATTTATTTATTTATTATTATTTTTTTTAGCCTTTATCTAAGCTCTTCCGTTTGTCGATCTTTTTGTCATTTGTCATGCTTTGTCCTTGTCCATTCTTCATCGTTTACAAGACATTTCTCGCTTCAATCTGTCCTCCTTTATAAATAACGTCGTTTTGGAAAATTGATGTAGCTTTTTATTTTGTGTTACCAAAATCACAGGTCTCTTCGAAGTATAAGACATATGTATGAGGGTTGACGCCTACCCAATGCTGGATGGTCAAGAAAGTTCGCAACATGGTGACAAGGGAGTTGGTGATTTTTTCGTTCCATGTCTTATTTTGCATTTCATGAGGTTTACTTTCGCTTTGAAATGTCAACTACGTTTTTCTAGAGAAAATCATACCATTTATCAATCCAAACATTTCAATAATAATTCGAAAGCGGATATAAGAAAACAACTTGTGTAAAGGAGTCAAGGAGATCTCCCTTCTTCATTTACTGGCGAAACCTGTGAAGAGATATCACAGAAGATCGAAAATACCATACTCTCTCTCTCCGGTAAGAACTAGAAATCTAAATCGTCCAACTAAGTTTTGGAAATTCTAGAAACATGTCCAACTATTGAAAATTAAAAATACGAACTTCAAAAAAAAATAAATAAATAAATAAAAGCAAAGCAGAATCATGAGGAAAAGAAAGCTGCATAAAGTTGTAGAATGAAAATCTCAAGAGACAAATTATGTACAACATTGAGGTATGGCCACAAAAAGAGTGGAGGAAATTCACGAAAAAGAAAAAGAAAAAAGAAAGTAGGGTAGTGTATACAGATGCAGATGCAGTAACTGATATCAAAGCTGTATCAACTTAGGAATGAGTTTCAACAGAAAAGAAAGCTCCTGCTGTGTAAACTTGGGCTTTGATTTGAGCTCTTCCTTGGCATCATCACCTTGAGGAACGCTCTCCTGATCACTGGAAGGCTTTATCAAATCGGAAACCGCCTCCGTAATCTCTTGGACAAGATCAACTATCACTCCATCAATTCCCATCAGGTGTTGCAAGTAAACCGCTTCTGCTACATTACTGCACCATTCCAACATTATGTATTAGCAAAATGATACATACTCATCATCATGCCGTAAAAAAGTTTCATAACACGTCATTAAACTAAACCTAAACTTGCCAGAGGCAGTTGGGACAGATTTATTGTGTAAAAACTGATCAAAGTATCAAAATTGGAAACTAATTAAAAGGCCTACTTCAATTTTCCATAGGTAAGAAGGGAAAGCTTGGAGTCTTTGATCTTGGTAACTGCTCCTGGATTAGCGAAAACTCCCTTAACCTCGGAGACTATTCCTTGAAGACCACCTTCCAAGCACACCTTAATGGCTTCCTCCAAGGAATTCCTCCTTACATCATAGAAAATCTCGGTCCCACCATTTGTCAAAAAGAACACCTGCAATAATTCAGCAACAAGATTAATAAATCTGGCAACCGTTTTCGGAGAAATAACATCAACTTGATCAATTGAATCATTGATGCTTACAGGGTAATTGCCCTGCAATTTTCTAACAAGCAAGGCTGCATCAGGATGAAAGCTCGAGAAGATTATCGGTCTGTCTTTGGCATAACCAAACACCACCTGTTCCAATATAGGAAGTTCAATTAACCATAAGATTACGTCAAAATCATATCATATAATGAACATTCTCATTCGATATCTGATATAATATATTTTTTCGTACTCTATGAAAGAATTCTCGTACATCTCCGTGTTTTAAGGGATTTCGCACCTGTAAGACGGCTTCAAGGACGTGGATGATATAGTCTTGGTCGTAGACGATGTGGTCATCAAATTTCAACTCGACATTGAAACCCAAAGAAGGTTCAACATTGAGAAAGGCTTCTTGGAGTGTACAGAGAGAGTCATCAGTTTCAACATTCCACTCAACAATTTTGCCATCTTTGGTCTTCCTAAGCAACAAATGTCCTTCTTTCCCTGCCTCTTTTTGAGGACCATAGCAGAGGAACTCCGACAGACCCAGTTCTGTTATCCTCTTCTCAAACACATTCCCCTATAACACCACAACACAAACCAATTCAATTTCACTTCAACCAATATAACTGACAAATTTCCTTTTTTTTTTCTTTTTTCTCAAGAAAGGAAAGTTTGGTGAAAAATAAAGATTAAAATTCCAAGTGGGCTTACGTTATCATCTCTGGAGAGGATGAAATCGTCATGGAATATGACTGGGCAATTGTCCTTCGTCACCTACAATTACAAAAACACAACCATATTGGTTTTCACTTTTTTTTCTTGGGTTTTTTTTTTTTTCCTTCTTCACCATTCTTCATTAAAGAAAAAGGTCACCATAGAAGACAGGACACGGGGGGGAAAAAAAAAAAGGAAAAACACAAATCATATCAGTAACCATCTTAAAGTAGAAACGAAAATCACAGAAATTTCTAGGGAAAAAATGAATTAAAAAAAAAAAAAAAAAAAGGAAAAACACAAATCATATCAGTACCCATCTTAAAATTTATTTTTCTTTACTTTAAGGCCAAGATTTATTATTTATTTATTTTTGAAGCGTTTGGATTTTGGAAATTAGAGGGCAGGAACAAAAGTTGAAAAAAATAGCAAGATTACCAAAAACACCCTGGTGGGAACATTATAACAAATTGGAACGGATAACGACAAAGAAAGAACAAGAAAAGGAAAGAGGACGGTACGCGGCGAACGGACAACGGAAAAAACTACGTGGGAATTAAAAGTTCCGACGAAATGTTAGGTCGGAGGTAGGACAGACCTGAACGTCGAATTCGATGAAGTCGAGAGGAAAGGCGGAGGCGGCGTTGAAGGAGGCGATGGAGTTCTCTTTAATGGCTCTCATTCTTGAATCCGACGACTGCAACACGTTCATTCCCTTCCCTCTGTGTCCTATCACCATAAATCTCGGCTTCTTCACACCTCTTCCCAATTCCATCGCTGTCAGCCCAACCAAATAACATTCCTTAAAATCAATATTCGTTGACTGAGAGATGAAATTTTAATAATGAAAATCTGACAGTTTTGAGTCCTGTATTGTATTTAATTTACCTGCGGGAACCCGGGTGGAGTAGAGCGCAAGGGAGGCGCTCTCCGGGACCTGGTCGAGGTTTGGGACGTCGGAGACATGGACGGCTTTAAGAGCCATGACAAAAAACAGAGGCAATACCTCTCAAAAGATTTTTTTTTGGGTGAATTGTTGTGAGAATTATGGGTGAAGGGTGTGGTGGTGGAATAGGCTATTTTATAAGGAGAAGAGAAAAAGCAAAGGGATCTAGGAGTAGAATATTCTTTCGTTTCATTTTCAAGTCGAATGTATAATGGTCATATGCTTTTGGATATTCTTTCCTCTCTCCTTTCCTTAACCTTCTGTGTCTTCACGCCGTTTTCTTTATCTGGTGATTTCTAGATTTCTAGATATTCTGGTTCCGTCAAAATCTAACGGGGGAAAGATAGAGAGTTAAGATTTGTGTCCTAAATCCTAACAATCCTAAATTTTTTTTTTTAAACTAATTAAATAGAATCGGGTAACTTCCAAGACTAGCTTAGGATTTCATCGTGTATGTCCTCGTTGGCTTAATGATATGTAATTTATGTCTTCTTTTATTAACTTTTTTCATTTACTCTAGATTTAAAAAAAAAAAAAAAAAAACCTTAAAGTCTATTTCGTCCAATTTTTGATTGGAAAAAGGAGTCATACATAAACGCGTGAACCAAAGAGGTGGAAAATTCTCTTTTTTGACAGAAAATTTAGAAGAGAGGGGCCATTTTGACAGAGTTATGCCCACACGGAGCTTTGTGTGGAAGGTGGAGGAGGTTGGATTTCACTTTTTCTTTTATTCCTTTTTAATTTTATGTTTACGTTCAGTGATCTATGTATTTATAGTATTTTAGTCCTTCTGGAACAGTGGGAAACGAATATCCAATCGAATATGTCTTCATTTATTCACACAAAAAAAAAAAAAAAAATAAAAATAAAAAAGGGGAAGAAACTTGGAATGCAAAATTGGCGTGGACTTTTTGTGTAAACGCCGCGTGCTTGGCACCAAAGCTTTCGGGGAAGTTTTATGGGTATTTTTGTAAAATCCATGTTTGTAATATTCATTATTATAGCTCATTCTCGATTTAATCTACAGTTTAACGTAATTATTTGGGGATATTTAGAGACGTTATTTTGGAGATTAAAGATGGCTTGAATTTTAAAAATGTGTATTTTGTGAAAATAAACTGTTTGAAATGAAAATATGTAAAAACTTAAAATATGTTTGAAAAAAAATTAACTATATAGATCTTGTTTTATTTCTCTCGAAATTTTTTATAATTAAAAAAAATCTCATTTAAATTTAAAGTGGTAAAATTATGAATTTTTAAAATTTAAAATTTTTTTATATTTGAAAAAATAAATAGTGAAGTTAAAAAAAATGACAAAATAACTTTTAAAAAGGCGTCCGTAGATGGAGTCCTATTCAAGCACATCTAAAATGAATGATGACTAGGACCCCATTTTCTCATTTCTTTCCTTTTTTTTTTTTCTTTTTTTTTTTATTACAAATTGATGCGGTTTATCATATATAAGTTGTTGTTTTTATAGGATTATTTATCATTTTATCTTTCAAGTTCTGAAAAGCGAATGTATTTTGGATGTGTTAAAAATCTTACCTTTGGATTAATAAAAAAAATTTCCTACCTTTGGTCTTTCACGTATAAATTTATATCAAATTTGTACTTTTTTTCGTAGCAAAAAAAAAATTTTATTTTTTGATTCTGAAATTGATGAATTTACTCTTTAGAATTTTATAAAATTAAACATTCTAAAAATTCACAAAAACGTGAACCATCATTAGTAATAAATTTAGAATAGAAAAACTTTGAAAAATACAGTTTTATGTTATCAATTGAAAACAACAAGCCCTTTATCATTTCATTTATGTACATTATTCAGTACATAATTTGAAATCCACGACATTGTTGCTCTACAAAAGAAATATATATATATATATATATATATATATTTTTTTTTTTTTTAATTTTGGTTATAGAATAGAAAATTCAACAAATGAAAAGTTGAGCTCACAAAACAAATTGATCTTTGGAAGCGCACTTGCAACGTGAGGCCTTGTTGCGTATAGGTTGCCTAAACCAATTACTTATCAAAAACCAACAAACAAATTTAGTTAAAGAAATATTTTATTTTTTGTTTTTTTTAAAGACCTATAAAATGGGAAAAGCATGGGATTGAGTGGGTGAAGATGCATGCATGATGTGTAACCACGGCATGCTTATGTGTCTTGGACAGAAATCCGCTTACTTTAATATAAATGATGAGGAAAAAAAATAAGGCATTGATATGTTTTATATAATATATATATATATATATATATATTGTACTCAATCATGCATCCACCACACCACATATAATATATGTTTATATATATATATATATATATATCTTGGTGGCTATCTTGGAAGTTTCCTTCTATCAATTTCTGTAGTGCCACCTATTTCCTATCTGCTAATATATCCTAGCTCATGAGTTGAGGAATTATGGAATTTTTTAGAGGTGTCTTTGAGTCTGATAGATAATTCTCAAACAAGGAATGACACAACTCATTGGCATTTTTAGGATTTTTTATATTCTTTTTTTAAAAAATAAAAATAAAATATTGCTTTGAACTAAATTATTTTTTCATGTGTAATTTTCAAATTTAGCTTAATAATTTGTTGAACACCAAATTATTAGACATTCAAAAAACAAAAACAAAAAACAAAAAAAAAAAATTAAACACCAAACTATTATTTGTTTTAGCCCACCTATCCTTTAACTAGTCTTATCTGCCATCAACCTAGTTCATGAATTTGAAGAAAATATAATTATTTAGAGGTGTATCTGATGTTGGATAGATGGTATGATCTCACATAAATAAATAAATAAATAAATAAGTAACACATTTTATAATGTAGCACATTATTTATGATCAATAAAATGTCAAAACTCTAACGAGTCTGATAAAAATAAGAATTGAAATAATCTATTGCTTATTTAAACTAATCATAACATTTTTCCTAATGAACGTACAAATATAATATCATAGATTACGTATTTTATTTCTTGTAATTAATTCTGGGGAAAAAGTTTTTTTATTTATTTATTTATACCATCCGTTATTTTATATATGATTATAGTCAATATCAAAGCTACCTTGATTGATGGTTAATAATAATGCATGGAATTCAAATATTAAAATTATCAAAAATTTTGACATCTGTAGTAATAAACACACATATATATTATTATTGGACTTTCAACAGAATATAAGCAAAGGCGAAATTTCAGGACTAAATATTCTTGTATTATATATATACAGCTGGAGAGAAATTAAAAGCATCATGGAAAAGCATAAAAAGATGGCAGAAGAGAAAAAGTATTGGGGGCTTTATATTAAAATGTGTCATAAAGAGAGAAACGTTAAGAACATATTTATGTATAATGTACCATCTCATGACGCGCTTATAATAATCGGAATCTAACAACAAGGGATCGAGCGGCGCGAAAGCAACAATCAACCTATTAGCGGTAGCTAATCTGTTGCGCTTTAGCACTCACAACTTCTTTTTGTTTGCCTGACGGGACTATATCCATAAGAAAGAAGCGAAGTGTGGTGCCATATTTCCAGTGATATTGCCGTTTGTTGAGTGGAGTGAAAGGGACTCTCTCGGGTGAGAGGTCTTTTAAAAAGCACATACCGTTTATTTTTTAACAGTATAAAATATCGGTTATTTGGTTCAGTCAGCGTCAAAGTACCATCGAGACTTGATCCATTGTTAAGAGAACCTCATTTCTGTTAATTTGAAATTTGTTGCAGAAGAAGAATGTGATTAGGAAACAAACAAACGAACAACTACTTAATTTATTTAAGAAGAAATTAAGCTTAATATGATAAAGAGGATGCGCACTAAGGTGTATAAGAAGATTCTAAACCTACGGTGGTGACTTTAGTGAGAGAAAGAAGAAAGATGAAAAGAAAAAGGGGAAGCAAATAAAGAAGAAAGAGTTGGAGTTGATATAGAATATGTAAATCATTTTGGCCCCGGACAGATATGGATGGTGATCTATGAGCAAAGTGTCACTATTAGCTTCCCTAATTTTTCCAAACATATTATTATTTAAGCTTTTGCCACTTTTGTCACCAATTAAAAGGAACAGCATCCTGTTCTAATCGCCCTGATCCTCTAAAGAGGGGGAAAAAAATACACGTTTTTTCAGGTGAATATATCTTAAGAGAATTCTCTCTTTCTTGTATGAACATATATATATATATATATATATGTATGTAAAATAGTTGGCGAGCAAGTATAAAGACAAACAAAGTAAAAGCAAAAACAAAACAAAGTTATAAACAAAAATCCCTGGAACGCCACATAACAATTCAAGAAAAGGACGAGTGCACTGTTATAGAGTATAAAAGTATAAATATAACAATTTAATTGGACTTGAGAACAATTGAAAAACCTCAGAGAAAGTATTAACAATTCCCAAGTTCAACAAACGTAAAAATATTGCTGCGGTACTCCCTATTTATAATAAGAGTAATTAATTTAAATGGTTCATAAACTCTTTATAAGATGATGATTTGGTTTTTGTTTTTTTAATTTTGATCAAGATGATCATAAACTTTTAAAATGTTGACAATCATAGTCATTTTCATCCAAAATCATTAAATTTCTAACGGAAGAGGTTAGGTGACTTAACACATGATTTCAATGAACTATTAAAGACATAAATCACCTTGTTGAAAACAATAAATCACACCATTGACATTAACAAAAACAAAAAAACAAAAACAAAAACAAAAACAAAACAAGTTGAGAAATGCAAACTCCTCTCCGGCGATACATGGAGCTTGTGCACAACAACCTCCGGCAAACGCATTGGTAGGAGGTCTCTGATGCCGTCAAACTCCGAGCACAGCGACGGCCCCAAGTCCCACTGGATGGACACCCAAATTTCTTGTGTTCATCACTTTTGTAGCCAAATACCCATGGTTCATCACTTTCACAGCCAATTACCTATTGTTCATCACATTCACAGCCAAAGACCCATGGTTCATCACATTCATAGTCAAATACTCATTTTTTGTGATTAATTGGAGCTGAAACCTTATAAGCCCACAACGAAGATTCGGATTGGGAAATCGGCAGGGGGATTCAAACCCCAAATTCAGCCGCCGCTGCCGCCTTCCTTGTCAGAGGTACCGAACATGCACTCTTGGTTATAGATATTCACTTATCTATCTTCAATCCTCTCTCTTGATCTCTTTAGTGCGGATGAAAACGTATGGCAGGTACGATCCGCTATGCGATTTGAATTCCCTCGAACTCATCGCTGATCTCCGTGCCACCTTCGTCAATCGCTGCCTTCTCCTTCTCAGGCGTAGTCCGACTAGGGCGGCGGCGGCGCTCAGATTTGTAGTTCATCCTAACAAACCCTATATCTGGATTTCTCTTTTTCTTTGAAATAATCAAATGTTTTTTTTAATTGTAATTTAATTTTAGTTACTAAAATACCCTTTAACAAATATGTTACATGTTTGTCATGTGACCTCTTCCGTTAGAAACTTAACGGTCTTGGAAGGAAAGAACTATAATTACTAACGTTTTAAGTGTTTAAGATTATCTCGGTCAAAACTTAAAAAAATAGACCAAATCGTCACTTTATAAAGAGTTCAGGGACCATTTAGATCAATTACTCTTATAATAAAATAGTGATAGGGATACCAACTCTAATCCCAAGTTTTTGAGTATCAATTCACATATTATCTTTTCATTGGTAGAAGTAATCAATTAAAGTGTCAATATTTTAACCACTTATCAATAAAATAATGATAATTCATATACCATGTGGGTTGATATTCAAAAATTGATATTAGAATTGATGTCCATAGTATATTTTTTATAATAGGGACAGGTAGGAAATTCCATTAGAAGGAATCAGATTTCTGATGTCCATTTATAATTGAAAGAAAACTTTTCACCTATTTTGATCTTAAGCTTGTTTGTTATTTTAGCATGCAAAATACGCTTCTTCTTTTATTTATTTATTTATTTTTTCTTCTTGATAATTAATAAAATGGGAACAAGGATTGTTGGGAAATTACATGCTTCCATGAGCAGGTGAGAACTTATAGTACTGCTTTTTGTTGCAAAAATCACCCACCGGGATTGCCCTTTCAACTATCATAGCCCATGAAGAAATAACTCCACTTTAATCATTTTTTGTTAGAAATCTTTTGTTTTTGGTCAATAAGATGCAACTTTAATAGGCCGCCCAAACTTGAATGGATGAAGTCCAAGGTCTAAAGGGTTTTCTTTTGTTCTTTTTCTTCTTTAAAAAAAAAAAAACAAAAAAAAACTAAAGTAAATAGAATTTACTATCAAGCTAGGATAGACTACCTCAAAAGGTAACAATGTAAAATTAAAGCCCTTTTGCAACTGGTCAAAGCAAGTGGAGCAAGGATGAGATTTCTTATAGAAATTCTACAAGGCTCATTTACTCTAAACAAGCAACCACCATCCCAAGACAGATCCTCTAGAAATTTTGTGGGACTCCTTTTTTCAAAAAAAAAAATTTAATAATAATAAATAAATAAGCACAATAATTCCCACATGCCTCAATTAATACGAGTACATCATTTTCTTGGTTAACAAAATAAAATAAAAAATAAAAAAAACTACAAAAATGAAGCAGTGAGAATAAACCAAAAATCGACCAGTCATTTTGGGAATTATGTGGTATTGTGCATATTCTATACTGTTATAGTGTTATACCACATCAAAATAATATTAAAATAAATATGAATATCAACTTTGATAGATATATGATGAAAAAAAAGTTAGATGTCGTCTTTCGTCCTACATGTAAATTATAATGTAACAATGACATTATGTAACAAAAAAAATCTTCGAAAGGTATGACATTGGTCGGTGGAAATAAATTTTTTGTTATTATAATTTTGAACATTAGTTTCAAATAAAACAAGTTAATGTGATGTTATATTTTATTCTTTTCATGTGAGGCTTTTTATTTCTACAGGTTAGATGTAAAATTAGTAAAGACAGAAAGTAATTGTCAAAAACATACCAGTAATGTTACCGACACCAGTCATCGACGGTTGATTCCCACCAACTGAACACTGACATCAGCCCTACCTCCCAAGCCTGTCATGACTCATGACTGACCGCCTATGGTCGTACGTTGACCTTTTAATGCCCCTCTATTCGTGGGCTTCGTCTAAGGCCCATTAGTCCCGAAATGGGCCACCTCATGGCCTTACTCATTCAAGGACATCAACCTAACGAGGACCCTTTTTAACTACCGACGTTTCTCGTTCGCCTAACGGCTACTTTTTTTTTTTTTTTTTTTTTTTAAAGAAGGGTTTTTAATTTAATTTCCATAACTTATGTGTAGTCACAATGAAGGAAATAATTTTTTTTTTAAATTAAATAATAATATAGCATACTTGTTTTATAGTAAGTGATACGTTGTTGAATATTAGATCATGTGACTCGAATCTATACTTTTATGATAAGTGAAACACATAGTATTAGATCAAGTGAAAAAATAACATGACCAATAAAGATATAGTAGGGTAATATACTAATTACTAATAGGGATAAATGATAATTTTTTGTAGATAGAATTAAAAAAATGAAAGTAGAGTAAAAAGAGAGGAAGGGGGGGTATTAATAAGAGAGGGAAGGAGATAAGGAAAGGAGGGGGGAAGGGGGTAATGTGGTCTGAGGTGCATTAAATGGTGGAAGTCAGGATCATTAAATTGAATGAATATATTTCTGAGCAACTCATTAATTTTGCCCATTTCGTTTTATCACTACTACTACTCTCTCTCTCTCTCTCTCTCTCTCTCTCTTCACTACTGCCTTCCTTCAATGCCTCTACCCTCGTCAACACCTCTCTCTCTCTCTCCCCTATTTTCTCTTCTTTTTTTCATTCTTATCTCTACAAACCACTCCTCTACATCTCATTTATTGCTATACATGTCAAGTTTTCAAATTATACATATAACCCCTATTGTCTTCAACAAAATTCTAATTTCCACCTCAGTCCTCTAACCATTCTACTTTGTATCCTAATCCTCCCTAGTAGATAATATTACATTAAATACAAGTTTATAGAGCATCCCCACTAAGTAAATACATACATACATGATATAAATAACAAAGCAAAATCCTTAAAAAAGAAGAAAAAAACAAAAGAAGGAACCTCTAAGAAAATTCTTATCATGGGTTTGCTTTTAGATAATCACATTGATCTTCTTTTTTTTTTTTTTTTTTGGGTAAATCCTCATAATTGTAGCTTGTTGAACTTTGAGCTAGCTGTTGAGACATCTCCTCCTCCTGGTTGCGTGGACACCGAAGTAGAAGTAGTAGTACTAGGAGGAGGAGAACAAGAAGAAGCATTTGAGGTTGACTTTGGAGTTTCTTCAGTAGTAGTTGTTGTTGTTGTTGTTGATGGTGGTGGTGGTGGTGGGGGTGATGCACATACTGGGATCACTGATCTGATATGAACAGCTGGAGCAATCCTGTGTGGATGAGGAGAATATTGTCCACTGTACATCCTTCTTGGTACACTAATGCCTGATGATAATGGTGATGGTGATGATGATGATCCAAAACTGGCAAGCTTTCCAGTGCTAAATGAAGAGCTTGAACCATAAACAAGACCTTCTCTTTCAATGGGGTGATTATTCTTACCAAGCCATTCTTCCTCATTCTTTTGATGATGGTCTTGATCCAATGGAGGTGGTGGAACAATCTGTGATGTTCTGCTTCTAACTTGTACTGGGATTGGCCTATTAATGGATGAATATGCAGAACAGTGAGATGATACAGTTGTTGTTTTTATTGTTGTTGTTGTTGTTTTTGATGCTGGTGGTAAGATCTTTGAAGAAGTTCTAGGTGGAGGAGGAGGGAGGAGAGATGCAAAGGAGTTGAGGTGTTTCTGCCAAGAACCATCTTGCTGTCCCGACTCCATTACCAGATCCATCAGCTTCCATCTTTCATCATCATGTAAAGACATTATGTTTGAATTCGAAGTCGAGGCTGGAATTATATTATTATTATTATTATTATTATTATTATTATGATGATGATGACTACTTCTGAAGATTCTCTTTGGTGGGTTTTGTTGTTCTCTCCTCCTAACAACATGCTTGTTTGCATCTTCTTTTGGTCTATAATTCGAGAGGACCCTTGTCACACTTGCCTGCTTTTGCTCTTCATTGCTCTCCACTTTGTTTGTTGCCAATCTGGGCACTGCATGGAAAGAATCTAATGCTGGTGGTCATGCTTTTAAAGTTCAAAGACAAAAACAATTTAAACCAGAAAAAGAATAAAAAGAGACAAATCTCAAACATCAAAAGTTTTTACATTTGTTCAAGGCAGACCAGGCAGCAATAGCAGCATTCTTCTCAGCTTGCTTCTTGGTTTTGGCTGAGTCACCAGTGAAGTTCATCCCAGCAAGCTCCACAGTGCAAGTGAAAGTTGGGACATGCCCAGGTCCTGATCTTACTGTGGTGTACACTGGGAGCCTCAGACCAGCCCTGTGAGCTGTTTCTTGTAGTAGGTTCTTGTAAATTCCAGTCTCATCCTTTAACCAAAACAATATAAGAACAGAGAAAACATTTACATATATAGTACTAGACAAAGAAATTAAGTTTTTTTAAATAAAATAAAATAAAAACTTACAAGAACTCTTGCAGTAAGGGACCTAGAAGGACCTCTAGTGGAGAGAACATTGAGGGCAACTTCAGCAGCAGAATGCTCAGCTTGTCTGAGAGTGGTGCAGTAGATTGAACTCTCAAAGATCTCACCATTGAAGTTGACAGAAGCTTTGAATCTTGGTGCATGATCTGGTCCTTCTCTGATACAAGCATATGAAGGCAGATTGAAGCAGCTTCTCTGTGCTAGCTCCTGCAGTTGATTCTTATACATTTCTCTCTCCAACTCTTTCGCAAAACACTACATATATATATATATATATATATATATATAACATGTTAAAACTCAAAATCCACCCCGTTTAGCAAAGGAACGTGGAGATGAATGAAACTTTAGACGGGAATGAAAAGTTCAGGGAAAAAAACCCACCTGTGTTGTGTGTTCAACCAGATTTCCAACTCCTACATTGGCCTGGAGATTTTGAGAGAGAGCACCAAACTGTAAGTAATGTCCTCTTCAGTGAAAGGAAAACAAAAGAGGAGTTGTCAAATGAAAAAATATGACAATAATAATATAAAGAAAGGCAAAATAAGAAGCTTTGAGAGATAGAAATTTGGAAGATATGAGTCTGACTAGCTCTGTAATATTTTATTATTATTATTATTATTTTTCCCTATATCATCTATTTCTTTAACTGCAATTTTCATGTGTTACATTTAATGTTTTCAACCCCTTTTGGGAAAATAGGATGGATTTGAAGACAGGTTTTGTAACTTAGTCTTTCCCAATACAAGCACAGTTTTCTAGCTACATGGGTCAAAAACCCGTGTAATTTTTCCCTTCTTTCAATTTCAAATAATTTCTTTTTTTTTATTAGGATAATTTATCTTTTTAAATTATTTTGCATTTTCTTTCATTCAAAAAATATATCTGTATCTAGAAGGCATGTTTGGTTCACAAGTTTGAGTTAAGATTTTTAAGTTTAAATAGTAAATTATGTTGACTTTTCAGAAAAGATAAAAAAATTTTTAGGAAAAAGACAAAAACTTTTTGAGAAAAAGATAAAAAAAAAAAATTTGAAAATGTTAGTTTAAACCTTTGAACCAAACTCCCCCGTTGTCTTTTTTATTATCAAATTATTTTCAATAATCAATTTATATCTTCTGTCAATTAACACTTGATTTTGATATTAAAGATGTCAAATTACCTCTAATACAAGAAATATATTTTTTTAATCTTTTAAAAACCGCCCCCGCAATAACCCACCCCCCACCCCCCCCCCCCCCCCCCCCCCCCCCCCCCCCCAAACAACAAAAACACACACACCCACCCCTTAACCTTTAGATTTTTTATTTTAGTTTTTAGTTTTTTTTTTTTAAGGTTTTGTTTTTAATGTAAATGTGTCAAATGTAACCTGATTGTAAGGCAAAAGAATTTATAAATAAATTTGACACTCTATAGCGCATTATTATTAGGAGGCGAAATTACAAAAGAGTCCCTGAGATTTGACTGGGTTACCACGGAGACAGCCTTTCTCCTTTGACTCAACGGTCTACTCCTCCCTAGGCAATTCATTGACTTGACAGTTACCTCCCTAACTTTGACCTTTTTTTTTTCTGTCTTTTTCTTTTTAAAGGTTAAAACGGACTCTCATTTAATCAAAATAAAGGAAATATTATGTATTTATTTTTTATTTTAATGTTCCTGTGTAAACTACTCCGGAAATTAATTGCGCAAAAATTGAAATTTTTTTATTTTATTTTATTCAAACTCAAAACTTTTTTTTACCAGTTGAAAATAATTTCTTTTTCATGAATGTGATTGCTGAGTCTTCTCAATAAGTCGTTATTACCTTCATTTTATGGGTTCTGTCTGGTTATTTACTCCAATGTTTTGGAAGTTTGAGCCCTCCATACTTGACAAAATAAAGCAAACGACATCAGCATGCCTACCATTTGTTCGAGCATTCTTGTATCATCGTCGTCTCGTCAGTCTCTTTTATGTTTCGACAATGATACTTTCCCCTTCAATTGATAGCAAATTTATTCCGAGTCAGTTTCTCTATTGATGCCGTGGCCGCTATTATGAACAAGGGAATTGTGCGTAAACTTTTTAGATAAGTTTTTTGATAAATGACCAAAATTTTTCACTAATGGACTATAATCGAATGATTAAGAAATTTCTACTATTTATTAAATGAGTGTTTAAAGATTACCTATTTACCTAATTTTTCCTATGAACATAATTTTTTTTTTTGGAACTTGACAATTCAATTTTCTGTTTTGAATGAATGAAAACATAGAAATTTGAAATATCAAATAAGAAAACAGCTATAAAATTTTAAATACTAAATGAAGTATAAAAAAAATAATTTCTTTCGGTAAATAGGGGTCAAATTATTTAAAATTAAAATTCGTGTCTAGACATAGAAGTATGGTCCTAATTCCGCCGAGAGCAAATGGGATACATCATCGTGTTTATATGCTATATCTCTCTATAAATCATTAACATTTAAGTGATTTTATCAAATTTAATTTTATCTTAAATTCTTAATTACTGTTCTCTCTCATAATAAATTCCAAATTGTTTAAGTGATTATGAAAAAACTAGCATTTACAAATCATCTAAACATAATTATTCATTAGATTGATATATCACATACTCACGATGACATAACAGGCTCGATTCACTTCTTATGAAATTTTCGTTACTACAAAGACTATGTTGTTATTGACTTTTTTGCTCGACCACCACTTAAGGGATGCATATTTTTAAATTTTTAAACTTTTTATTTGTTTGATTTATCGTATCAGCTAGATCTTGTAAAGAAAAAGTAGAGTCGTACTAAATATAAATATATATATATATATATGCTTGCACATGACTGGCTCAAAGAAGAAAAAGAGATCTAATTCCACATTTGCAAGATAATTAGAGCTAACTAAATCCACAACAGCAATTTAACCAAAATAAAAAAATAAAAAAATAAAAAGAAAAGGAAAGGAAAAAAATCAAGGCAGAAGAAAGCTCACTCATACAAACACACCATTTCCTTCCTAAAAAAGCACTACGGCCAAACCAAACTTACAAACATCCAGCCAAAGCAAAAAAAGTTAAATCCCACATTGCTCAGAATATCAATGCGAGAGTTGAAAGAACAAAGCACAAATGGCTTAACCACTCCATATTCCCCCCAATTAGAACTCAGGCGTGTAACATCCCACGATCTGCCATGTTTTGGTTATGTTTGTCGGCCCTCGGTTGTAAAACCACCGCTGGTACTCCCGCCCACACGGTTTGGTTCTCCTACTCTAGATGCAAGAGCAAGAACCTCAGGCGACATTTCCCAGCTTCCACTTTTTCTTCCCCAGCTGGATCGCCTGGGATGCATTCCACCACGATCTGCTGTTTCATCTACAGTAGTCCTTATATCTGGGGATACTTCTCCCAAATCACTTTCCTTTACATTTACCCGATCATTGTTGTTGAGCTGCCCTTCGAAATGATCCGCCCCAGCACCCAAGTCACCCCATACCGTTTTCCTGCCCATTTCTATGTCCTCCACAGCTTTTCCCATGTTCGGACTCATAAAACCTCCACCCCCTGATCGAGCAGGAGGAAACCCGGCTTCCCTCGGCACCTTCGCCCTGAAATTGTTTTTGGATGGAGGAGTGCTGGTGCAGAATATCTCCTTGAAGTTCTCGAGCACTCCTTTGTTGTAGGGGTTGGCTCGTCTATCATATCGATACCGGAAATTCTCATATGTAGTCTGCAAAAGCATATGTCCATAAATAGAGAATCCATGTTTCGGACAACAAAGGACTGCACGAACAGAATTGTGAGTTATAGAGGACGGAACTCACGGTGGATCTCTCACCTGATTTGTGCTAATGAGGAATAAATGGAAAGCAGTGAGCCCCCCAACAAACCACATTGATATAAAAGTATAAACTATTAGCACGATGGATGCTGGAGTTTTGATCATTGCTTTCCAAATTGTGGTTTCTTCTGAGCTCATAATCCTCCGAATGTAGACCCAGCAGAATGCAAATACGTATATACAAAGAAGGGTTGTTGAGAAGACAAACATGAAGAAGTATCGATAATTTCGCTGCAATCAAATGAGTGATTGTTCAGATTCTGGTAAAAAATTCAGCCTACATTCATAAGTAACAGATACCATACTAATAAAAATTGGGATAACAATTCAAGGAAAGAATATTCCATGCCCAAATATATGCATTTTGACAAAAATATATTCTGAAACAGGTTGGACCATTTTCAATTCGCGTTCTTTTCCCTTTGCAAACATTCTTATTTTTCAAATTCAAACAGATAATTGGAAATGATCAAGAGTATGTGACCTAAACCATTTTGATAATGTCCTCAGGCTCCTAGGCTTAAGCTGTTAACTAGAGGCCTCCCCTACATTTGCAATGCCGCATACATAAATATAACCACAATAACCTTTACCTAAAAGGTTAGAAATATTTAGCACATGGATATTAATGTTCTCTCTCACCAGTTCTTAAACATTCTAATAGACTGCTTATTCATGAACATATGTATTAACAAATGATATCATACAGAGAAGCACGTACCAGGCCAATGCATTGCCCAACCCAGGGGCAGTGGTGGTCAAAACGCTCTACACAGTTATTGCAGATTGAACAATGAGAGCAGCGAGGAGGTCTATAGAGCATACAAGTGTCGCAATACTTGATCTTAACAGTCATTCCGTTGACCTCTACTTCCTTGGTACGGGGCAGGCGCAACTGAGGAGTTTGTCCTGCCCCAACATCTATATTCCCATCATAGCCTTCAGGCTCTGGAGGGTGAGCATTGCGAGGAATTATGCCAGGATCTCTTCCAGAGGTTAGCAGGAGAAGAACTAATACCTGAAAATGGAACATACTTATCACCTTAGATTATTTAGCATTAGCAAATGGGTATTAAAAGCTATATAAAGTGACAAATCATATCTTTGATTATTATTTCGCGTTAGCAACTTAGCCATGCTATTAAAAGCTCTATGAAGTGCGAGATCGTGCTTTCTAGTCTTTGTTCACATTCTATAACAGACATCACATGTGGGAACATCAGTTTTCATCCACAGATGTGAACACTGAACCAAACACATGGAAGAACTACCATGCCCACCGAAAAGGAAGCACCAAAATAATGTCAATCCGGAGCCTAGTACACTATATTACCTACATGCCAAATGGATTTTTTTCTCTGAATCATCCCCATTACGTCAACCGTTCTATAAATGCTTACTGTAATGATAAAACCAACACCAGCATGGGTAGAAGCAATATAATCTTATTAGGTGCTATATACCCTCATACCCTCCATCACTTTCTTACTACAGAATCAAGCTGCTTTTGTATAGAACGATACTAAATATATAGCATTATCAACGAACACCAAGAAACAAATTTTTTATTCCGACATTTCATTACAAGCAATATATATTTCCAAGGCAATTAAAAAACATATGAGACAGGACATTTCGTCAATGAACAACAAAAAGAACTCACATAAACTGTGTACACCACAGCAACGACCATTATAGAAATCCCCAAGTGATGGCGAAAGTCATCCATCAGTTTTCTAGCGACAAAGATGCAGAAAACTGTGACAGGAGCAACTATAAGGAATATAGTCAAGCCCAGCGATCTCACATCTGGGCCAAAGATAAACCTTCCTTGAAGAAAAAATTTCTGCAAAACAAACACTAAAGCTTGTGAAAACCTAAACAGAACATAAATAGTATTCTCATCGCCATTTTCACCTTCAATGGACTCGTAAAAGGAAACTGAACAAGTTTATTCCAAAACCAAAGCTTCACAGGAGTTATTTACACAATATTAACTCAAACAAATACACCAAATCGTACATTTAGTAAAGGGGGCATAAATTTCCCAAAACAAATTAGTAAACTCTTAAGTTCTAAAATTGTTAATAGCATGAGAATTATTTGAATTCTAAACCAAACACAAAGCAATAAAAGAGCTTCACCAGGAAATTGAACTAGCTTCTTCCAAAACCAAAGTTTCACAGGGGGCTTATATTAAATAAATAGCTAAACCATGCAATATTTCTCAAATTAATTAATTTTAAAAAAAAAATAGAGCAAAAAATTTAATTAATTAATTAGAAGGGGACACAAATACCACCAAAAATGAAAATAAAATTGTATTATTTGCTAATACTACGATGATAATAATTGAAAAACTAATAAATCCAAACACAAAAAATAAAACTAAAAAACATAATCTATGCTTCAATAATCAAAAGAAAAAGCAAAATTGCAAAATGAAACGGAGACTGGTCTCACATTGCTGCCTTTCCAAGCTTCGTAAACCCTCAAATCGCCGGGACCCATGGCGGATCCAGACGATGCCGGATCGGAGCGCAGCGGCGGAGGCACCACGTACATTTCTCTCTCTCTCTCTCTCTCACCTACGCGAGAAACTAGGACGCTCTGAATCTATGGTTTCCGAGCTCCGATTCAGATCCCTCGATTGGAAGAATTACAGAAATCTAAAATACAGGGGAAGAAGAAGAAGAAGAAGGGGAAGGAGAAGAAGAAGAAGAGGAGAAACCGCTATGTCCGTGGAGCCTTCGTCCTAGGGTTTCGACATGCGAAGTGTACAGAAGAGAGAGAGACGTACAGGGTTTTCTTGATGTTGAGGGCTTAGTTTTAGAGAGAGAGACATACAGAAGAGAGAGACGTACAGAAGAGAGAGAAAGAGGGAAAAGAGTAAAGGAGAGAGAGAGAGATGGAAAAGACTGTTTGGGTTGTTTGGGTTGGGCGTTGTCCGTGCTTTACAGGAGGGTAAGTGGGGATGACGTGGCGGAGAGTGATTGGTGACTACAGTGAGATTGAAAGTCACTGCCAACAGAGAATGTGAGGAGGCTTATGCTTCACCTGTTGTTGTTGACGTTGTGGGCTGAAATAAGACTGCTCTCTCTCTCTCCTCTCCCTGTTGTGGCTTTTCTTGGGTCCCATTAATCTCCTCTCCTCATTTTACCTTTCTTTTTTTTTTTTTTTAATAAGAATTTTGTATTATCATTACATACATACACATACATACACATACATACATGAAATAAGGAAAGACTCTTCTTTTTTGATGCATGTTACTTCCTCTTTTTTTTTTTTCTTTCATTTTTCTTTTAAATTTTCTTTCTTTACCTTTTCCTGTTCTTTCTTTCTTTCTTTTTTAGTTGCTAAAATTTTTCCTCCTTTATTTCATTTAAAAAATTCTCTCATCCTTTTTTTTTTTTTTTCACAACCATCTCTGATTTCCAACTACTAATAATATTTTTTATATATAAATATATTATTATTTGTACACTTTAAAATTATTCTTCATTTTCGTTCACGTACTGATCTATTTTCTTTATATTTTCTCTCATCATTTTTAATTTTTAATTTTTCATCTTTTTTACCCATACTGAAATAAGTTTTTTCAAATGTATCCTTACTCAAATAAATTTTTTTTGTGATTATCTCAACTATTATTTTCTCATAATATCACCTAATTAACTTTTTATGTGATTCGCTAACTTATTTTCAATATCATAGTAATTAAATATTTTTCCCAATATTCTTTGAATTATTATTTTCTCATAATATCTCATAATTAATTTTTTATTTACAAATTGAGTAAGCACGTGCATGGCACGTGCCTACAACTAGTGATATGAAAAATATCATCAAATCTTATCAAATTTCATTAGATTTACATACTTTCTTTAGTTACAATATGTAATCTAAAATTAACGACATGATTACATAAACAGAAATTAAATATTAAAAACACTTATACTATATACTTGAATATCAAATTAGACATTTAGAAAGATAAGAAAATAAGACAACATATTTTAACTATTTAGACTTGTAGTTCCTTATACAACTCTACAACAAATAACATTAGGTTGTTTTAAAATTATGCAAAGATGAAAAAGTACATAAATTTCATGGAACTTGGGAAAATTTGATGATCTAAAGTAGATCAATATCCAAATGGTATTTTTCGATACCCAAATCTACTAATAATTCTTCTTGCCCTTTCCCTTTTCCTTTCTCCCAATTAAAAAAAAAAAAAAAAAACTTTTTAGAAAATGCTTTCCTTTTTGCTTTTTTCTTGACTTCTTTTATTTGAAAGGGCATTTTTCTTTACGCCCTAATCTTGTAGAGAACAGATGTATGTTTTTTTACTTGTCCACGATCCATGCATGGGACCTTGGGATATTTTTCTTTTGCCAAAGAACACCGTATATTGAACTGTCAATTACTAGACAAATTTGGTTACAAAATGTCCCCCCTCATCACCTAATAGGAGTTGAATCTTGAAATTGTTAATTTGCCTTTTATATAGCCATAAAAGATACTCAATTTTGCCTAGAAATTGAGCAAGTAAAATCACTAGTTTCAAGATGGGCTCTTTTTTGCCTTATTTGTTTTATATTACTTTCTTCGTATTTCATTCACAATAGAAAAATTATAAAATCAGAAGATGAAGTATGGGAAGAAATAAGAATTGCCTCCAAGGCCAAATTGAATATAACATTACTTTATCCTAATATATATATATATATATATTATATTATCTTATCTATAATATATATAAAAAAGTCAAAAACTCATTATTTTTGACACATGTCATTCCCTTCTTTTCTTTATTTCTTTCTTTTTTAATTCCCTTTTATTATTTCCCTTTTCTTTTTCTCTCTTTCTTTTTTTAATTGCTAATTTTTATTTTCTCACCTACTTTATTTTAAAAATTCCCTTATATAAATACATACATTATTATTATTTTCACGACTATCCCAAATTCTCAATTATTATTATTCATAATATTTAGTCTTAGTTGAATATTGTCTGATATTCTATGAAAAATTTGATAAATGTATACATTTATTTCTTTTTACTCTTTAAAATTATTGTTCACGTTCGTCTACATGCCGATCTATTATATGTTTGTTTTCTTTTATCATTTTTATTTTTTATTTTTCATTCTTTTTTGCCCATGCTGAAGTAAATTTTGTAAATATATCCTTACTTAGATTTTTTTTTACCATCTCAATTATTATTTTCTCATAACACTACCCAATTAACTTTATATATGATTTCTTGACTCCTCTCTAATTTCTTACTACTTAATTATTTTCTCCTCAATATTTTATAAATAATTGGTTTTTTACTAATATCTTATAATTAATTTTTTATTTAGTAAATTGATTAAACATGTGACTACAACTATAACTAGAATGAGATAAAAAGAGAAAGATGCAAAAAGAGGTGAATAAAGAAATTGATGCCAACGAAGCTAAGAATGATGACCTGACCACCCTCTCCCACCTCTGCTCGTTGCTTGCAACAGTAAAACTCTCTGAATCTCAATGATGCATTGTAGTGCATTCATCATACAACATATTTTTAATACAAAATTCCTTATTGGC
This sequence comes from Ficus erecta, assembly GCA_008635985.1. Taxonomy (NCBI): domain Eukaryota; kingdom Viridiplantae; phylum Streptophyta; class Magnoliopsida; order Rosales; family Moraceae; genus Ficus; species Ficus erecta. The sequence goes on from BKCH01001730.1 coordinate 70,238, forward strand.
TTTTGTGTAGTCATTTGTCTGCCCCAACCGTCTTTTCTTTCTACTAACAATTATGCATCTGTAAGGTGGCCCTGCGCTTGCCCAAAAGCAACTTTTAATTTTATTTTTTTTTGGTAAATAAAGCAACTTCTGTTTTTTGACCTTTGCTAATTCAGCATCAACATAAAATGGAATAAATAAAGCAATACCTACCATATGAATTGTATTTTTTAAATACGTATCGTTATTTTAACTATTAACTTAACTTTTTAATGTTATAATTCGATACGTGAAACTACTTTGAATTTTAAAAAATTGATGTAATTACTAAAACAATCATACACAATCATACTTGTCGATACGGTAAAAATAATGTTATTATCATAAGTTTTTTCAAAAAAAAAAAATCCATTTAATTTACTGATAGCAAATGTTTTTAAATAGTAAGCATGCGTTTGAGGCGTCCGTTTGAGTTGAAAAACTTCAATTAAAGTTAAATTGTGTATTTGATTAATTGGAGTTAAAAATTATAAAACTTTGAGAGAAAAAAATAACATAAATGTTATTTCATTTGTTTTAAAATTTTATTTAATTTATATAAAAAAAATAATCATCTTATTTAAACTTGTGTATGTAAAATTATGGAGTTCTAAAATTTGAGTTTTTTAGTTATAATTGAAACTACTAACAATGAAACTAAATTGACTTTTCAGAATATGATAGAGATTGAGTTGAGTTTTTTCTATCCTAATTAATGAACCAAACATAGATTAAATAAAATAAAATCAAATTAAAATGAAAAAAAAAAATATATATATATATATATATATATATACACACACAAAAAATCAACAGACCAATACAAATTAAACAGTTCAAATAAAATCCGGTTAAATTGCCTGAGTATTTCGGCGGCTAAAAGAGTAAAAATTAAAAAAGCCAAAACAATTCCGTTGCCGGGAATCGAACCCGGGTCTCCTGGGTGAAAGCCAGATATCCTAACCGCTGGACGACAACGGATTTGATGAGCCGTGTGTGTCTACATTTATGATAAACATTTGAAGACCGTTCAAGGAAGAAAATAACAGGTATTTCTTGCAGCTTCTTTCCCGGGTTATATCCATTTATTATTTAAGTTGTCTTTGGTCTTCCTATCAAGTTATTTTAATCGAACAAAAACACTACACATACCATCAAACAAATGCTTTGGAGATCTCATAATTGTAGTAGTTCATGGTCGGAAGACATGTAACAAAATATGGGAAAAGGGGAAGGTATACATGTAAAAACTCTAATATTTAAAAATAAATAAATAAAAAAAAAAGGAAGAAGAAGCATGTATAGACTTGAAAATGGTTTGGGACATAAACAATGTTAAAAAAACATAAATTAATCAAAAGTGGATTCTATTTACATGCTCCATATTATGAGATTCACTTTTTATTAATGTGTGGTGCTGCATATCATCAATATTTTTTAACATTGTTCATAGACTGACAATATTTCTCATAATCTCCTTTCCAATTGCAAGAGTCGTTTGTCTTGTAATTCACACACAATCTAGTACTTGTCCCAAAATTGTACCAAGCACAATTAACACAGCAAGCCATTAACGCAATGGGGATCTTAATGTCTACGATGGTGGTTTACTTTTCTAAGAGTAGCTACGTGAATCTCCCACTTATATGAATGCGGTATCAAACACCATTATTCTTTTAATACATCGCTTAAATAAATTATAGAAATGTTGGAATTTATACCTAAATTAGATCCTTTAGGAGCAAGGATATGAAACATGACATTTACAACTCAATATGTGCTGTCGAGCACGCTTAATCAATTTTAATGCTTTAAACAAGTTATACATGGACTAGGTATGAAATCACACAATTAATGAGCCAGTTCAAATGATCATGGGTGTCTTCAAGAGCATGGCGCTCAGTGATGAGCTCAAGCAACACCGTACCAAAGCTGAAGATGTTAGACTTAGCCCCTGTTTGGGGGAGGTTTTAGAAACCACCTTTTAAAAAAATTCTCTCCTTTTTTTTTAATTTATTTAAAACTACTTTTTATTATTCACATCTTTAAATTTCTATAGTAAACTCATATTTTTAGAGTCAATAACTTTATTATTTCAAGTCCAAATGATTTTATTTCTTTATTTATTTTTTTTTGTAATAGCATAAATTTTTGAGAGAAATAAAACAAAATCTATATTAATATTTTTCTCCGAATATATTTCAAATTTTTACATTTTTTCACTCCAAACAAATATATATATATATATTTTAACTAAACACACATTTTCAAAACTCATCTCAACTCAAACCCAAATATCTCAAAAACTTGTGTCTCCAATATCTCCCGGTGCTGACACTTAATTGTCAATTTGCCAGTCAAGGCATGTTCAGGGTCACAGTAATCCGTCTACCAATAATATGTTGGTGCTCTGTATGTCACTGGCGGGTCTGTTTGGTCATTGGTGGTGAAGATATTCCAACCCTTTGGCTTCCCCAACTGCTATTGTCATTCTGGTTTGCCAATCAAGTGGTTCTTTATTAGTTATAGACTCTGCATACACAATAATCGAATTAAATATAGCACACATTTAATAAGCTATGTCAGATACCAGAGTGAGCTTTGCCAATCAAGTGGTTTTTTTCTTTATAATCACTACTGCTACTATTATTATTATTATTATTATTTACTATAGAGGTGATCAGCCAGGGACCCAAAAGGTTAGGATGGCAAAGAACAGAAAGCGTGAGATGATGAGAGCTTCCACTAGAAACTCCCTACCCCCTTGCGGTCCTGTCCTATGGAGTCTTTTAACACCTACGACCTCCCTATTTTTCTACCAATTTTAAAATGGCGAAAGTCCTCTGCTTTCAAGAATAAGGATTTAAAAATAATAATAATACAATTACAAGAACTGAAGAAGAACAAATAGAATGCTTTGGCGGGCGGAACAAAAAAAAATAAAAAAATTACCGGTACTAGTCACCATGATTAAAAAATAATTTTAAGGCATGAGATGCAATGCCAAGTATCACAATGGTATTGGTATGGTTTTCACAACTGTTTTCCTTGAATTACAAAAAGAGCGAAGATGGTTTTCGTCGATTGTACCAAAACTGGTTAACTGAATCCCAAAATCCTCCAACCTATGAATGTCCCGGGGAAGCGGGGATTGCCAAAGGCCATCCCACCAAGCTAGAGGGAGAAGTGGTGTGAAGGCACATTGGTTGGGCTGCTTGTGACAACTCAGGAGACCCGCGAATCTGTTCCAGACATGTCCCCACCCAATCTGAAACCTTAACCCTTCTCTCAACAAGTTCCTCTGGAAGCTGCTTAAGAAAGAGAAACTAGAACCAGTGGAGTTATCACCTGACAGGGAGAAAAAAAAAGTTCAGAGTTCTTGGGTAGAATCCTTCAACTATAGCACTATCCAAATATTCATAGCTGCATTACTTAAACATCCTAGAAATCCCACCATTTGAAATTAGGTTGAAACCGAAATTAGGATGGGATTTACCATAGAATGATTTAGGCATACTTATTAATTCATTTTCATATTTCAAATTATATGAAACCTTTCGAGCAAGTCGAAACTAATTCGACAAGGAGTTTAGCTTCTCCAGGAAAAAAATATGAGGTATTTTATTGCTTAGTCTGGCTTTTAATGAAGCTTGAAAAACCTTTCATCGTGCAATATATGGTAATCATTGATCATGTTATATCAAACGGGTAATGATCCATCAATTTAAATGGACTCTTTATGCCAATAAGCTCCAATTGCATCATAGGAAATACAAAAAGAAAGTAAAAGTGTGGCACCTAAACTGTTGGCTGCAGCAAGCGCTGCAATTAACTGGGCATAGGTGGTTCCAACACGCCTATGAGCCCCAGAAACAACAGCATGTTTTGCTCGAGAAGCAAGAAAGAAGTCCACAAAGGCAACCCATCTAGGTGCCGGTCCCCAATCTTTCACTCTAAAATCTGGACCTTGCAAACTATTGGCACGAATAGATATATTTCCTCGAAAATGTTCATAATTAAAATGAAGAACCTGCAAAAAACACAAGTTATGCATGAGAGAAAGTAAAATGGACATACCTAGGTTTGGTCAACAAAAAGTAAAGGATATATTTAGCCACAAGTCAAAATCTTATCTAATCTAAGACTGAATTCCAAAAGTAATACGGTGTCCCTGACATGAAATTACATAGGAGGCTTATTTTGATGTTTAGAAGTGATAATTGGTGTTTATAGCATGATTTGGCACACCGGATAAATACCTCAGTGAATTTACTAATATCTGGTGTAATGCCTGTCACAAGAGAGGGAGTATCTGAAACTAAGACCACCTTGGGCCTGGAGGTCTTGTTAAGATTGTTTGTGGCCTTTTTAATGCAGTTCAATGCCGCCTGTACAGCTCTTACAGACCTGAAAAATAGAATGCAACAACCTGCATCAATAGTCACTCAAGGTCATACTCTTAAGTACAGACAACATGCGGCATTCCCAGTATATATAATGATTCCACAGCTTTTTTGAGATAAATATGTTCAATTCATAAGTGGATGTTGTTTTCATGAACCACTTTTGATGGTCAGATTTTCCCATCAATGACTCTATAACGGAGGATGTAACCATGCCTTCTGTGTGCAACACAACAGAGATTTGAATCAGAGAATTTTAAAGTTATATTGCTATACTTGTTCATAAGCATTCGCATGTGCAATGAAATATCAGGATCAGCTTCACCACCAAGAACCCAGTTTACCGCTTCCTCAACGCTCTTTGAAGGAGAGACGAGGAACCTCATCAATTCCCCAAATACATTAGGACGGGATTGGAGGACATCTGACTGTCCAAACAAATCAGAAGCAGCATTCCTCATCTCGGGGTGTATGTTCTTCAAGAAAAATTGAACTCCCACAGCATCTGTCGTGCCTTGGAACCTGCAGTTCAGAGGTTACTGCTTTTATGATTACTCCGTGGGCTTGTAAAAGTTTGAATGTATAAGTCCTCATTTTACCATATGATAGGTTGTTTCCATGCCTTCCAGTTGCTACAAAGAACATTGGTCTGCATTGGCTTCTCAAAATTATCAGTCCTTATAGTGAGACGTCTTCCGTACTTTTTCTCACATTTATTCTGTCTCCAGAGATGCTTGACTTCTTTCAAGGTAAAGGTAACATTGGAGTAAGATATGTAATCTCCAAACGGGAATTTTTCCCTGGAAAATGCAAGAAGCAGCAATTAGCACAAAATAAGAGCCAAAATAACTTCAGTTTCACGATCTCTGATCTGAAAAATAGACTTTATACCATATATGCCAAAAAACTTTTCAAATGAAAAATAAATGGCAGTCTTGTGTCATGTTAAGTCAAAACACCATCTCTTCCTGAGATTTTTAGTTTTTTTTTTTTCCCTATGAAAAGACCAATTTAAAACAAAAAACAGAAAGGCTTGAGAAAGGACCAATATGCCTGGTTTGCCCAACGATCAAGGACCGGTTTAACATTATACTTAATGCTGCAGCACTTAAAATCTTGTACATTTCATTCCCAAAACCTGCCTCTGATGCTTTGCCCAACACAAAACCCTGTCGGCAGAACTGCTCAGGCGGAAGATTTCGGACTCTCATTGCACCTGAAATTCGAATGCAAGCATGTCATCCATCTCTCACAAGTTTCATCTGCGTTAACAGATATGCCCTTTGCTAAAGATAAGGTGTGCTAAAAGCCTAAAACTTCCAAGACACATAATATAGTATATACACATATAAAAACATATGTTCTAGTTCTAGCATATGGAAAGTAAATTAATCTATGTACTTAATAGAAACAATAAACTTATTGAACATAACGAAAAAATCATTCTTTTGTTGGAATAACATGTGAAGCTTAGCTGATACTTATTAACCAAGTCTTAGGAAGAAAAGCTGCAAATTGAATCCAATCCTCGTATTCTAACAAAACAATACATAGTACTAACAAATTTCTTAAAAGCAGAAATGAAACGAAAAGTACAAACGCTCAAACGAAAAGTACCGTTTAGAGAAAAATGTTGAAGAATGAGAGCTCTGACTCGGAGACTCTCCTTCCAGAACCCTCCGTTGAAGTCCTGTCCCATCTCTTCCACCGTCGCGCACCGCCTCGTTCCTCTTTTAGTCGTCTGAGACTCAGTCGGAGTTCCGTTTCCGACATCCCCGGAGCTTACAGAAATCGGATCGGAATCGCTATTGGTGAGAATGGTGGGAACCGTCGGAGGATCGACGGCCCTGAGATTGAGCATCAGCAAGCCCGTCGCGCCAAATATCATCGCGCACACCACTACAAACGACCGTATCGAAGCCCGTCTCCTTCTCGATCCACCATGCCTCATCTCCTCTCTCTCTCTAGTTTTCTCTCTCTAGCTTTCTGGTTTTGTTTATCCTCTACCAGATCTAACTAAGGAGCTCAAAAACCCTTGAAAGCTATAGGTAAGCTTACAACTTGTTTTCCAGAGCTCGCTTCACTTCTCAATCAAATCCAGCCAATGAAAGAAAACAAAAGGAACCAAAAAAAAAAGAAGCATTGTGTCCACTTAATTCTTTGAAATTCATTACTTTACTCCCTAATTTCTTTTAACTACACTTTTGAGTTTACATAATAATAGCATTAACCTCATGTTTTTAATTTTGTTAAATATTTAGACGGCATATTTATGATATTTTTCATTCAATTCCCTAATTAATTAGTATGTGTGTGATACGATGGTTTGAATCACAAATTATAATTTAATTTTCATTTTTCTTTCTAAAATGTCAACATTAGTTTTACTATTTATAATTTCTATTACAGTTTTGTAACTGTAACTTAAACTTTAAAAGCTCATAATTTTCCATATACAAGTTCAAATGAAATGATTTTTTTTTTAAAAAAACATGGAATTTTAAGACGAACGAAATAAGTTTCATAATGATTTTTTTTTTACACATTTCAAACTTTTATATTTTTAACTCCAATAATTCAAATATCATGTCAAATATATAATTTAATTCAAATCTAAATTCTACAAACTTACACCAAACGCCAGCTAATCTTCTTATCAAATAACTAATTTTTCACTAGTAAAACAAAAAATATATATATATATTAAAATCCATAATCTAATCCTCCTACTTCTCTCATTCTAAACAAGACTTAAAATTTAACCTTAGTTAATGATTAGCATTAACTGAATTTATTTTGAGAACTTGGAAATAAATTGTGTATCTATAAAAAAATTTAGAGGTTGTTTGTTTGCTTTGTTTAGGGTGGAGATTAAAATTATTTTGATTTGAGTTTGAGTTATGTTTTGAAATACTATTTTTGATTGGAAGGAATCATTTGAAATTAAAAGATATAAAAACTTGAAATATGTTGTAAAAAAAATTGCAATCTACGACTTCAAGATAAAAAGAATTGTTTGGTTGGAGCAACCAGACAAACATTTTGTTAAAGAATACATGTTTTAAGCTTTATTTGACATTTTAATTTAATTCAAATTAAATTTTTTTTTTTTTCATCTCAGTTTTTTTTTAAATGAATAAAAATTAGAATTAGATTTTAAAAAATCAATCCATTCTAAATTAAAATTTTCATCTTCAACTGTAGTTTAATTGAGGAAAAAAAAAAAAAAGAAATAAAAGAAATGACAAAGAAGGAAAATCTAGTGCGGATCCGGGTTGTCGAATTATTACTTTTTTCTCAAAATCGACAACCCGTTTGGTGGTGGTGGTCATTAAGCACTCCCCGACAAAATTGGAAAACAAAAAAATCCTGCCACGCACAAAATGACGGTCAAAACCCCCAAACCACACAACAAATCCTCCAAATTAATCACAATTAATTTTCTTTCTCCTTTTTTTCCCCCCTCAAATTTTAGAAAAAAAAAAAAAAAAAAGAAGTACATTTGTGACCGTACATTCCCTTCTCTCTCGCAACGACCTTTTTAATATTCCTTCTATATTCCGATTAACGAAAACAAAAAAAAAAACAAAAAAAAAATTCACCTGAACCATTTCTCCTTCGCACATCTTTCTGATCATTAAATCACAATGGAGAATAACGACATTCCAGAAGAGAAATCCAGTAGCGCCGGAGACGCCAAAACCGAGGTCGGTTTGGAGGAGGCAACAGTACCAGAAGAGACTCCTCCTCCTCCTCCTCCTCCTTCTCAAGTTGATGATAATCATGAAGATCCTGATAAATCGGCCTTAAACAAGGTCTATGAAGAAATCGATCGCATTGTTACCAACGACGACGGGGTGCCGGCAGAGTCCGTCGTCGACGAGTTCCTCGACGTCATCGAAGAAAAGATCGCGAAGCTAGAGAAGGAGGATCATGATCGTCAGGCCTTTCTGGAATCTGTAACCCGAGTCTCAAAGCTCTACAAGTCAATCGTGAAAGATCCGAAACCGGAAGATATCGGCACTGCGTCGATAATCAACCGCATCGGAAGCGTCCAACAGCGGGCCATGGCGTATCTGGAAGAGGAATTCCGGTCTCTTCTGGAGGATTCCAAGACCACCGTCGACGATACTTCGGACAACATTATTAATGATCAGAATAGTATTAGCGATGGTGGTGATGATAATAATTATAATAACAACAACTCGGATGAAACTACAATATTCTCCTGCTATCCTCGCGACGTCGTTTTGAGGATGAACAAAATCGCGAAGGAGATGATTTTTGGTGGATTCGAGTCCGAGTGCTGCGAGGTTTACATGATCGCCAGGAGGAACGCGTTGGAGGAGATCTTGCAGAGGTTGGGATTCGAGAAGATCAGCATCGACGATATTCAGAAAACCCACTGGGAATCTCTCGAGAGAGAAATCGCCCCCGCCTGGATCAAGACCTTCAGGTAATAATTAAATATCGACCAAAATATTTAAATATTTGCAAAAATATTTAAATATTTTTGCAAATATTTCACATTTAAAATATGATTTTTTTTTTTGGGTGCCCAGGCAATGCGCCACCGTTCATTTCGCCGGCGAGAGAAGCCTGGCGGAGGCGGTGTTCTCCGACCAGCCTTCGATCGCGGCCAGCTTGTTCAGCAACCTGGCGAGAGGAGTGGTCATACAGCTCCTCGACTTCGCTCAAGGCATAGCCATGTCGAAACGCTCCGCCGAGAAGCTGTTCAAGACGCTGGACATGTACGAGACCTTGCGCGACATGGTTCCAAAGATGGACGGCCTCTTCCCGGCCGACGAGTGCTCCGCCGAGCTGAAGACGGAGACCTCCCTGGCCCTGTCCCGCCTCGGCGAGGCCGCGATCTGCATTTTCTGTGATTTGGAGAACTCGATCAAAGCCGACACCGGAAGAACTCCGGTCCCCGGCGGCGCGGTTCATCCGCTGACTCGTTACACCATGAACTACCTCAAGTACGCGTGCGAGTACAAAGACACGCTGGAGCAAGTCTTCAAAGAGCATTCGAGAACCGACGGTGATGATCACTACGAAAACGACGGCGTGTCGGAGAATCCGAAGGATCTCCAGTCGCCGTTCTCCGTCCAGCTGATGAGAGTGATGGATCTGCTGGACTGCAACCTAGAAGGGAAATCAAAGCTGTACAAGGACGTAGCGCTGAGCTCGATCTTCATGATGAACAACGGACGGTACATACTGCAGAAGATAAAGACATCGGCGGAGATCAACGGCCTGATGGGGGACACGTGGTGCAGGAGGAGGTCGTCGGAGCTGAGGCAGTTCCACAAGAACTACCAGAGGGAGACGTGGAGCAAGCTATTGGGGTGTTTGGGGCACGAGGGGCTGAACGTGGTGAACGGAAAAGTGGCGAAGCCGGTGCTGAAGGAGAGGTTCAAGAGCTTCAACGCGATGTTCGAGGAGATTCACCGGACGCAGAGCTCGTGGGTGGTGAGCGACGAGCAGATGCAGTCGGAGCTGAGGGTGTCGATAACGGCGGTGGTGATTCCGGCGTACCGGGCGTTCTTGGGGAGGTACTCGCAGTATTTGGATGCCGGAAGACAGACGGAGAAGTATATCAAGTTTCAGCCGGAGGATTTAGAGACCTACATTGACGAGCTTTTCGAGGGAAATCCCTTGTCCATGGCTAGGAGGAAACAATGATCTTCATCGACATTCATCACCAACGTTGCATGCAAATTTTAAAAAGAAAAAAAAATTTGATGACAAAGTCCAATGGAGTTGAGCCACGTGGAAATTGTACGTGATATGACGAAAACATCCCTGGAGGGTATAGATGAACACTGCCTGATCATATATATATTCGGGTTTGTTTCAAGTAATTTACCACTTTTTTTTTTTTTTTTTTTTTGGATTGTATACTTTTTACAATTTTGTGGTTTATATATATGTGGTGCCACAAAATTGTAGGACAGTGGCCTTTGACATTGTGAACTGTTAGTTTCATTGATTTTTCCAGCCACGAATTATGTTTGGACAGCTGAAATTGTATCAAATATGTATACTAATTTCGATATATTTCTCTTTTTTCTTGATTGTTTGTTTCATATAATTTTTTAAACTATACTCAACGCACCCCATGATATAGATTTTTAAGCGCATTGCAACTATTTTATATACCATAGAAACTAGTTTTTTTTTTTTTAAATAGAAATCAGTTAATTTATATACCATAGAAACTAGTTTTTTTTTTTATTTAAATAGAAATCAGTTAATCTTGGTTTTTGGATTCAAAAAGAAACTAGTTAATTACAATAATAAGCGTTTTTTTTTTCTCTCAACATTAAAATTTGATACATAAATTTGTGAAAATCAAATATTTACCTTTTGAGTTGATTCAAGAATATATTTTAATTAACACACTCCTAAATAAATTTTTAGTTCTGTCCCTTGATAATTGATATGACATAACTTACCAAAAAATAATAATAATAAATTAAGAAGCAATTATACAGACATTGCCCTTCTGTGCCAAAAAAAAAAAAAAAATAATTGCCCTTAAAAAAATTACCCATGTCACGTCTACATTGTAGGGCCATCATGAACAAGCTATTTAATCAAGAGATAATAGTGCATTAAGCAATCATGAGATAAAAAAATTGTGTTTGTGTCAACCATTCAATCATGGAATGTGGACTTCAACTCCATTAAAACAGACATTAGTGAAAACCTTCCTCGAATTGTCATTATCATGACCAATAATATAAATAATTTAAGTACTATTAATTTACTAATTTTACTCAAACTTTTTACTTATGTTTCACTGTGTGAATTTAAGTCCCTGATTTTATATTTTTCAGTTTGGTTTAGTTAAATGTATTAAAAGTTGTTTAATTTCAAAATTATTTATCTATATTTATACAGTTTTTATTAAAAGGTTTTAATACAAACAGAAAGATGAAAGTAACTAGCTAGTGGCATTACAATTTTCGTCTCATACAATTTACAAAACACTATCACCTAATCAGCGGTGAAGTCAACATTTTACTTTAATGGGACGCGCACTAATTGTGTGTTTTTTTTTTCTAAATTAGAAAAATAAAAAAAAATTTAAAATAACTAAAATTCAATGAAAGTAATACATCTAAGTAGGAGCAAAACAGAAAGAAAACATCATAAAATTAAAAACTTAGCTTAAAAAAAAAAAAAAAAAAAGGGGGACGACAGCCCCTACTCGATCTCAAATGACACCATCATTACGCCCAACTTTGTAACCAAAACAACTACGGGAACTCATATTCACTTTATTCCTACTCATTCAACTGATGTCATTGTTGTGTATGTAGTGATAACTCAAAAAGGATAATGTGTAGTAATGCATTAAAAAAAAAAAAAACTACTTGATTGTAATTAACTTCTGAACTTGCAGGTAGAGATTCGAATTTTATATTTTATGGTGGAGTTTTGTGCTATACTTATAATCACGATTCTAAATAATTTTAGATATAGATATTTTTAGAAGTTTCATTAAACAAACCTACATATATATATTTTGTTATAATCTAATTTAATATCTAAAACTACATAATATTGGTGAAATATAATTTTCATAGCTTAAAATTAAAGTGGATGATAAGCTCATTTATCTCTCATAAATAAAGTTATGAATTCGAATTGAAACCATGATCTATTTAGAATAATTCACTTAAAAAAAATTCATATGTTATGCGTTATCCTTGAATTTGGATACATCATCTTTCGACTTTATAATTAGTTTTTTATTTTTGGGTGAAAATTAATAATTCTTCTTTTTAATTATAGAAAAAGGAAAAAAGGAGGGGGGGAGGGGGAAAGCCTTGGTGAACTCGTGTAAAACCGCCCTTGCACTTTGATGAAAGCACCCAACCGGTCAACCCGTTTTCATACACGGGTCTGACATTTATACACCCGACCCGTGACAAAGAAAAATAAAATAATAATATTAAAAAGAAAAAAAAAAAAAAAAGTTAGGACGGAGGCACGTTAGATGCGATATTTTACAGTTTACCCTCCGCAGATTCTCTGTCTCTTTGGCGGTGTACTTTAGGTTTTGACAAAATCATTATATCCCAAAATGGAAAAATCTCGCAAGACATAGGGGTAGTTTCGGAAACAATAAGCGCGGTATCTCGTATTTGCGTCTGACTTGTCTCACGTCCAAAACAAAACTCCAACTCACACACCCACACACAAGTTACAAACAACAACGACAACAACAACAAAAGTACTTCACAGTCCGAAGAAAAAGTAAAAACAAAAAAAGGGATAATAATAAAAATCCAATAATCCCCTGTTCCTCAGCCTCGTCGAGTAAAGCTCCTGCTCAGTTGTTCCGATTCCGCCAATTTTTCGACAAATTTCTCCAAATTCATTCTAGAATCTTCCATGGAAGAAGAGCCTGAGCATTCCGGTTTCACCTGCTTCTTCTGATTCCTCAATACTCATCACCGCCGCCATTTTTCTTCACAGGTTCCTTCCCTAACTTTAGGGCTTCCAATTATTTCTCTTACCCCTTACTTTTCTTTTTCCTTATTTTAATTGTCGTTTTTGTTGCTGCTTTTTTTGGGGCTTTACTTTCTTATCCTCTGCTCCGAATTTCTTTTTTGTCTTATTCTTGTTTATTTTATTTATTTTTTATATATATATATATATATATTTCTGGCAATTTCTGGATTGAGTTGGATGGACATGGTTGATAATACTTGAGGAACATTGAAGAAAGATTTAGGATTTCTGCACGTGTTATCCTCACTGAATGTTGAAATCGATAATTTGATTCTAAAGAAATTGATTCCAATTATTTTTCTGCAAATGCAAGTCTGGAAGTTGTAATTAGAATTGGATATTGATAGGAATCCCAGATAATCTACCAAATATTTGTGGCTATTTATTTTATATACAAATATGTTAGTATATAAAATATATTTTCCTAAACTATGAGAAGAACGGGAAGTCTTATTTTGGTTAATGATTGTGGTCCGTGGAAATATTGATATCATGATCGAAATATTATTATTCCTAAAGGTCTGTCAACAATTAATGTGGTTTTAGATCACATTTTATGCTGTCAATTTGGTATCTTTTGTTCCCTGTACTGCAATAATTTGTTTGGATTTTTGAAATTACTTTACTTTCCGCCTTCGATGCTATTTTTTTCGTATAGGAAATTTATCTACGTTGGTTTCTAACTAAATTTTCTTGTCGTGTGAAGGCTCCTTTGGGTTTTAGAGGTCTGCAATTAAAGCTCCAACTGTTGAGCCGATCCTTTTCGGAAGTCATGGGCGGTACATTCAATCCACAAATATTTGTGGAAAAGCTAACCAAGCTCAACAACACTCAGGCCAGCATAGAGAGTATCCTTTACGATATACGAAGAAATTAATTGCTTTTTTATGTTTATATCTCTTGAGTCGTGATGTTTGGTTTTGTACAACGTGCTTTCAGTTTTCTCATCATGTATGCTCATATTTCTTTTCTTGAACCTTGATATGCCAACAACGATTGAACTCCGCTTGTCAGTAAACATCTTCACTCGGTACATATCTAGTTTTGTCGAGTAATAAATGAATTGATTTTGTATGTAATTCTGATATATTATTTCTTTTCTGAATGAAACTCTGAAAGACATATGTATGCGCTGCGTTTGAATTTATTCATTTCCAAAATCAGTTATTTCTTTGCTTGCTACTGCTTAATTGCAATCCTTAATGATATGAAGCTTTATCTCACTGGTGTATTTTCCACATGAACAAAGCAAGACAAGTTGTTGAAACATGGGATAGGCAATTTCATTGCTCCCCGCGTGACCAGAGATTGGCTTTTCTGTACCTTGCAAATGATATTCTTCAGAACAGCAGGCGCAAAGGCTCAGAGTTTGTTGGTGAATTTTGGAAGGTTCTTCCAGATGCTCTCCGTGATGTAACTGAAAACGGAGATGAATTTGGAAGAAATGCAGCTCTACGGCTGGTATTCTCATCTAACTCTGCTTATTGGTTTGCTACTTGAGTACTCCGACATGATTTCTAAATTTCTTCCTCGCCCTAAACTTGAAGTCTCTCATTGTGATTACTGCCTTTGCTTCATTGGAGCAAGACAATTGCTACTTCTCTTTACCTTTTACAGTGGCAGTATTTGTATGACTTCCGAGGAAAATGTACTTTAGATGGGCTGAACTTTTGAGGACGCCTTCTTAAAATGGGGAAAATATTAATTTCAAAATCTCAGCAGCAGTTAATTTAGCCTTTTACCCTCATGTGGTTTTTTGCAACCAGGACCGATATCAAAGTTGAAAAATTATATCAGGAAGTTTTGGTTAGGATTTTCACTATAGTATACTAGCAAAAAAAATTCTGTTTATAGATGGAAAATAGCTGGAGATATTGCTAATAGTTTTCACTGTAGATTACTATATGGGAAGAGAGAAAAGTGTTCGGTTCTCGGGGCCAAATTCTAAAGGAGGAACTTATGGGAAGGCACCTGGAAAACAATAACAGAAATGGAAAACATTTGAACGTCAAATTGGTAATGCAAATTATTCCACCATGACTGTAAATTTGTTTCATACTTTTTTCTTTCCTGTAAATTTATTCTTCCTTCTGTGGATGTTTTTCTTAAAAGAAGTTACTTATTTATGTGATTTGAGTATTGACTCTTTTCTCAACAGAAACATTCTGCTGGGAGTACACTGGACAAGATAGTTTCAGGTTATCAGGTTGTTTATGGGCAGATGGACGAAGACGTAATAGTGAGCAAATGTAGAAATGCTATCAACTTTGTTGAGAAAGTGGATAAGGAAATCAGTACTGATATCAAAACAGGTATGTTCTCGAGATTGTATGTTCAGCATATCTTGTTGTTACGATTTACGTGTATTGCATGTTCACATTCTCTAATTTTGTATTGCGGAGTTTTGCTCAGTTAGACTAATACTCAGTGGCAAGCTTGTCTGCACATTGATTGTGACAATGCTTTCCTATTTTGATAACAAGTATGAGGGACGTGCCTCAGGCACATGCCCAATTAGTAACAAAAATAAATTTTACCTTGTATGTTTTCTTTTGTGAAAATGTTATCTAAAACTATTTAGGCTTCGTTTAGCGTTTAAGTTTAACTCCAACTAAACTGTACTTTTTTATCTCAGTTTTTTTTTTCTCTGATGAAAAGTCAACAATTTATAACTAGTTTTTGAAAAGTTAGTCAACTCTAACTTAAAAATTTCATCTCCAACCAGCGAACCAAACGCAAGCTAAATGTATAATTAACAATGTTTGGATACAAAGAATTTATTTTTCCTAATTGTTTATCACTATGAAAATATATTAAAAAAAACATGTTAATTCAAATTATAATTAGAGTTGAAACAGGAACCTGAGCATGGATGACATACGTATATGGATAAATATAGCCAACATATAATTGTTTTTCAAAATATAATAATATATACTTTCGAAAGAATAGAGTAAACTTATTAGAAAGTGATGAAATAAAATACGTATAGAATGATGGATGAACAAAATTAAAAAATCCCTACCTGTACCGTATACAAGGATGGTTGGACAAAAAAATTGAGTTTGCTTTTATGTTAGGATTAATGTTCAGATTCCATTAGATATTGGAATGCTTTACTCTTACTCTTTGTCTTTGGGTTTTGGGAGAGAAAAGCACCATTTAGCTTTTTTAGCTTAGATCCTCTCTGTCAACCCAAAAAAAAAAAAATTTAGTGAGTTTTTATGTAATATACATGATGTTAGATTAATGTTCAGATTCTATTATTGCTCTCGAAGTTTATTCATGTAAAATACATGTGAAATAACATGTTGTCCTTGAGATGTGACTAAAAATATTTTGAATGGAAAACAAAATCTCTTTATACTTGAAAGTACTTAACAAAAAGAAGAGGGAAAGATATTGTGGAAAAAAAGTATGCATAGAGGAAATGCCTCTTTTAAAAGTGGTAGTCCCTCTTCTATATGATCTTATAGATTTATAATTGGGCAAATGAGAGAATGAATATTGAACTTTTCAATTGAACGCTCCTTTTGACCCCTTAAATAGTTTCTACTTGAAAACATGCGCCCCCCACCCCCCCGGGTGGAATTTTTCTACCTATTACCTTTGACACAAATTTTTTAAAATTCAAAATTAAACTCTCATTTTCTCCCCACTGAGATTTGCTAAATTTAAAAGTTAAAAAATTGCTGCTACGTCCACTTAGTAATATATCCTGGCGCTCCACCCCTTGATTCTTGCCATCTTAGCTTCAATAGGCCAGAAATTATGAAACCAACTTTATTCTAATTTATTTTTTGGGGCAGGGAAATTTCATGGATCTACACTTGTGGAGGAGCTGCAGGGGCAGAATTCTATACTGCAAGACTGTATTGAACAACTAACAACAGTCGAATCATCTAGAGCTAGTCTTGTGTCTCTCCTGCGAGATGCTCTCCGAGAGCAGGTTTGTTGGCGGGGTACTTTGTAGTTACCGATTGTTGCTATAAATACAAATACGTGGACATTTATGCAAAGCTGATATGTTTTTGTTTACAGGAATTTAAGCTGGATCAAGTCCGTAATCAACTTCAGGTTTGGTGTTCTTCAATCCAACACTTAAAACATCTTTACTTCTCTCCATTTCCTTTTTGCAATAGTTTAGTTTCCTTTTAGATCTACGATTGCTTACACTCCGTTTCGTCTCCGTTTCGTATGAAGGCAAGAAAATATGATAGGGATAGGATCGAAAATAATAATGAGAGTCAAAGTTATTTTTCCTTTTATCTTGTTTGGTATAATAGGAGAGAAATAAAATGTGTGGTAAAAAATATTTCGTAAAAGTTGGAACAAGTTTTCTTAAAAAATATTTTTTTCTTTTGGAGGGATAAAAAACAATGGGACCCATGGGTCCTTTCATCCCCACAATTTTCTCTTCTCTTTTCCCTCCTACCAAACAACTTATTAATCCATTCTCTCTTCAGAAACTCTCTTTTTTTTTTTTCCCTCTCTCCACTTCTCTTCTCTACCAAATATGGTGTTAAAATCCTACTAGTATATGGTACTTGTGTGTATGCTATCCTTGAACATGTTTTGTTTCCCAGGCTGCACAGTCCCAGTCAGAGCAAGCCAGCAGTATCTGCCGTCAATTAGTAGGTCGTGACAATATGCCATCATCACTCGCTGCTGACCATGGTCTGAAGGAGGTCCACACTTCAGTAGCGCCACATGGCTTTATAGCCGGAGATAAGGAACAATCTGCTCCTGTAATGTATGCTCATGCAGCGGCTTTTCCTGAAAAATCAGGACACATGGAGGAAGACCCCCGCAAATCTGCGGCTGCAGCAGTGGCAGCAAAACTAACCGCCTCGACATCCTCCGCTCAGATGCTCTCTTATGTTCTATCTTCGTTGGCGTCAGAGGGCGTTATATGCAACACGGTGAAAGAATCTCCTGGCGACTATCCATCCGAAAAGAGGCCTAAGCTCGAGAACGACCAATCATCATATGTTCCTCAGAATCCTCAACCTCCACAAGTTCCTCCTTTTCCTCATCCCGACTCTAGCCAACAATTCAATCCAAACGAGCCACCACCTCCTCCCTCGTCGTCTCCTCCACCGTTGCCGCCACTACCACCAATGCCGCAATACCCGGTGCCCCTATTTATGCAGACTGCTACTGGATCCATGGCCAATGTACCATACAGCTACAGCATGACACAACCACCACCCACAATGTCTGGATATCCAGCGGTGGTGGGGGCTCCTGTGAATGGGGTCTCTCCCTATGCAACAACGCCCCCAAATCCTTACCAGGGATTCCAGGGTCCAGATGGGAATTTTTACAGCCAGCCATCTTCGATGCCAATGGCACCGATGTCTCGGCAATAAAATTCAGTTCCATAGCTTAGTTAGGAGGGAGAAGATTTTGCTGTGGTAACATTATGACTTTGGAAAGGCTTCAGTTTCTCCCTAGAAGGAACCTTTAATTTGTTACCTATGTGCCGTTTGTTATACACATCTTAGTTCTGCACATAATTAGTAATGTTTGTAATTTTTTAAAAAAAATTATTTTTACTGCTTCTAAATTTTATGGATTTGAATGCAATTTTTTTTTTTCAATGCAATGTTGAATTTGATGAAATGAGGAGGATTATAATTTTTTACCACATGAACTGGGGTTGGTCGTTATTTTTAGGTAATTATGAACATGTAGCATGTATATGGATTACAGGTTGAATATGAACATGTAGCATGCGTATGGTTGGAATCAAAGTTTTTTTTATCTTAGTTTGTCTTTTTTTGAAAAATTAATAAAAAATTATAATTAATTTTTAAAAAATTAATAAACGTCAATCTAAAAATTTCATCTCAAACCTATATTCCAACTCAAACCTATATTCCAAGCGAGCTATAGATCCTCTCTTTCATGTTATTGGGATAAGTTATTGGGCCTGTTAAAAACTAGGAAATTTGTTGGGCTTATTGCCTGCCTCAGGCCCATTGTCAGGGGCAGGGGTCTTTCTTGGAGTCGCCTTCTAACTCATGATGCTTTTGTTGAACATAGGAGATTTCAGAAAAAATCAGATGCGTGGTCGTTTTCTTTTCTTTTTTTTAAAAAAACAAAAAATCCAATTCTTTAAATAAACAATAGAATTGTTTCCTGTTATTACAGGGTCTGCACCTCATATTTGTCCGATTAAATGCCTTCATGTTCATATATTTATTAGTGGGTGTAAATATAACTGCTCAGATTTTGTATTTGGTAAATCACATGAAGGATAACACATTATTCGAGCAATTTACTATTGTTTCCCATTTTCTAAATTTTTTTTTCTTTCTCGGGGATGTTGTAATTTGTTTAATAAACCACGCCAAAAAAATATAAACAATGATACATATTACGAAAAATTTTATCATGAATATCCAAAGTTTTATAGGTTTTGCAAACTGAAATAACTATTCTGTTCCTTTTTTTTTTTAACCCTAATAAATTATTATTTTTATTTCTTGAATCATTTTTCAAAATATATATACGTACATAATATATATATATATATATATATATATATATAGATATGAATGGATCCATTTTTTTCTATTTTCTTTAGAAAAGGGGGGCTTCATGGCTAGTAGGAAGTAAAATTTATTCTCGGGTCATTTTTATGGCACTCTTATTTTCCAAAAAAATTGGTGAAGAACAAAAACTCTTTCCAAATTTCAGAACTTGTTCTTGTTAATAGAGCATTTTTGTTTTACCCTGCTAAATAAAATACTCTATAGATACACAACATGTAAATAAGAAGAAGAAGAAAAATTAAAAAAAAGACTCGAAGCAAAGGAATAAGGTAGTACTATGGAACTTTAGTGGGAAAGGGGAATATTTTAGGAAGAGAGGCATGCATTTTTATACTCTGGAAACGAGGAGGACGGTGGGTGATGAAAAAATCACGTTAGCATTACGTGTCATTGGGTCCCTTTAGCATATCAGAAGCATGTCTGCTGTTGGTTCCCACATTATGATTTCGATCCAATCCAAATTATGAAAAATTAAAGTCACCCCTCCAAAAAAAAAAAACAAAAAAACAAAAACAAAAACAAAAACAAAAGTGTCTGTGGAGGAGTTTGAGTGGAAATGGGTCTCTCTCTCTCTCACTTTCTTTTAGTAGTCAAACTCAAACATGACTTGGAGTAGGAGTGAGTTGAGTTCCCATGGTTTTGGGATTGTTAATTAAAAAATAAAATTATAATAAAGAAAAAGAACTCCACTTGGGAATGGGATGGGGCAATGTGCTTAAGTTAAGGGCCAATCCTATCTATTGAACTATTTCAGTCTTCTCAAAAGAAGGGGGGGAAAAAAACGTGGAGACAAAAAGTAGTTTACGGACACAACATCTAAAAACCCAAGGCAATTCCCTAGCTTGTTTTCGTTTTCACACATGTCATTGTAATAAAAGATGTTAAGTTAAAAAAAGCGTTACGTCTAAGTTGTAGTTGATCTGTTAAAATGGGTAGTAATACGACGATTTAGAACTATATAATCTCAATAGGGAAATTTTCTCATATCTTATTAAAGAATTTTGGTTATTAAAGAATTCTGATATCTTGCAACATCATGAACACAAATATCTGAGTCTATATATGTAAATGCGGATGACCATTGGTGTCACCCATGATGAACACACACTCTACTTATAAAGTGATAAAAACATCAACATCATCAGTTGTTTGTTTGTAGGACAAACTCTAACCGAGTGAAGATTAAGTTATTCCCACCACCTATCAGCCAATCAGAATTCAAGACAGAGTGGACAGACATTCCCCTTGTACCGACAGTAGTAATTAATGTATGAAACAAACACAAGCAGGGGTGAAACAACAAACCACATCGTCAGATCCCAATACCAAAGTCCAAACTTACACATACTCTCAACTGCAATTAGATTGTCATTTTGTTTATTTATTTATTTATTTTAACTAATTATCCCCTTAAGAAAAGCTCAATTTCCTAGGAATATTATGTATACATATATAAGAGGAAAGAAAGCAAACTAGCAAAGCATGATCTAGATAATTGAAGCCTCCCCATTGGTTAAAATACGTTCATTTCAGTGAGAACCCAAGTGGCATGGCTCTAATGAGACTAAATAAATAAAAGTAATTTTGAAGGAAGGGAAAAAAAAAAAAAAAAAAAAAAAAAAAAAAAAAGTAAGCGTGAGTGTTTGCTTGAAAGGTGAAAGCGACAAAAAGGAGGGTAATGGGTAGGGAAAAAAAAAAAAGAAGCTGGTTAGGGAAGGTTATAATAATTTAAAAAAGAGTAAAATTTATAGTAAAAACTATACTTTTACCTTAAAATTGATAGATGATGTTATTTTAATCATATAATTAACGTTTTAACAGTTTTCAATATGTTATATGTAAGAATTTATGTTAAAAATTTACAATTCATCATATATTATTTATATAAGTATTTATGGATATAATAAAAAAAATATAGTTCTCGTCATAAATTTTTCTTGAAGAATGATACTGTTTGAAAAAAGAAATGGGGGAAAAGAAAGTGGTCAAAACGTTGAGGTAACGTCAGCCTGGTTAGGAAAATGTGAGGAACAAAGGCTGAGGAAAGCCGTCCTGTCTTGTTCACTTTAACGGCTTAAAAAAAAGCTCTCGGAGAGAGAGAGAGAGAGAGAACAAAATTTAGCAAAAGAAGGAAAGGATTGGTCTTTGTGTATGTGTGTGTTTTTAAAAAGGAGAGTTGCGTCAGCCTTTCCTCAACAAAATTTTATCAAATTCAATTATTTATCATCCACAAACACAAATACACAATCCACATATCTCTCTCTCTCTCTCTCATGTCTAGAGAGAGAAAGAGAGATAAAGAAGAGAGGAGAGAGAGAGGGGGGTAATGCAAAATGGCAATGCATGCCTAACAGAGAAATGGTCAAAGTGGGAGACCGAGGGACAGCACAAACCCACAGCGATCCTGCAAAAGATAGAGTTTTGCTGACCTAATTTTTCCTAAAAGTTTAATGCAAAAGTGGACCCTCATTTGTAACTTCTCATAATACAAAACAAATCATGTCACGACACCATCATTTTTAATTTGTGACATACTTTCGTTTTCTTGCACATTATTAATACAGTTTGGAGATTTGGATTACTACCCTATGTTATGTTCTATCATGAACTCTATCACTATGCCCCCCCTTGACTCACTTCTACCGATATATATATATATATATATTTTCCAATAATTCATTGATATGAAAATAATCTTACACGCAAGACGTAGTTTTAATCCTTAGGTTGAATCGTGATCATATTTGGCTAAAAAATAACATAATATTTTCAACAAAACTTGATTGAAACCTAATAGCTTTAAAGTTATGCCGAATACAATTTCCCTTTGACCGACATAATTTGATGTATGATATAATGAAGTACCTATACAAAAATTCCCACCACAAAAATCATATAAATAACTCTATGCATGTGCATTACAATGGGAGAACAAACTCATTATGACGTTTGAAATTTCATCGTGCCAAAAAACAAATCATGCTAGAAATTGCACTCTTGTAAAATAAGTATCATAGTTGAAAGAAATTTCAGAGTTATATTTGATGAACGTAATGACGAGAATTTGGGTGTGGCTAGTTAGTTTGTAATACTAAGTAAAGCGCCAAGTACAAAGAACTTATACCTCGTACAAAATTAAATATATATAGCCTTTCGTGGTATGGAATTGATCATTTTGGACAATGCCATGAACACTCGCATCAAGAGGATAATTCACGGAGTAAGAAGAATAAGTGAAAAAAAATAAAAAAAAACTATTGAATTTGGTGCCATTTTGATTTATTACGACATCGAGGGGTTTTTTTTTTTTTTTTTTTTTAACCATATAGGAAAGAATTCTCCTTCTATCAAAATTTGCCCATTTCTTCATCCAAATCCATAATTCCCTACAAAATTTAATTATAATATTATGTTAAATAAACTTCGATAGAACTCATTATAACAAAAGCTAGCTCAAGAAAAGAGGGAGACATCCATATATAAAATATAAGTATACGTTTGGTGTTCGAGTTCATTTTGTATTTAACTATACTTTATTGTTGGTTTTTTTGTCTTTTTCTGAAAAAAAAAAAAAAAAATCAAAAAAAAAATATATAAATAATTTTTAAAAAATCAACTAACTTCAACCCAAAAACCCAACACATCCTAAATATCACAACAACCAAGTAATTAATCAGTGACATATTCTTTCTGCACGGTTATTACAAAGTAGAACATATTAATGTAAAAATTTGGTAACGTAAAGACAACTCGATGTAAATTAATGGTGTGAAACTATAGACACTCAAATCTTCTTGGCACGACAGACAAATTGTAATCGTGAATACCAATTACCCATATACACACTGAATTAATAAAATATTTGTCTAAAATAAAGACAGCAACGTTAATTTGGACACCTTAGTTGGTCTGCCACTAATGAAGTAGTAATATTATTAGAATTAATAAATCTTCCACTAACGAAGTAGTAATAGTAGAATTAATAACTGATATTTGTCACGGTTAGTTTCACTCTTACCAGGTAATTAATTGTTTATTCAAGCAAAAGAAAGCAATTAATAATTGTTTAACTCAAAAACTAATGCTAAAATAACTATGACAATGAAAGCCAAGACAATAAATAAATTAAAAGATATATATATATATATATAATAAAAAAATGGTCCGACACAATGCATGGGGCTTATGATTTTAACGGTGATGGACATGCTGGTCATGAGAAGACCACTACAATGTCACCGGCTTTTCGCCGCGACATGTTCTTGTGTGCCCTTGCCTTCTCCAACACTTTTGTCACATCATTATTATTTTATATGTACACATATATATACATGTATATTTGTATATTTCTACACATGAATTCCCATTTTCCAAAAAACTCATATATATACCTCACCCACGTGCTAAGATGTTGACAATCAAATGGGAATGTTAATGTATATTACGTTGCTAGATTTTTTTGGACCGACAATGTGTTGAGTGTGAAACAAAATTAAACGTGTTCTGTTTATATATATAAATATACACTGTATTATATGGATGATATACGTGGCCTTGTATATTATGTTTGGTACGAGTGAAAAAGTGAAGTGAAAGAAAGTTGTGGAAGGATTTATTACTAGAGACTAGATAGAGATATAATACACGAATGCGTTGTTTGGTCGGAGACAAATAGAGAATGTGAAGCGGGAAAAAATAAATAAAGAAATTAATGACGGATGGATAAATGCACACGTGAGATCCACGAATAGTAATAAATATTCAACATGAAATAAATAAATAAATAAATAAAAGTTTTACACCAAGAAATAAAGATGCAATTTTTAATTTTAGTTTTTTTAAAATACAATAGTATATATACACTCTTTTTTGTCCTCATCGCAAATGAACTAAACAAGTCAAGCCACTAATTGATGCGTGTGTAATGTTTTACCCTCATGGTCAATTATATATGTATCTATATTCAGAGCTATTAATAAATGATAAATTGTTAGGTTGATCTTCAAATTTTTAAATTTATGTAATCTTGGTCTCTATTCTTTTTTCTGTAGTTAGACTGATTCTAAACTATTGAAAACGTTGTTACAACAATCATTTATGTTAATTTTTATATGAAATCCATTAGTAAATATTACTTTTTGACCAAATTACTAATGAATTCTGTTCAAAAATGAACAAATAACTATTGTAACAATATTTAAATAATTTAG
The DNA here is from genome assembly GCA_008635985.1 of Ficus erecta. Taxonomy (NCBI): domain Eukaryota; kingdom Viridiplantae; phylum Streptophyta; class Magnoliopsida; order Rosales; family Moraceae; genus Ficus; species Ficus erecta. The sequence goes on from BKCH01001730.1 coordinate 94,955, forward strand.
GATTATTCAAGCTATGAGAAAAATAAGGACCATAATTATACAAAATTAAGAATTTAATTACTAAGTGAGTAATTTATCCATATATATATACACAATGTATCTATACAGTATAACAAGTGTGAATATCACTTACTTGGATTTCGTCCAACATGAAACGTTTTGGACGAAATTCTTTTATATTTTTTGTCCTTTTGTTTTTTATTTTTTCTTTTGGTCCAATTTTTTTTATTTTAATCTTTTTTTGGTATTGATATAATTTTAACATTTTAGTCCTTTTCTTATTTTTTTGATCCCTTAATTTTCCTTTTTTTCTTTCGGCTCAATTTTAAAATTTTTTTTTCATTTTAGTTTTTTTTTTTTTTTTTTTTTTGTATTGGTATATTTTTAACATTTTAATCCTTTCATCTTTTTGGTGTTTTTTCATGCTTTTTTTTTTTCATTGTAGTTTTTTATTGATATACTTTTAACATTTTAGTCCTTTTATATTTTTGGTCATTTTTCATGCCTCTTTTTTTTTTAGGTACTTTATTGATTTTTTTGGTAAAAAAATTATTTTTTGATTTTAGTCCTTTTTTTATTGTGTATATTTTTAACATTTTAACCTTTTTGGTGTTTTATTCATGCCTTTTTTTTTTTTTTTTTTTTAATTTTCAAGTATTTTGTCTAATGTTACTTGTATATTTTTTCTTTATTTAAATAATTTTTTTCAAATATGTCCAATCATGTATATGGCACTTACTTTTTAAACTAATACATATACAAGGGATCATGTAAAGTCGTAAAGCACTAAAAACAAACACCATGCCCCAGTACGTACTAGTATAGATCTGCCTTCCAATAAAATGCCTGTAGACACTCTTTCCACATATGTGTTATTTGGATGCACTCCTGCTCTTCTTTCTTTAGCTTGGTTTCACCGTAAATAAGATACTTTAAATTCAATTTCCGAAAACAAAAGACAAAAAGCTGAGGATATTTTATCATGCTTATGACGTTCTCTCCTTTATTAAGACTTTCCAAAGATGCAGCTTGCTAATTGATTCTGAATTTCTCTTCTGGGAAAAAAAGGATATAAAAAAAATAATTTTAGATTTCCAAGAATCAAAACGTACAGTACTCTTAACAGACCACCGCGCTCCCCGCCGTCTGTTTTGATCTTTTCTCCATGAGATAAATAGGATAAGTTCATCCATGTGTTTCCAGCCGTTGGATCAGTTTTGACCAAGATGATTTAGAAAAGTGGATTGGTCATGGTTTTGGTACTACTTCCGGCCTGCATGCATATATATATATATATATATATATATGTTATGGCTTTTCAATCCTTTAAAGCCTTTCTGAATTCAGACAAAAAAGGAATACTACCTACATAAATACACTCTCAGCTATATACATATATATATACTTATATATATACATATAAGGCATGCATATGCTCTAAATGTATATCCGGTGCGTTACAGTCCAGGCTCTGCATGCCCAACTGCAACCATTACTTTAAAGACTCATTTCTCATTTCTAATTGATCTATATATATATATATATATAAATATATATAAATGTGTCCTCAAAATACCCTTGCTCAGAAGACATTCACAAATTTGTACAACGTAAATAGAGTTCCCAGACTAGGACATTCTTGTAAAAAAAAAAAAAGTCCAACAATTTCTCTCTCTTTACATACACACATACACACACACATATATCTATACATTCTTTATCCACATGTATCTGCACCAAGTAGAGGCAGAGAGTTTATGTATAATGAAGTTAGGGCTAGGCATATAGAATAGAAGAAGAGAGCAAAAAAGAAGAGCCGACAAGCACAATCGAATCATATCGTTATCTTTTTCTTCGCCCAAACTCTTTATTTATTTATTATTATTATTTTTTTTTTCTGAATATTTCACTCGAAGAACACACTGTCTTTGCCTCTGCCTCTGCCTGTTCCATCTCATCAGGGAAGAGCCCAGCAAATACCTAAAGCAGTAACCCACACACGCCCCTTTTTTTCTCTGTTTAAAGGAAACATACCGTACGGAAATCTCTATCTTTTCTTTCAATTCTTTTGGATTTACACAACTATTGCAAATTTATATATTTATATATATATATATATATATAAAGGGTTCTTAGTATTAAAAGCTAGCTAAATTAATGAAAAAGGTACTGTTAAATATTGGACATGCTGCATACATGTCTAAGCACACACACACACACACATATATATATATATTCATATATGTATATACGTATATATACATATGTATAAATGAGGCATGCGCTACCCACTAATTGATAGAGGTACTATTGCAAATACAGATCATAAAGCTGCCTAGTTGGCAAGAATTGTGGATAGAGCACTTGAGACTTGGAACTAATTGGAAGGAAGAAGAGAAAAGGAAAGAGTTAAAACTAATAAGAACCTTTTGATGATAACTCCAATTATCTGTATATGTTTCTAATATAAACATATAGGGTGGGTTTCTCTATTGTCCTTTCAGAAGAATAGTAATATCTCGTAATATATATAACTAATCAAAATAAAACCAATGTCGAAAAGATGCGGTGGAAAACTAAATTTCTAATGTTGATATTTGAAGCGAGAAGTGTTGTGTTATAGACAAAACCTATACATATAATGCGTGTGTGTAAATATATATGTGCCGTAAACAAAAGGATATAAACAATTTCTTCCCACTGAACATTAGCCACATGACTCAAATAAATATTTTTACAATGCCAAGGAATATTAATTCCTATTTTCTATTTCTTCGCTTTTTTCCCGAACCCAATTGAAGGGAAAAAAGGTCTTAGCTTTTCTGGGAATATTAATAGATCAGATGCTCTACTAGTGTGAAGATGATCTGCGGTAATATTCTGAAGAATATATTGATGATTACATATATATATATATATATATATAGATGGGGGAGTATCTCATAAATGAGGAGGAAAAAAAAAAGAAAGAAAGAAGAGGGATAAACACTAATGGTTCTCTGCAATCCTATGCTTTATAATTTATTAATTAGATTACATTAATTAATAGTACTATATTAAATCCTTATGGAAGCAATTGAGCTCGCTAGTAAACTACTTTGGTTAGAAATCTATTGCTCTTGGAATGGAAAAAGAAACCGCCCAAATCCAATATTATGTATGCAATCTATATATATATATATGTGTGTGTGTGTGTGTGTGTAATGTGTGTATATATAGAGGAGGTTGATAATATTCATTGATTATAACAAGCAGCCCACATGCATGGGACAGTGGTACTGTCACTACCAAATTCGAGCTCATCTCAACCACTTGATTCCACATTAGTTCTTATAGTATGTTCCTTTTGACAATTGGTTGGATATATAAAACAAACTATCAATTATAACGAGCAAAGTATGCTAAAACTATAAAAAAATATACCAATTTATGAGAACTTGACAAACATTTTGATAGTCTAAAACCGTAGAGTATTAATTAGTAGGGTTTTTTTTTTCTCTCTCTTACCTAATTATTTTTTTCTTTGTACAAAAAAGAACATATTATTGGCGTCATTCCATTGTTTAGTATCTTTTAGTTGAATCTTGATTCAGTCTGTGAGATAAAAAGGGCAAAAAAAAAAAAAAAAAAAGCATATTAACTGTTGTTTCAATCAATTGGTGTGGTTAAAAAACAAGTTGTTTTTTAAAGTAAATAATTCTAGACTCTGATCAAAATTCATGACTTCGCTGCTGGCTGTATCAACCGATTAGTTTGGTTGTTAATTAAAACATTCTTTATGAACAAAAGAAAAGAGGACCTTTTTTTTTTTATATATAAGATAGTTAAGATGAGTGAGGGGTGATGAGGAGGCAAATTAATATGCGCATGAAGGTCACGTCAAAAGGAACAAGGGTTTGTGATGGCCACGTTCTTCTTTTCTTTTTTTATTTTTATTTTTATCTTGGGATATCATATGAATATAGTTTGATGAACCGACAAGAAGGACGGACATAGCCGTCTATTAACCAACTTCCTTCTGCAAAAGCCTGTGCTCTTTGTCTCCACAAGTACTCCCCTCTCCCTCCCTCCCTCCTCCATCCCTATCCACTATCCTCTCTCTCTCTCTCTCTCTCTATATATATATATATACACTCTAAAATGTACTATATATTTACTCTATTGGCAATGCATATATATATATATATATGTGAGTGTGTGTGTGTGTGTGTGTGACGAAAAAAGATATATCTCTCTCTCTCTCTTTACATGCATGCGCTGACGCCTCATACAGACCAACTTTATTGTTTAGAGCTGACTAGACTCTGCTACATCTCTCTCTCTCTCTCTCTCTTTATAAAATAACCAAAACAATTCTTCCAAAAAAAAAAAAAAAAAAGAAAAGAAAAGAAAAGGAAAGCCACATCTATTCTAAACTTGGATTCCCTCCTTTTCCAAAGTCTCATCTATAAATACCAACCCCTTCCCCCCTACCTTTCCTCGCCAAACAAACATACACACTCTTTCAGTATTCTACAAAAAAAGAAAACCCACCCCATAACTAAGTTTTTGTTCCTTCCTTTGATCACTTACATATATATATATATATATATATAGAGAGAGAGAGAGAGAGATATAAATATATATATAAATTATAAAAGAAGAAGAAAATGCATTATGAAATGGAGTCGTGGGGGGCGGGGGCAAGCAAGTACATGATGGGTACACGGGGGAGGAGGGAGGTGGATCCGGTGGAGAGAATAGAGAGAATGGCGGCGGAGAACGCGGTGGTGATATTCAGCATCAGCAGCTGCTGCATGTGCCACGCCATCAAGCGGCTCTTCTGCGGCATGGGAGTCAACCCCACCGTCCACGAGCTCGACCTCCTCCCCACCGGATCCGACCTCCAGTCCGCCCTCTCCACCCTCCTCGGCGGCACCTCCTCCTCCTCCCTCCCCGTCGTCTTCATCGGCGGCAAGCTCGTCGGCGCCATGGACAGAGTCATGGCTTCTCACATCAACGGCTCACTCGTCCCTCTCCTCAAGGACGCCGGTGCTCTCTGGCTCTGATCATCCCTCATCATTATTATACACTAGTATCTTTATTATCATTTTTACTTATTTTCTCTTTTTTTTTTAATTACTTTTTGTTCAAAAAAAAAAAAGAGAGGAAACAAAAAAAATTATGACCGATTATATGTTTTAATATTTAAATTAAAAAAAGAAAAGAAAAAGAAAACAGAGAGAGAGAAGCTAGCTAGCTGCAGAGGAAGTGGAGTTTGGTACTACGACTAGTGTTGTTCGTGTGAATGAATGAATATCATTATCTCCCATTTTCGACAACACTACCTAATATGTCACTGATCACTAATTGCTATCTTACTTAATTACTAGTTTGATTTTTTTTTTTTTTTTGCGCTTCATGTTTGTACTAAAATTAAATTGTCAAAGTTTGTTTGTGTGCAATTGCTCCCACCTCTGTACAGCAAGAAAAAGTTCAATGATGAAAATTAAAAAAAAAAAAGATTTACTAGTTAGTTTCCATGTGTTTAGTCTTTTTGGATAATTCCTTCTACATGGTCTTTCTTATTTAATGTTTTCTTTTTTCATCTTATATTATTGGCATATGAACGGTGTCGTTTCTGAGAAAAAGTACCAGATTGTCTGTCCCTTTCAGTTAAGGAAAGGCTAAAAAGCCTTACTATTTCTAAATAATGTCATTGACCATAATAATCAAACAGAAAAATCTAGATTTGCGCCGGTAAAGTAGCCAATTTAGAAGCTCTCCAAGTCCAAACCCTTTTCAGAATGACAAAAAAAAAAAAAAAAAAGGAAGGAAGGGGGTTAGATTTGGGCCCATTGTCACTGTGGCACCCACTTTTGCTCTGGATTTGGATGGTCCGGATATAATCTTTGACCAGACCTGTCCATTTTTTGAACTACTTTTCAACGGTGATGGTGGGCTTCAGTCCTTTTCAGTGAACGGTGATTAGTTATCCGTACTGATGGGTCCCGCCTCTACTTTTTCCACAGCCTCCCTTGCAGCCACGTAAGAAAGAGAAGGAGACAGCACTTGTTCTGCCACATCAGTTTTAAATTTTCTTTTAGTGTGTGTTTGGTCAGATGGATTTTAATGGATTTTAGGTGGGGTGGGAAAGAAATTGTGCAATGAACTCGAAGAAGAGAGGATTGGGGATATTCTTTATTTGCCCTTTAAGCAATTTGTATGATAAAGAGAAGAGCAATGTTAATGGACTCTAGAAGTAGGTAGGGACTCACAAGTCGCATCAAATAGAGTAAACCCTACATACAGAGGTGGAGTTTATTTGTATTTTTTCTGAGTTCTGGTACTTTTCAATTCCTAAACATTGGTGTCAAAACAATGGACTAATTTTGTGGTGACCACGTCAAGTAATTATGTGTTGATGATTGATAAGATTGGTATATTTGATTTTTTTTCAAAGATATGGTAGCACCTTATTTGGAGGAACATTGGGATTTTAGGTTTCCTTTCATTCCAGGAAATCATTTTTCTCATTGAGTGTCCTAAAAAATGACACGCACATTTAAAGGGAGGGGGAAAACAAAAAGACAGCACATCTGCACATGGCATAAAAACAGTGATGGCAGGGAAACAAACAAAGTAGGGGGAAAAATGGACAACAGATATATACAAGACTTAGGGGGTGTTTGGTGTCTTAGTCCAAACTAAGATTTTCAAACTTTTTTTTTGTCTTTTTGTCAAAAATTTTTTGTCTTTTTTCCAAAAAGTTTTTTGTCTTTTCTGAAAATTCAAAAAAATTTACTATTTAAACTTAAAAATTTCAACTCAAACTTAGACACCAAACACCCCCTTAGCTTCCGCTCGATTTGTGGATTGGAGATAAACTTGATAAAATTTTTAAATTAAAGTTAATTGATTTTTTAGAAAAAAAAATTCAAATATAAATGTTAAGTTGATGGCAAACGAAACACACCCTAAACATTGATTCGATAACTACTGAGAGATGGAAAAGGTTTTTTCTTTTTCCGAAAATAACTTCAAAAAGTTTTAAATGACATGCCAACCTAAGAACAACCATGATAAGTTGGAAAAAAGAATCGATCCACAATTAAAAATTAAAAAAACGAATGAATCCTTCCTTATTTTAAAAAACGACAATATACGTGCAATGATTAGGAAAAACGACAAAGAAAAGAACATCAAAGACAGAGCAAGAATTTATCTCAATCCAATGTAAATGCTGTGCGAAGGGGAAAAAAAAAAAATCCAATAGTACTACCTAAAAAAAAAAGACAACGTATGGCTAGAACGATGTTTTTAATAAAAACGACGTAGAACAAAATTAAATATATTTTAAATTGTTAAGGTTTAATGAGCTGAAAATGTCTCCACATTAACCATGGTTTAGTAAAAGTAGCTATTGTTAGTTTAATAGTTAATGGTTGTTAAAAATACACATGTGTGTCTGATCACATACACAACTTAAGCAGCGTATCAGAGAGATAGTCGTTTGTCTTTTTCTATCTAGGAAAAAAAAAAGAGCCAAAAAAAAAGGTCACTCTCCTTACTCTGTTTTTACTTTGGGCATTCTCTCCTAAATACTTCTATTATCAACAGTGATTTTATTCTTTCTCCTGAACTTCTACGTAACGGTTCAGTAGTCGTCATGTGATGGTCCAATCACTGTAAGGTGAATTTTATTTTAATTTAGGTTCTCTTTTACTTTTGTTTTATTTACGTATTCCACACATGCTCTGTGTGTGTTCACCAATTAGTATATATGTATGTTAGAATAATACATTAGTTGCTTGCTAGTCTCTTACTGAATGTATGAAACAACAACAAACATAAACAATAACGACAAAGGGTAAAATAAGACAGTTAAGTGAAACAGAAGGGGAAAAAAAAAAAAGAAGATAAAAACAAGAACATGTGGGTAAAATGATTATAAAAATAATAATAATAAGAAAAACGATGAGAAACGAAAAAGGATAATCAATGTTGAGAGCGAAGATGATTAGAAACTGCCTAGGGTGGAAAGAGCCAAAGAGGACAACATACATTAATAGCAATATATATACAAGGAGGGGCTGCTAGGACTGTTCAAAACAACCAGGACTGATGGTAATCAAGAGCACTGACCGAAACTACAGAAAAAAAACCTCAGGATGACGGTGGCCGACGTTGGCGGTGGGTGAACTGGACCGACGAAAATCCTCTAGGCCGTCGAATGGTTCTGTTGTTTTTCATTCAATCTGTAACCGAAATACCGACCCCTTCTGATCTTCCTACCTACGACAGAAAGAGATGAAGATATGAAGCCCATTAGCCCAATCACTCATTCATGAGCCCAATCCTAAGCTTTTTATTTTTTTTTATTTTTTTATTTTTTAATACAAGTGGAAACGCTGTCGTTCCACAAAGGATTTTTTTTTAAAAAAAAAAATATCAATATACGCCCGTATCTTACAGAAGATGACGCCGCCGCCAAGCTCCCATCGAATTCTTCTCCGGGGCTATTCCTTTTTCGCAGTCGCCGGCGTACCCCCAAGCCGAAGCTCTCCTGCTTGGTGTCATGGAAACCAATATGCACTGATAAAAATTAACCTAAAAAATTGGTTGGTGATCGGCCTGTTTCTTCTTCATCGATCAGTGCTTGGTTCCTATTTTTTAGAACCCACGGTGTCAATTGGTGACAGAACCGACGAAATTTGCCGACCACGACCGGTGAACAGCCAGAGGGGTTACCATCCGGCACCTTCTCTATACGGCATTTGTAACCTTTTTATGATATGTTGGTCAAACCAGGTGATTTTAAGGTAATTTTTTTTAATTAATATCATATGATAAAATTCTTAATAAGAAATGATTATGCTACAACTTACAAAATTTTAAATAAAAAATTACATATAAATTAATTAATTATTATAAATTTTAAAACAAAAAATTACAAGTGCTGATAGTATCCGGAATAAGATACAATATATATATATGTATAACTTAATAGAAAAGCAAAAAAAAAAAGGGGGGGTGGGGGGGGTGGGGGGGAGAAAGTACAGCTTATAAGCTTGTTATTTGTTATGGGTAAAAGAGCTGCTTGTTATTTGTTAAGGCACACCTGTAAGCTTCTTTGAGATGCAGTGTTCGTTCAAGAACTTACTGCAAAATCAAGATAAGATCGAGATAACACAAATGCTACTATGTATGTATGTATGTATCTATATATACATATATATATATGAATATATACCAGAGACTGTGACCGTCTGTTTTTTTTTTTTTTTTGGGATAAAGATGGCAGTTGTGTGCCCAACAATTTTAATTAAAAAGACGTATGATAAAAAGTTCAATGAACTTTCCTGCAAGTGCTTTTTTCTAAGGTTTTATATATTGGCATGAAAAGAAAAATGAGAGAATTATAGGGATACATGTATATACTAAAGATAGGGTTTTGTTTTATATGGCTTTAGTAAGTTTTATTAAATTTTAATTTTGATGAGATTTACATCAAATCTAACGTTAAAAAAATGTAGGAAACTCTATTTATAAAAATGCTAATTATGAGGTTTAGATATTTATTGCCTATAAATACAAATATGACATATATAACAGTTCGGGAAAAAAAAAAAAAAAAAGCTTATATAAAAAGCTAGGCATAAAGTCGTAATATTGAATCCGGTACATGACATATGTAAAAGAAAGGTTTTAGTTGAAAAAAATTTCAAGACATACCGTATTATAAATACCATGGATTTCTCGCAATCATTATAAACATAATACTATTGATGTCAGCTTATTTAAAAAAAAAAATAACCGAATTTCATAAAGTGTTATATGAATTAATCTTTTTTTTTACTAAAAAAAAAATATTTTTTCTATTAAAATTGGTCATTTTCTTCTTTCTTTATTTTTTTCCTTTACTTTTATATATTCTATAGTTTAACTCATGATGTATTCATTAAAGATTAAACTACCATGACAAGTTCCGTTAAAATATTTCCCTTTCTTGTAGACCACCTTCTCATTAATTATATTTTGGAACTTTGACTTAGAGTTTGCTAGAAATTACATGTGGAACAAAACGATATGAAAGAGAATTTTGAAACTTTGACTTAGGGTTTGCTAGAAATTACATGTGGAACAAAACGATATGAAAGAGTCTTTTGTTTTTTTCCCCTTTTTAGTGGTGGAAAGAATAGAGTTCTTCCTAAAAGACAATATATATATATATATATGTGTGTGTGTGTGTGTGTGTGTGTGTGTGTATTATATATGCACACTCAAGTACTCCAATTCCTTCATCTCATGACGAGATAGAAGGTTCAACACAATCTCTGAAAGATGATTAGAGGGAACACAAAGCATTTATATGTATCATATTCTTACAATCATATATCTATATAACTTCATGATCATCATCTATAATAGGGAACATTGAGAGGGACGCGTGGCAAATTATAGACCGATGCTCTATATAGAGAACCTATGGTGTCAATAATTTTCTTGATCAAATTTTCTTTACATTTATTTTATATAAAAAAAAAAAGGTATATATATTTTCTTATTCTAATTTCTAGTTCTGAGAGGAAGAGTAATCATCTTTGACATATAACTGTCAACGAATTGGAAATCAGAAAAGGCAACAAACTAAAAGGATGAATAAAACGACATTAAATGAAAATGTCTAGGGAAAACGACAACGAAGAGAACATCAATCAAAGACAAAAAGGAAGAACAATACTGATCCATTTAGAACAAGTTATGGTAAAAAGAAACATCAGTGAAATTACAGAATCGAGAAAGTAAGAAACAACAAGTTTATTTGATACGGCATTTTAAAAGATTCCACTTAGGAAAACGAAAAATCAATAAACAAGTCATAAAAACAAAACGACAACAAAATGTATCGGCAATACTAAAATGATGTCAAAACGAAAGTTCCACAGTTTAGGGAGAAATATAGAAAGAAAAAGATAACAAAGTGTGTAAACTGACAACTCAAAAATACAAAACTACACTAAAAGGAAAAGGTGAACGGATGAACAAAGCGACAATGAATTAGAAAAACGACAAGTATAGAAAAACACATCAGTATGTTAAGAAACAAAGAACGGCACCGATCCAAATAGATGATATAACAAAGAACGACACTATAGACGAAAGCTATCAGACAATGGGAAGCCATGAAAACGACAAGAAAGGTGAAAGTAAGGACAAAACATCAAGAGGGAGCGACATAACTTAGAAAAACAATAACGAGGGTCAAATCAACAAAAATGTGAGAAACCACAGTGAGTAATAAAAGTTTAAACTGACTTATCAAAAAACGCATGCCAAAAGTTTAAACTGGGGAAAACGACGATGAATAGAATAATTTGTATTTAAATCGTTAAGAAGAAAGTTGAAACAAGTTAAAAGGTTAAAACGACAAAAAAAAAAAAAAAAAAAAAAAAAAAAAAGGGCGAAGGCTCGGTATGGCCTGGGAAGGTTACGTGCATGACGTAATTCAGACTGAAGGTAAAGTTATTGGCTAGTTGAGATTTTCTGTATTGTTTTTCCTTATAAAAATTTAAATTTAAATTCAAACTTTATGCTTAAACCTAAAAATCAAACATCACCTAAACGTAATCCTCAATAAAATCATTAACTAAAAAGAGAAGATCCTTGCAGAGTCGAAACCACTCATGATCGAGTGAGAGATTTCGTCTTTAATGAAATTTTATCTCTCAATTTTACATTTAAATTTTACATTTTTCTCATTTTTTCCAAATAAAAATTGATTCACTTTATATAAATCATCTTAAAAACTTGTCTTTTAGTATACGACTTTATTAAAACAATAAGTTGAGTTTGTCGCTTGACTTATGGTAATTACAATAACCCTTCTAGTTTTTGCTTCTTTGTTATTCACTAATAAAACACCACCAAAAAAAAAAAAAAAAAAGAAAGAAAAAAAAGTGCACCATGTCAATTCAAAAGCGTTGAACCTGTTTCCAAATAGAAATCATATATTCTGTTAAAAAATAATAATAATAAAATAATCACATAATTGGAAGAACAAAAGGAAGCTTTCAAAGGACAAATAAGGTGTTTGGTGTATTACCACTAGCAAAATATTATGTAAGTGGGTATCGTCGTACTCCTCTATGGTATCGTTGCGGTACACTGCATAAACATAACAGAAGTGGGAACTTTCTGTGGACCAATTTTCACGTTAAAATACTATGGTAGTAATAATAAATATACAGAGAATTCGAATCCCCAACTTGATTTCATTATAAGATATAAAGTTTGAATTTCTCATACGAGTTAAAGAAAAAAAAAACATATATTAAAAATGCAATCATTATATATATGAATAAATATATTAACCGTCACATAATAAAATTAGACTGGTAATTTTATTTTATTTTATTTATGATATATATATCCGTGCTCATCGTCACACAAGCTCTATATTTTTGAACTTGAGAATCAAAAGAATTCGAACTCTACAACTTTAAGTGAAATCAAGTGTGTAATTATTATTTGAGACTTTGCTTGAAACCACACACAAGCTCTACTTCATGTCAAATTTTTATTAATAGCTCATTTAGTGTATCTTTTTTTTTTTTAAATTATTTATGCTTTAAAGTAATAGGAAAAAGGAAGTAAATTATTTTTTATTTTTTTGAATTTGGGAGTAGGGGATTCAAACTCTGTACCTTTAGGTGTAGTCAAATGTGGTATTACCGCTATGCTATTCCTGTAACCACAAATTTTTATTTTTTATTTTTGGATCAATGTACGAAACTGTATTTTTAATTAATTTAATGAAACAAAAAAGTAAATTTAAGTTAGATTAAAAAAAGTGTATTTAAATTACCAATAAGCAACGATAATGTTATAATAAAAATTCATAAAATCTTATTAAAATTTTAATACAAGTTCCAAAATGTTTTCATCTGAATATTTTGAGCAGACTCTTAACACTTATATAAACAACTTTAAAACTCAAGAATAAAAATATAATTATCCTTAAACAAAGAATAAAAATTTAATTATGAATAATATACCAAACAAGTTCCTTTAAAAAAATAGATACAATATATTAGAAATTTGAATTCTACATATTCATAAATTACTGTTGAATAATACGTATAGTAATGATGTTAATAGTGTGCTTGGATCATAACTTTGAGTCAAAATTTTTTAATTTAAACCGAATCCAAATGTAGGTTTAAATTTTAAAAATTCATATCCCCTCATTTTTATTTCTCTCAAACATATATATATATATATATATATTTTAGAATAAAAGAAATCTGTTATTAAGATAATGATTCCAATACAATAACAGATCCTATTGGTGGAAGAATTTTCTCAAACTGTATTACTTCATCATCTATTCTAAGAGCAAAAGAAGTCAAATTATGGCTGGTCTATTGAACAAATGATAAGGTAAACAAATCCATCAGTAAATTTCTAAATTTATTAAAGAAGACTGTTTGGTTTTGAATCTCTTGGATTACTATCAATGCTATAATTTAAACAGACACTCATCATTTATAATAGCTATTACTTAACTCTAATACAATATGTGTTTAGTTGGTGATAAAATATTCAAGAATATTTAAATATTTTTACTATTTCACAACATTTTAACTCAAATCTAAATCCACAGTTTCACTTTTTAGAGATCCAAACTATCACACTCATTTTTCTACCTTTATACTATTCGAATGTTATCTTTATCAAAACTATATAGACAGACATTTAAATTGAATAATACACAATTCAAATTTTATAATTAAATAAAATATAAATATTCAGTATAAGGTTGTGTTTGGTGTACTGGTTTGAAATGAAAATTTTAAGTTGGAGTTGGTTATTTTTTAAAAACTCGTTATAATTTTTGTTGAATTTTCAAAAAAAAAAAATACAAAAATTAAAATGGAATTTTTAGGTCCAAACATGAACTAAATAAATATTCAAATACAATTCATGAAGTAGACAGACACTAAACCTGTGTTTGGAATATAAGTTCAAACATAAATTTTTTATCTTATCTTTTTTTAAAAAATCAATAAAAATTAATTTTTTAAAAATTAATTAATTTTAACATAAAAATTTTATTTCAAATAGATGTTTTAGCTATAAGTTGTGATACTTGATACAGTAAATAACATTAACTCTTTTGTCGTGGGGTGGTTGCTTTTATAGGCATGACATGGTCAAATTGACCCAGACCCAAAGCCGGCCACCCGATGACGTGGCCTTTCTAGTTGGTACCATTTTTATCAAGGCCTCCGTGTATCACCGACACGTTCTACTCTTTCAAAATTCTCTGTGTTTAATTTTTTGGGAAGATCCACAACCAGTCCAACCCACCAATAATCTATCGTCAAGTCATAGCTAATAATTCCTCATCCAAGATTTCTGACTCTAGCTGCAATACTATTGGTAGACGTAGGAAATGAAAAGCTATGCGGCCACAGAAGAACATAACCTTTGGTCTAACACTAGTCTTAGGAAGGTGCTTTTTTATTTTTTAATTAAAAAACTATTATTATTTTTTACTGACAACTTCAGAAAAGTTGTTTCTACCGTTTACACTGACAAGATTCGAAATCCAAATCTCACTTTTCTTTCTTTCTTTCTTTCTTTCTTTCCCTTTTTATTTCTTACAAAAAATCATTAAAAGGAAATTAAAAAAAAAAAAAAAAAAAACTCAAGGCCGAAGAGACTATATATATCGTATACATATACACTCGCACACATATATCGATTTTTAATTTAAAAAGAAAAGAAAAGAAAAGAGACAGAAAAGCGTTGAGATCGGGCCTAGGGTTTCTCTTGTGTGTTTGGGAATCTTTAATCCGTCTTTCTCTCCAAACAAAACCTGTACAGTGGAGTGAGGGAACTCTCCGATTATTCCTCTTTTTTTACAGGTATTTTTTTTTTGATTCTTTGTATCGTTTTCCAAAATGTGAGAAACAAGCTTTGTAGTTTGTCAATTTTGTTCACCAATTCGAGCTCTTTTTTTTTTTTTTTTTTTTTTTTAATTGCTCTTTTCTGTTTGGGATTGTTTGTTTGGATTCTGAGAAAGCTGATTAGAACGAAATTGAATTTATTTTTTGCATTTTTTTTTAGTGTTGAGAAAATTAAACGAGGCGTTCGATTATTAATTATTACAGTGAGGAAATTTATTGAACAATCAATTTTGTCTGCTTTATGGTATTATCTTTTTGTTCTGAAAAGAAATACATAATTGAGTTGTTGTGTTGGTGGTTAGGTTATATGGTATTGTGTGTGTGGTAAAGCAAGTTTTGTGAAGAAGAGGTTGAAGTGGTGGAGGGTTGCAAATGCCGGAGGAGGACCTGGTTGAGCTCAAGTTCCGTCTTTACGATGGATCGGATATCGGTCCGTTTCGCTATTCCCCGGCGTCTACTGTCGCAATGCTCAAGGAGAGAATCGTCACCGAGTGGCCTAAAGGTCTGAAGAGACTTCGCTTCTTCTTCTTCTTTTTTTTTCGTTGGCCATTAAGAGCTTTTTGTTTTGAAAATTTTGGCTTCTTTTGGTGCACTTCATGATGTTTGCTAACTGAAAATTTCTCACTTTTAATATACATTGGTTGATTCGTTACAATATATATTGGTTGATACAGTATCGCTATCGGTGATGCTATCATCATATACGTGGCATTGTATCACAACTACCGTAGCAGAGTGGATCCCGTTGTTTTTCCATTTTCACAACTATCGGTGATTCGTTAATTTTACTGATCCATGTGGTGATGCATCACCCGTAGTGCTTTTTCCCAAAGTTTTCCCACTTTGGAAGAAGTATTAAGGGTATTCTGTTTTGGAGTGGCTTTTAACACCTCCTCATTTTTGGAAATTGTTGGTTAATCCTCATTGGAATTTTCACATAACCCTTTAGTTGAAAGTTCAACTTGATATTTCCTTTTAGCTATGCCTTGGATGTGGTTATTTAAAACGGGATGTTCCGTTACTTTATAGACATAAACTGTAGAAAGTTCTAAGTTTAACTGTTCATTGTCTTTGGTATATAATTTTGATGTACTTTATATAAAGGACTGGGTACACAGTGCTAGTTATCTTCCTTGAAAACCATTGGCTCTTGTGATTAGTATTTCGGATAAAGTTGTTTAATCTGAATGCTGTTGTCCGCATTCGCATTGTGGGTTCTGGTTTACCCTGTTATTTCCTATGTGCTTGTTGACCATGTTCTAATTTTTTCCAAAAAATGCGTGTAAGTTGTAACTATGTCTAAGATAATTGTAGGACATAGTCATGTAGGTCTAATGGCTTACATTTTGTAATTACTAATATTCCTTTTGTGTACTTCTTTCTTTGGACTTGTAAACTGTGTGAGAATTTCCTATTTTATTAGGTTTCCGCGGTTTTACTGCATGAGATTATGATCCGGTATGAAAATTTATTACATGGTTTTCTTCTTTTTCAAATCTCCTCTCTCCTTTATGTTTTATTGATATGATTCTTGTCCAATGTATGAGACAACTGACCTTATTATGTGCTGATTTTGAGTAATGGGGATGACAGAATGGCATACGTTTTTCTTCTCCTACCCGCTTTCTTTATCTCATGTTGTTAAATAATGTCTACATAATTAGGAAAGACAGAGCTGTATGTTTTAAAGCTAAATTAGACTTTGGTTGCTATTATACCAAGTCTTAATTAGGATTACCGTAATCAGCTATTCATTTTTCATCTGTGTTTTACTTGCATGAAAGTGTTCATAAGGTATGCACCATGGTTTGCTAATAACTTCAATTTTAAGCGTGGTTACTAGGTTTAAAGTAAACAGAGGTAGGCCAAGCAAAATCATTGCCATATCAGAACTTCTCTACGCTCCTGATCAGTACTCGACGCACTCTGTATTGTTAATCCCCTCCTAAATGGATTTGGCCTTTTTTTTTTTTTTTTTTTTTTCAAGTCACTGAGTGATTTTTAATTGTCAAAAACCACTATAAGACACGTTCTGTTATGTTGTAACTACTTTGTGACATGCCTTGCCTGCTTTGGAGTTGCATTTAGCAACTGACAAGAGATTTGTCATTTAAGATTTGCTTGTGTTATCATTTGTAATAGAAGGACATTGTTTGGTGGACCCTTTTTTTTTCATGAGCATTAGCTTCGCATTTGTGTTCTGTATATAATATCCTCACTGGCACTGCCTTTTCTTTTTCCCATTTCAGATAAGAAGATTGTACCGAAAGGAGCAAATGACATAAAACTGATCAATGCCGGGAAGATTTTGGAGAACAGCAAGACTGTTGGGCAGTGTAGAGTGCCATTTGGAGAGCTCCCAAGAGCAGTAATCACCATGCATGTTGTTGTGCAGCCATCTTTAGCAAAAGCAAAAACAGGTAGTTTTCATTCTAGATTGTTAGTTTCTCCGGTGTTTATGGACTTTTACCAAATGCATTACTTGCAGCTTTGTAATGTGCAATGCAAAAAACTTTTGGGGCTTCTAAAAGCAATGCCAAACTGGCCCTATTTTCATCGCCTTGAATTAATATTTACACTCGATAACTAAGTGCTTGTATGCTTGCATTATCCTTCTTAGCTCGGATTTCGTCTACCAGTTTACTTATTTAATTTTTATGTGCAACAGAAAAGAAAGTTGATGAGGCCCCAAGGAAAAACATTTGTTCATGTTCCATATTGTAATGGAGTTGCTCTTGGGCATGGCCAAGCTTGTGAGGTTGACTTGGGAATATCCTTGTATCTCTGGGACCATTGAAATGAGTAGAGCTGAAGGGAGGGTTTGAGAGAGAGAGAGAGAGAGAGAGAGAATAATTTGTGAAGAGTACCGTCCCCTCATTGTCACATGTTTGTTGAAGGGCATTCCTGTGCAACAATCCATATTAGTGGTAATGTATTTTACATTTTATATATAAAAAAGGTGCCTGATTATGTATTTTTGTAGCTTCAATATCTATTCTATATTTGATATATACAAGGACTATATTATCGCTGTTGTCTTTGTTAATACATCAATTGAGCTTATGTTTGGTGCATCGGTTTGGAATGGAGTTTTTAGGTTGAATGACTTTTGAAAAATTAGTTATAATTTTTGTTGACTTTTCAGAGAAAAGACAAACTTGAGACGAAAACTTTGGGTTCAAAATGGAGAGTCAAATGGAACCTGAATAAGTTCCAACGTCTCTTCTAGAATGCGTAGCTTTGATTGTATAATTTCCATGATATAAAATTATGCTATTGTGGCAACTTTGATTGTATAATTTCCATGATATAAAATTATGCTATTGTGGCAACGTTTGGTTAAAGGATTGTGTAAATTGCTAGGTTAATCCTTAAATTTTTAAATTTGTGTAATTTTGTTCTTGTTTTTTTTTTTTGTTTGTTTTTGTTTTGTAGTTTAAATATCACTAAACTATTACAATATCGTTATAACAGTCTTTTTAAATTAGTTTTTAATCCGAATCAGTAATTTACACTAAAAAATTTATATATTGGCAGGAGATATTTTGTTTAACGCAGGAATCTCATCGTTTCATATCTCAAACAAAGTTTTTAAACAATTTAATGTCAAGATCTAAGATGAAAGAAAAAACTCAGAAGAACGTACTGAGGTATACAAGTAGACTTAAAAAAAAGAAGAGAAAAGAAAAGAGGAGTCCAAGATGGGGATGATGCAGGTTAGCATGTTTGCTTTCTTAGATGTTATCAAGATAAGTAGGGCCGTGATTTTAGACAAGCTAAATTAATTATTGGATTGATAGTAATATGCTGTCACGTTTAAGACCCTTTAACAACCCGAATATATATATATATATATATATATTTTTGAAAGTCTAACAACCCGAATATTAAACTACAAGTTTAGTAACAATAATCCATTATTATTAGGCCATCACATAATGATCACCATAATTAGATGGTGCGTATAAGTAGACTTAACTTGCATTTGGTTTGCCGGTTGGAGATAAAATTATTAAATTGAAGTTGGTTGCCTTTTCAAAAACTAGTTATAAATTTTGTTGACTTTTTAAAAAAAAAAGATAAATATTAAGATGAAAAAGTACAGTTTAGTTGGAGTTAAATTATAACGCCAAACGGAGCCTTAACGTCCATAATACAAAAAGCAGTTGAATTGAATTAGATGTATATTATATGCATTGTTTTGTGCTCCGCATAGACGTTAGAATTGAATAATATTTCAATAATCAGCAATTTGATAATAACCTCATAATCGTAGCAACTTAGAACAAAAAAAGGACATCAGCAAAAGAAAAATCTTACAAGCAAGCAACTACATATAAAAGCCAACCGATCATCGAAACTGCAATCCAGACGTTACGACAAACTGTTGGACGGGAATTATCTCATCAAGGAAACACGAAATGTACTTCATCTCGCCATTATCGACAAAAATGATAAAATAAAAATAAATAAATCTTAAAAATTACATGTTGACCTAAAATGTCTTAAGGTCGTTTACTACCTAATGAACACATAGATCCGAACTATATTTTCCCAACCCTTTCTTTTTCTTTTCTTTTTTCTTTTTTTTCCCTTCCCTTCTCCTTTCTAAAAATTCTGTAACAAGATACCAGAAATATCTATAGCTAAGATATTTTATTTTATATCTTACTAAAGAATTTTATTTCTTTTCCACTTTCTTATAATTCACAAACTTCCTTTACTTTAAGATAATTACCAAAAATATATATAGTAAAGAAAGAAAACTACTATACTAATTATGCTCAATTTTAAACTGTTAGATCCTCATTAAATTACATTATAATTTTTATTTTTGTTTTAATACGATTTTAATGTGGATCCAACAGCTCAGAATTGGACAATACTAGCTAGTAGAACATCTTTTTCTACCTTATACCAGAGAATTTTTTAAAAACATAATTACTACACGTGAACCCAAAAGAACATGATTATAGCTAATTATTATCTTGAAATTGAATAATATATATATGTATATATGATAAAATGATAATTCAGCATCGCCATGCAGAAGCAGCGATAATGGGGCGGTCCTGCCAGCCCAAGAGCAAGCAACCCTTGTCCTCCGTCAAGCGATAGCCGTCGCAGGAGTAGAGTCCGAGCAATATCTTGGACTGCGTGACGGCGTTGGCGCTCAACGGAACCCCTCGGAAGCCCTTCCCTTCCATGACCTTCCTCCACTTCTCCAGCCTCTCGTGCCTCACCGTCCTCTCCGCCCCCTCGCTCGCCACTATGTTCCTTATCTCCGGCGCGAATATGTACTGCTCCACCTTCGCCCTCTGCGCCGACTCTGCCGGAAACGTCGCGTCCAGAGAGTCGAATATCGCCGAATAGTAGTGCAGCGCTTCTAGAAACCTCCCCAGAAAGTATGGCCCGTTGTGGCTCGCCTCCTGCTCCACTAGCGTGAATATGTTCGGAGCTTGGTCTCGGATCATCGTCAGGATGTTTCCGAGGCAGTTGCTCGGGACGCGGTGGAGACGGCTGACGGAATTAACCGCCAGAGCCTCGCCGACTCGGCGGTTGAACATGTGGGGCTTGAGGTCCTCGAGCTGCTCGCCGACGGCGTGGAATTCGAACGGGACGTGGAGGGAGTGGGCGAGTTCTGTTAGGCAGCGGCCGGTCTCCTCCACCGCTTCGATGGAGGGTCCCACGCCGGTTATCCGGAGGAATGGGGCTCCGCCGGGGCGGGCGGACAGGGCCTGCATGAAGGCGGGCCATTGGTAGCCCTGGTGGATGTCGAGGTCGATGACGTGCACGCGGTCTTCGGACTCGAAGGCCTCGAAGATGGCTTGGTTGGCGGTGAAGTGGGCGAATTTTATGTAAGGGCAGGCTTGGTAGACGATTTGGTAGATTTTGAGGATTTCTAGGGAGTTTGGAGGGAAGGGGTTGAAGGGTTTTATGGAGGTGGCGGAGGAGGAGGAGGAGGTGGTACTGGTGGTGGTGAGAGTGGCGGCCAGGCGGGCGGAGAGGGCTTCGGTGAAGCAGGAGGCGACACGTTGCATGGAGTCGCCGAGGGGAGTGACCACTCGGTTGAGGAGGTGGAGGTACCTCCGAGCCAGCATGTAGTCCTCTTTTGAGACTGCTTCCGCGCATGCTAGGAGAAGGTGCACTAGTTGAAGCCCACTGTCTTGTTCCTGCTTGTATGTATGTGTGTGTGTGTGTTATATATTAAATTGTGAAATATAATCAGCACAGATATTTATCATTACTATTATTAGATAGATATGTGTGCGTATAAAGACTACTGATTAACGAGGCCGAAGGAAAATAACATTTTGGTTCTTAAGTATGCATCTATGTATGTATGTATGTACGTACGGAATAATTAAGGAGGCCTAGGAAATTAGTTTGTAACTTCTTATATTAAAGAAAGTAGTGTTGTTGAAGATATATCTATGGAAAATAAGTAAATTAATTATGCTGCACTACTTTATTGTTCATGTCGGTTTCTAATATCAATCAGATGCAAGCAATGCTAATTAATCAAACATATACATATATATATATATATATATATATATTAAGTCACCAGATTCAATAAAACGATCCATGAAGAGTGGCTGAAATTAGGGAGTGAAACAAAAATACAACACAAAATCATCATATCAACGAAACTTGTATATTTCGAAAAGACTAATGCCATTAGACTCTGAAAATTCTCTAGCTCCGCAGGGCTCGCACGATGTGGCAAAAAAGAGTACTTTGTGATATATATAAAGTGGACCCCACTTCTGTTTTGAATTTCAAAAACTGAAATGCGGTACTTCCACGTCATGTGAGGAGATAATCGGAGATAGAAAATTTCTGGAGCTGAATATCAATGCTCGAAAGGGAAAATCCAAATAGTCTCTACCTATACGCATATTAATTACCATCTCTATCTATAGACCACGCATATATTATGAATGCTCGAAAACATCTTTTGATGATCTCTTAGAAAGCATGTATAAAAGATTAAAGACAACAAATTTGTATGGAAATATCACTTTTCAATCCAGAAACTTAGTCAAAATCATATATTTACAGGCAAACTCGACATCAACAATAAGCAAACACATATATACGTCAAATTATGACATGTCTAGATTACACAATATTATACGTTTTTTTTTTAAAATTACTAGAACAGAAACAAAAAAGTAATGATAATTTCCAACCAAGAAAAACTTTTAAAGTTTAAAATAAGTAAAAATGGAACTTGAGGGGAGATTTAATTTACCAGCTCAAAACCAATAGGAATATTAGGCATCATGAGATTGTGGTTCGGGTTGTGATGTTGTTGTTGTTGGCGGTTCTTCTCTTGTTGTCGTTCTTGTTCCAACTGTTGAGATAATGGTATACCACTCGCATTACCAGAAGAACCCCCTGGAGCCGACGACGCTTCACAATAGCAGTCCAACATACCACCACCACCTGAATTAATGTTGTTGCTTACGGTGGTGGTCGGTATGTCGTAACCGGTTTGCGACGAGCTTCCGACAACATGACCGGACATCTTCGACGTCGTCGTGTAATCCCCGAACCCGTCTCTTTGATAATCGTCCAAAAACTCCTCAATAGCCGGTAGAGCAAAGTTCTCAGGCTGTTGCATGTACTGATTGTTCACGGAGCTAAATACCTTGTGGAGTGGACTTAGTCCCTTCCCTTTACTACTACCACCACTACTACTGAAAGCTCCGAGCTGAGACAAACTGCGAGGCGGCGAGCAACCGGAGAGGCTCTGCCCCTGCAATGCCTGCGCATAGTTGAAGTTATAGTTGCTGTAATTTGTACTCGGCGAGCCTTGTTGCATCGGCGACGGCGGCAGGTTCCTCACCGGCGACATGATCATGAAATCCGCCGCTGACTCGAAGTGGTCGGAGAACAAGGAGTCCCATATCGAGTTGTCCGGTGACTGGACCTCAACGTCGCCACGGCCACCGCCACCGCCATTGCCGTCGCCGTCGAGCTCGAACTTGATGAGTGGGAAGTCCAGGCTTGGTGGGGCTAAGCTGGTCTGTTCCATACTCTCACAGGACATTGGAGTACTAGGTTTAATGTTGTTGTTGTTGATTTTAGATTCGGACACTGAGGAGGAGGACTCATTAGGAGAGGTTGTACTAGTTTGTTGGGTGAGTTTGGTGCATGAATTATCTCTCTTGATGGATGATGATCCCATGCTTCCACAAAGGGAATTAATCATGATTATAAAGAATTATTGTCACTATATATATATGTAAATATATCTATATAGTTAAATGATTTTGAGATATATTTTGTTTTAATGTGTTTCTTTTGAGGGGTGAAATTTTTGCTAGCTGATATTGCTAGGGCTATTGTGGGGTTAGAGAAAGAGCAAAGAGAACTACTTTCCTTTCTTCTTATTTGAAAGGGGATTGTCGTTTAGTGGAGAGAGAAGAATAGATTAGGAAAACAAAACGACAAAAGTACCAAAGGGGGATATGGTTGGAGGTTTGCATATAGAAGACTCCATTTCATGATTTCATCACCTTTCTACAAAGTTTTAGCTGTGATTTAGAGGGCCAAGATTTTGTCACCATTCCTTAGGTGTTTTAATTCCATGCTTGGGAAAGCTTTGTGAGGCCTTTGTAAACTTTCTCTGTTTTGTTGGCAAACGACAATCAAATTTGAAGTGGACCCCACTTTCCTTGCGCCGGCCCAATTGGGAACAAGATAATCGGTGTGATATTACCTTTTTTTTTTTTTTTTTTAATACATTTTGTTTATTATTATTTTTCTTTTTACTATCTTGGCTTCTAGTTATTTTATTAACTCATTGCTCTTCATCAAATTGAAGTTGCATTCATGGTGCTTGATATCGTTGATTAGGAGATAACATTATACTAGGGGAAATAAATCTAGGAATCCCCTATGTGATATGAATGAAAAAAAGAATAAAATGGCGGATATACAGGATATATATTTATATATATATATATATATATATGCACATTGTAAATAAGAAAAGGACTTCAACAAAAGGCCGGTACTAATATATTCATATCTACGTTACCAATAAAAGGTGATGCGAGATAATTTTATATGCTTTTGGTCTTATATATCAATTAATAACTATTACTATGCGTATTACTTGTAATTTGGTCATTCAATGATCACTAAAAATTAAAGAAAAAAATAATGTATATATTATCTTAGCAGAAGTAAATAAATAAATTAGTGAATAGCTTTACAATGACAGCCTGAATAAATTAGGAATATCATAAAAATTTTGGTATAGTGTGAATTTCCCAAGTGCTCGAGTAATATGTCTCTCAAGTTTCTATGTCCCTGTATTATTGCTATCAATTACCTTAGTGGAGTGAGGTTCTGCACTTACTGGTATTTAAGTGCATGTCCACATGGTTCTTTTCCCATCAACAATTTTAATACAAAGTTATTGAGTGTGATCCATTTATGAGCCATACAAACGACTTTACGGTTGATCTGTTTGTGGGTTATATATGTCTTTCTCTCTCTCTCTCTTTTTAAACAAATATGTTCCTGGTTTCTTTGTGTTCATCTAAAATATCACCTTAACCTACACTTGATGAGCATCCTAATAAATTACTAGCTACCTGTCCTCTCACATGGTAAGTGAGCTAAAATGTCACAAAATCTTTGAAACCCGTACTTTATATATGTACGTTAATAGTCAACATAACATGATTTAATAAATAAGATTCGTTAGTGAAACATTAACAAAAGTGAAATTAATGAGCAAGAGGTGTTGTAGTTATAATCCAAAAAAGTAATTAGCAGGAAAAAAATATGCAAATGATCAAACGGTAACGTTTAGTAATGTACTTGATAGGTAAAACAAATACAGAGTGAAAGTGGTGAGTGTGTGTGTGTATATAATAAAGAGATAATATATGTATATAGAGAGCTAAGAATATATTAATAAAGAGGACAAGAAAAGGGACATAGGCAAAGTCGTCAAATGTGGCGTCGATGACGCCGCCTGAGCCTTGGATTTGCCAAAGGCACCATGTGCTTGTCCCCACTCTCCTTCCCTCATCATCTTTTCCTCTTTGGCCGCATCTCTCTCTATCTGCTATATCTCTCGTATATAAGCATGCCACTTTCTATTTTATATAAATATATCTATACACACGCACACGCACACAATATATATATATATATATATATATCTTATAGTACTTCATCAAATATATATATATATATATATATTACGTACGCTATGGTTTCATGAACATTAAGATTCCCACAAATAATTTACATCTATATAACTTGCTCTTTCTCATGTTATTTAGGTTTTCACTTGGTATTAGTTACGACTTATTATGAGTAGTGATGCATAAACCCACAAATTAACTCTTCATTTTGGGTAGAAAATTATAGAGGTGTGAAAGGGATTCATCGTCATGCATTTAATAATTTTATGATGCTATAGAAATAATAAGACACATGTAATATTGTAGTGATCTCTGATCATTAGTGTAGTATATCCTAAGTTGGAAATGCGAATTAATGGAGGAAACTACTAAATATTAGTGGGAGTTAACTTAGTATTTTCTGTTAGGACTTGTCCAAACTTTTTAACTTGTTTTTTTAGTTAGGAATAATACTTAGAATGATAAGCAAACTTTTGTTTTATTCCTTGTCTTGAACTTCAAATCAATTAATTTTAATGATACTTTGCTTAGTGGAGGTAATAGCTAGAATTTCCTACAAAGGAAAATCAGTAGAGAAATATTGCTTTGACTTTATACGTTGGTGTCCAGCGTACTCCTTCTGCTTGGAGTGTTTTCTGTATATTAAAACATGGCCTGGTCAAATTTATCTCTTTAACAAGTAGATTGAGAATATTTTTGGTAGAAAAACGACAGCTGAAAATATATTACAATATTAATAAAAAAGGCTCAAAATTGAGTCAACCCTTAAGAGCTTAGTGTTTTAGAATGAGTTTAGATGTTCATTGATGAGATATATCCATAAAAGACACTTGTAAAGTACAAATGTTGTATTAGATTAGAGATTAGTGCTGTAAATGTAAATATAGGCAGCGGGGCCAACAGGGAAATATTGGCTAGACCGGCCCAGATGAAAGACAAGATGGTCCAACTTGGCCCCATAATCCGATGGGTCACCGACCTGCCTATTGCTAGGGAAATATAGTTTTATATGCGATTTTCAGGGAATATATCTATATATATATATATATATATATTTATTTATTTATTTATACAGAAAGCCATTTTTAGACATCATTTTGAAAAAATCAACACTTTTAAACGTATTTGTAAATTTGAACGAAATTTAAATTTCACACCGTTTTTGTTCCTTATTTACGCTTCCATTTGCTGATTACTTTTTAAAAGTTTATCTATCTTTGGGGGAAAAAAAGTCTGATATGTTACGAATTCCTAATTCCACGTTTGTTGCTATTTTTAAGGGGGAAGGTTTTTTTTTTTTTTTTTTTTTTTTTCAGCATAATTCATTTCAAGTACATCATTAATTAGTTGTTTTCACTTTTTTTTAATTAATGATTCAACTAGTTTGTTTCGTTCAATTCCCTTCCCAGACCAAGTACAGTCCCCCCCTGTCCGCAACCCCACCACTCCCCCTCCGCTGCCGCCGCCGCCCCCGTTTCAACGAGTTTGTTACGTTCCCAAACCAAAAAAGATTTTCTTTTATTTTCAAAGTTTTTTTTTCTTTGGTCTCGACTATTCTGAGTCAAATTTTCCTTTTTTTTTTTTGTTCAATAAACAAAAATATTCACTTATTTTGAGTTACTCCATAATTTTATGGAATATAATCTCTCTCTTTTTTCCCCCAAAGGGATATCTTTCATTTTTCCTTTACTTGTGCACTCCCAAATTTGCAATTTTTTTGATTTTTTGATTTTTTGATTTTTTGATTTTTTGTTATAGAGATGTACAGACAAAATGATAGTGACCATATACATATTATGAGATCTTTATGATAATGACCATATCATAATATATAGAAATTTACATTACAGATAGTACATTAAATTTTATGATAATGGTCACAGTAATGATGCAAATTAAGTTTTTTTTTTTTTTTTTTTTTTTGATGATTTTTTCATTATTAGTATCCTCGTATCTGAGTGGAGGTTAATCTTCATAAATGCCCATATGTCCTTAGACTTAATTCGATTGTTTCTTTGCATTAAAATATTTCCCATCAATATTACGAAGAAGATAACATAGTCATTACGCTACTGATCAATGACTGAAACTTGATGGAATTACTCAAGGAAGGTCAATATGATCGCAAAACTGTTAGAAATCAATATTTTTTCAAAATCAATCCACAATCACTATACTGTTACGCGATCTCTATTATAATGACCAATATATTATGTAGGTTATTATAATTATGTATAATTAAAAAGATACACAATCCTATTTAAATCCGAGAACGTCTAATGTTATACGACACCTACAACAATGGCCATATCATTATCATATCACCATTGATAGTTATTTCATATAAAATCAAACCAATTTTAAATATTATTTTTTTAAGGAAAAAAAAAAAAGTCCATTCAATTCCAAAATTTAGTCTATCATTAAATTGACCAAGCAAGTAACCTAAATCTTATAAAATTCTGAAATTGTTAACTCTTTATATAAAGCCCTTTAGATAAATATAAGTTAATGACCTAGTAATTATAGTATTTCACCAAATATAGATTAATACTATAGTGACGTAGTTATAAACCATAAAAAAATTTTGATGACTGTATCAGCATTATCAATTCAATAAACACAAAAAATAGAACCAAAAAAAAAAAAAAAACGTGCCATAATGACAAGGTGAATAATAACTACAATCACTAAAATCAAATAAAGTCAGTAAATTCAGATATACTAGTGTAATAAAAACAATGACCGGATCAATACAACTTGCATATCAAAATGATTAATTATTAAACCATAATCTGAGTAATATTATAATGACCAACATAGTTAATTCATCATTTCTTATGAATATCACGACCTTTCTTACTCAAAATTAAGCAAACCGAAAAGCTACGTGATTTCAAACAAAAAGCAAACCCTAAAATTTCAACTCCGGCATTAGTTTTCTGTGGAATCACACCGCCGGTTCTTTCGCAGCCGATGAGATTCATCGTGACCATCTCAGTGAGGGAGAAGTCGTCACCTCTTTAGATGTGTTTGGGTGTTTTTTTTGGTGTCCTGCTCGCGGCTTTGTTCATCTACATCGTGGAGAAACGGTCGTTGCGGCTTTGGTGTTTGCAAGCACGTTGGAGAAGATGAGTTGTGGAGCAATGGGTTCGGTGAGAAGTAGAGAGGAATTAAAAAGGAAAAGTGATGAAATTGATCATATTTTTGTGTAATTTTTAAATCCGATTTCAAAATGGCGAAATTAAGGGGAGCTGGTTTTTTTCTCCCTAATTTCGTAGAAAAATGGGCTATTTTATAAAAAGGAATATGAACTATTATTTATGGGTATTTTGGTAACTATAAAATAGTCAGTTTCCTTTTTTGTTCGATTTTGTAAATAAGTTAATTTTTAGACATTTTTTAAAACTAGGATTCTAATTTGGCCATCTATCCAAAATAAATAAATAAAAATGGGGAAAACACCTAAATGATACAAATTTAAAAATCGTTACACCAATATGACACAAAAACTTAATACTAGATTAACATAACCTAAAATTAAACTAAAGTTAAGTACAATTTATGTTATATTGGTCAATAGATTAAAAAAAAAAAGGTTATTTAGGTAATTTTCTCAATAAAAATTAACTATATGGGCTGGCCCATGGGCCTAGAATCTTGATCCCACTTGACCCAGGTAGGGCCAACCTACTCTATACGGGCCGGGCTAGGTAACCCAGTTCATATTTACAACTTTACTAAATGATCATCTTTTTTTTTTTTATATTATTTATGGACTAACATAACATAAATTTCTCATTCTCGACTAACGTGATACAAATTTGAGTTAACTTTAGTTTAATTTTGTGTTATATTGGTTTGGTGTTAATTTTTTGTATCGTATTAGTGTAATAGTCTCTAAATTTGTATCAGGTGCTTTTCTCATAGAAAAAAAAGTAAATAACAATAAACTCATAAGATTTTCATGATTGGCTGACTTTTGCCCGTCAACCAAAGTAGAAGGCCTAGCCCAAGTTACGATTTGTGTCTTAATGTAGTGGTGAAACTTGGGGGTGGTTTAAAGGGAGTGGTGAAAAGGAATTCTTCAAGAGGTCATTATTTTTTCAACACATAGAGGGTACTAGATTTTGAGCCTCAACTTTTATTCTTTCTTGTATCAGTCACAACAACCATTTTATCTTCGTCCCCCAGTCTCTTCAATCCTTTGCATTGTCATTTTTGTTTCCCCTTCTCTACTATTTTTTCCACACAAAAGGCAAGCCTATTTGGGCAATGAAAGATGTAAAAAGTAAGAAAAAAATATATATTGAATCTGATTTTGGTCTTCATTGCAAACCAACCACTTTTGTAGTTATGGGTCTCATAAGGATTTCTCGTCGTATAAGGAAATATCTTTACCATTGTCATGGCAAAGTGCATGTGAACTACTTAAATTTCCTTTTTACAGGTACAACCACCGACTGTTATGTCACAATCTTTTTATTTTTATTTTTTTCACACCATTCATTATGGAACCAACATTCGGATGCACAAAAGTGTACACATCAACTCATTTAAAGGAAAATATAACGTGTAATATTGAGTTTAATTGGTTTACTCTATTTCAAATTTTTTTTTTCTTTATATATATAATATACATGCTTATAATTAGTAACTAATAACTATAAGTGTCTTGGCATTGCCTTTGTGTCCAACACAATTGTCCATGAAAACCACCCTACATGAAAGTACCCTAGCCCAGGGCATGGGAGAGCTTGTGCATGAAATCACATAATTAAATATACAAATATACATATATTAAATGCACACACTAGATAGATATAAACACACCTATAGAGATAGGTGATGTTTTGCATGTGAGCTTTTATTATTGGCACTTTTTGTGAGAGTAAGGCCTGTTTGGTAGAACTTTTTAGAAGCTGCTTTTGGTTTTTCAGGTCCAAAAAAAGCTTCTGAAAGTATTTGAATGATATGTCAGAAGAGTTTTTAGTCTTCAAAAGTGTTTCTTGTTAAAGCCAAAAAATGTGGTTTTTAGTAAAAGCTCTTCTGAGTAAACTTTAAAATTTGTAACAAAATTTTAACTTAGACTTTGTAAACCTCATTTACCATATTTAGTATTATCTGAATATGATTTTAACCTAAAAACTCTTTGATTTCACATACTTACTGAGAAGTCACATTTTTTATTTTTCTTCTTTTACTGATTAGAAGTAAAAATAAACAAAAATTCTGCCAAACGGGTCCTGAATACCCATAGAGCACCATAACCACCACTTGAATTTACTTGATTCCCTCAACCCCAAAAGAGGCAAAAAAAAAAAAAAAAAAACTCTCTCATAAAATAATAATAAAAAAAAGTCTCACTTTGTTTCTCTCTCCAACGCATCAACGTTCATGCCCCTCCAAAAGAAGTTCACATGTCTTTGTTTCTAGTGTAAAAGATAAATAACTAAAAAATTCTTTACTCACCATTTTTTTATTTGCATCTCCAAAATACTGCTTGCCCCTTGGCTCTTGCTAGCTCCTCTCTCTCGTTATCCATTCACCAACTCATATCACTTTTACCGTGTGAATGTGATAAATGCTTGCTACTCTCTGGTCAGTCCCCTATTATTATTGTTATTATTAATATTTTCATTCACTAACTATTCATTCACAACCCCAACTATCATTCCTCCCCCAAAAAAAAAAAGAAAAAAAAAAAGAAAAAGAAAATCTCTCTCCCCCCATGAATTCACTCATATTTCTATTCCTTGCTACTTCTTCCTTGTTGATTTTAAGGCCAATAACCTCGGAGGCTAGGGCTAGGCCTCCAAAATCCAAGTCCCAAATCATTGTTATGGGCTTCGTTTACTGTGACATCTGCTCCAACAACACCTTCTCCAAACACAGCTACTTTTTGCCAGGTAATTACTATTATAAACTTATCAAACCAAAACATGTTTTTCTTAAACAATTATTTATTTATTATTTTTTTTTGGGACATGTTTTCTTGGTTTGGTTTAGGAGCTGAAGTAAGAATAGAGTGCATGTTCAAAGCAATGTCTCCAAGAACGGCAGAGCAGATATCATTCTCAGTGAACAGAACAACGAACAGGGATGGAGTTTACAGGTTGGAGATACCAGCCATTGATGGAATAAAATGCGCTGAAGATTCTTCAAAAATCTCGTCTTCATGCCAGGCCAGCTTAATTTGGAGCTCATGTTCTTCATGTAATGTTCCCGGTTTCAAAGACACTTCTGATCAAATTGTTGTCAAATCAAAAGGAGCTAATGTTTGCATCTATAGCCTTCACGCCTTGAGTTTCAGACCCTCCAAGAAAGAAATTTCCTTATGTGGAAACTGAAACCACCCCCAAAAAAAAATTAATCTCCTAATTATTATGTGCTTATTACTATTATTATTATTATTGTTATTATTACAGAGATCTCCTCCAATACTTATTTGTTTCTTCCAGATATTCCTTTTTCTATGTGTGTGGTTTTTTCAACTATTAATATATGTTTATATGTAAATTGATATAATAATGTGTCAATATATATATATATATATATATTTAAAAATGTACAGTTTGGGTTGAAGAAGAAGAAAGTAAGTTGGATTTGCTGTATTCCATTTTTTGGGTTTGATTTTTCTTGGTTATTTGTTGTAATATGATGCTTTTAGAACAAGTGGCAGTTCAGTAGAGTGACACTTAGCGCCTAGCATATTGTAAAGACAGTCAAAACCGTTTCAGATGGCTAGGATCAATTCGTTGAAGATTAAAATTTTTATTGTGAAGATGGTATCTTTTACTTCAAAGAATTATAATTAAAAAAAAAAAAAAAGAGTTGGTGAAAAAGAATTGATTTCTTTACTTGAAGCCAAAACATAAAAAAGATTAGAGAAAAATAATAATCATTTTTTTTAAAGTCTAGATTGCCCCTGTTTTTTATTTTATTTTATTTTATTTTTTGTGTGCTGTGGTGTGTGGGCTAATATTTTGTAGGCTGCTTGGGCCTGTGTGGTGGACGGCCTTTAAGGTTAAAGTTGCAAAACATAGACATTTTGAAAAATCACTGTTAATTAATGATGGATAAAAGTCGATAAATGACCGATCACAGTCAATTAATTAAAAATACATATTAATATTGATCAATTAATTAATTAGTCAATCCCTCCTGATTGTCGTTTAAAAAAAAAACAATCATTTTGTTTAGAGTAATATTAGGGACCAATTCTAATATCAACTTTTTAAGTATTAACTCATTGGTGGATGTAATTAATTAATGTGATAATTTTTAAACACTTACTAATAAAAAAATGACAACTTATTTATTATATAGGTTGGTATTCAAAAGTTGATATTAGAGTTAGTATCCTTAATATTTTTCTTTTGTTTATTTTACATTACTTCGGTCATTTATTAAAAAATAAAAATAAAAATATATGCAATTTACCCATCTATCACGAGGATCATATGTGTTACTTAAACGCAAAGATGCCAGCATTGAAGGTTTGTTTTCTTTTTCCTTCTTCTGGAAGAAAAGTTTAAGAAGGGGACGATGGATATTAGCAATCCCATGGACATGACTAAAGGGGCTCTTCAAATATTAGTAAAAATATTTGTTGAAGATTCTGTCAAATATACTAATAGTAAGGATACAGGGGGATGGAGTCCCAAACACTGTAAATCGAGCACTAG
The DNA here is from genome assembly GCA_008635985.1 of Ficus erecta. Lineage (NCBI taxonomy): Eukaryota > Viridiplantae > Streptophyta > Magnoliopsida > Rosales > Moraceae > Ficus > Ficus erecta. Next base: position 127,772 of record BKCH01001730.1, read on the forward strand.
GCTGATAAGAACAAACCTTAATATTTAAGACTTTTAGAAAGGATTACCTAATACTCAAATCTTAAACCATAGACCTATCACGGTAGTACATTGCAACTAAAGGTCACCCTGCTCGGTGGTAGCATTGAAGTGCATTTGTGTTGTGATAATAATTAATGCTGTCTGTTGATGCATGTGGGCCAAATTGCCGTGTTCGTTTTGCTATTTTACGCAAGTGTTTGGAATCTTCCTCCTAGCTGCGCCATTTTTCTACGCACCATTATTGTACTTGGGCAATCTTTTTCAATTTTTATTTTTTCAAAATTTCTTTTCTTGTCAAAGATTGCTTTCTTTTTTGGAATTGAAAGTAAAGTTGTAAAACTTATCAACCAAGAAAATAAAAGAAAAGTAAAGAAACTGGAGGAGTCTGTCCTTAAAGTTTATAATTTCAAAAGCAGAGATTGACAATGAATAGTGATACTAAATTAGGAAACAAGAACAGTGTAATAAGATAATACCTAAGTTTGTTCTAAATGTGAGTAAAATTCTTGGAACAACTTCATGGCTGGAGCTGGCAGACATAATAGCACATTTATGCTTTTCCTCTCTTCCCCATGATAGAGGAATAACATCATCTCCTTCTCTGGCAACGCCACTGGACATGATAAAACGGGATCGCCCCATCCGAAATCCGCGGTGTGAAACGACAACTTAGACCAGCTAGTGATCAAAAGAGTGCAAGTCAAAGAAGGCCTCATTCTTGTTACTTCATAATAATCTATGCTTGATCTCATGTAACTGTCGTCCACCATCTTAATCGCGTCCTGAACTTGCCTAACTGCAAACGATAGCGGCTTCTCCAAGAGCTCACCGGCTTCGCATATGCAAGTGGCTAGCAAAATTCCATTTCCAAAATACCCTTTTGGAAGTGGTGGAATAAACCTAGCCCTTCCATTAACAGCAAACAACAGCTTTGTCTCTTGCTCTGGCAGCATTCCCAGCGCCTTTGTTCGGGCTTTCCACACGAACGCTGTTAGCGCTTCGAATGTGGTACAATATTCAATAGCTCCATTTTCCTTAGCTTTCACCTTTAACTTTTCAAGCATGTCCGGGTCAAAACAAAAGGATCTGTAGAGCATTTTCCCCTCATAGAGCTTTTTGGTGGAAGAAATGTCTTTAATCTCGTAGAATTCTCGGTGTTGGTATTCAATCCGAGGAGGGTTCCGAGACTTGAGAATGGTCCTATCAAGAAAAGGAGGGACAGTTATTGGTAATCCCCTGGCAATTTCACCCCATGAGTTCACGAACTCCATACCAGCAATTCCATCAACCGTACAATGGTTAACGCACAAGCCTAGAGTAAAGCTTCCACATTTAAACTTTGTCACCTGAAAATCAACACGTAGAAATTGGCTTAATCCTTTCTCAATAAGGATAACATGTTAAAACATATTTTGTTTAAACTAGCCTAATCATCGAAAATTCAAATTCTAACGTAGAAATTGAATTAAGCATATGATATGAACAAATTGTTATAGAATTGTACTGCAATAGTATTTCTTATTGGACCAAGGACTTGAAAAGTTACAAACCTGAGACACCAAAAGAGGCATTTCTAGTATGTTCTTTGTACCGGGAATATCATAGACCAGCTTCCCAAGAGTGTCCGGGTCAGGTTTTGTAACATCTCCAATCTTCTCCATCTCACAATCTGCTTCAGCCTCGACAAAAACAGTGCCTTGTCCTCTGCAGTTAATGACGAGTTTTCCGTCCGAGCTTATGACTAGCCGCCCCGCAAGAGGGTAGTAGTGGACAAGAACTTTCTCCAAGGCGTTCCTGATCACTTCTCCGGCCTTGTCATTTCCTCTCTCGTTTGACTTGAAACCATAGACGGTTCGAATGATCACCGCCACGTTCTGGTCCCGGTTCGAGAGGAAGTAGAGACCCTTTTCGGTTTCCTCCGCAGGGGAAACCATAGTTGGCTGGCTTCGCTTCACTTGGAGCTGAAACGCATTGCTGTTTGAGTTCTCCATGATAAATTTCTCACTCTCCGTGCTTCACACCGTTAAAAAGGAAACATGAAGCAAACATGAAGATACACACTTATGCATATATATATATATATATATATATAACAGAAGAATAAATATAGCAAAATAGGCTAGGAAATGCTATGGCTTGTAACTTTAAACTTGATGATCTCAATCACGGCTCAATTAGATTAGTATGTAAAAAGAAGAATGGAAAAAAAAAAAAAGCATTGAAAATTTTTACCTCCTTTTTGTACAATTATAGATAAACCAACTATTTCAATTATGTCATGTTCAACGTTTTCTTTTTTCTCTCTCTCTTTTCTTTTTTTAATGGACCATACCTTTTATTTATTTATTTATTTTAATGATGTAAATTAAACAAGGAGTCAAGGACTACCCTGCTCTGTATTATTTGGGACAACTTTCGTAAAGTTTTTTTTTTTAAGTGAATTTTCTAACAGATGTAAGCATTGAGGATCTTTTAGGTCATAATAATTAATACTGCTAATGGCGCAAGTAGGCCAAAGTGGCCCTTAAAATTCTCTTTTTTTTTTTTTTTTTAAAAAAAGAAAAAGGTCGGCCAAACTGTCATGCTTTTATCGTCCCCCCCCTCCCGCTCTTGCAATTGACTTAGTGATGAGTTAACAAGATAACAAGAACACAACGTCTTTGGAAGTTTTCTACAAGATTGTTTTTCTCCTCTCTTTGCTGTAGATACAATAAATTGACTATTTCATCCATGTCACCCCACATTTAACCATGATTTCAGACACCGAGATATATTATGTGCATATATATATATATATATATATATATATATATATATAACGCTTGCGTATCCTTGGGAAAAAGTGCTTCTTCCTCTTTCTAATACGCTTTCAATTTGAAGGCCTATGAAATGGAGGGAATTCTGGTTTTGACAAAAAGAATAAGAATGGTAGAGCCAGAAATTTTTTTCACGAGAGCTAAATGAACTTAGTTTCTATTAGAGTTAAATTTAAATTTGAAGTTTAGAGATCAAAAACTTATGAAATTATATGATTTATAGTTGATTTTGACTTATTTGAGGTAATAAATTGTAAATATTAGTAATTTAAAATCAAAATTTAAGGTGAAATATATAAATGTTATAATTAAAAGAATTTCAGGAGGGACAAAATTATAAAACATTCTTTTTATAGAGGTGAAAAACTATAAAAAATAGGGGGCATTTATTGACACCCCTCTATCTACTTTCCCCACCCCTTTCTTAAATTATCTACCAATTAAAAATTTAGATGTTCATTATTACTTGTTACACTCCTGTTATTATTTTATAAAAAAAAAATCCTTACAATTTAATTCTACTCTTCATCCTTTTTATACTCACCAACAAATAAATAATTCCTATTTTTTTAAACAATCACTTATTCTTCTTCTTCTTATATCCTGTAATTTTGTCTTTTCCCAAACAACAATTTTCACAAGAAAATTACGAACAACAACTTACAATACATATATCTAACAACAATATTAATATACATATATGTATATATATCTACGACATTAAAAAAAACATAAAAAATAAATATAAAACCGCGACTTTATTAGTTTTATGAAATCTTATTTCAAAAAAAAAAAAAAAGAATCATTGAATTTCTTAAATAAAAAAAAGAAGTCGAAAAAAAAAATAAATGTGAAAAAAAGGATTGTTTTAAAAAAAAAAATGTGGTTATTTGTTGGTTGATGGGTGCAAAAAGATTAAAAATAGAATTAAAATGTAGGAATCATTGGGAAATAATAAGAGGGGTGTGAGAAGTAAAAATGAATATTTAAATTTTAATTGGTGGATAATTTAAGAAAGGGGGTGGGAAAGTATATTAAGGGTAATGAGAATTTTCAAAACTAAAAAGGTCAAAAAAAAAAAAAACAAAAAACAAAAAAACAAAAGTCCAGTGGGGCATATGTTCCCCCTCACCCTAGCCTCCCTCCGCCCCTGAAGAAAAGAAAGCACCGTCTCTGAGAAGGGCCAAGTGTTTTTAACTTCAACAGAGTTTTCCTTCTCTTAATAAGGAAAATAAAAAGCAATAAAAGAGGAGATAGGTTTAACCTCGAGAAGATGATCCATATATTAGGAACAAATAGAAGAATATATACTGATAAGGAACATTTAAATAAAAATCATATCTTAATTTAATCAAATCTCTTAAATCAGGAAACAACTATTTACAAATAAATTCTACTACTAATAATTGTAAAAGTCAGCTTTCCTTTATCATATTACAGGTGCACACTTTCCTTAATAAATAAATAAATAAATAAAAATAAACAAACATATTCATCATGTCTAATTGGTTGATCTCGCTAGATATAATTGAAAACTTGGTGGTGTGTATATATATATATATATATATATATATATATAGGGATCAAATACTCAGAAGTAATAGAAAGGAAAATGAATCAATAATTTGAGTAGGATTAAAGTAAAAATAATATAGAGACACCAATTCTAATTTTAATTTTCAAAAATCTACTCAGGTGACTGTGAGTTGTCATCTTTTTGTTCGTAAATGAAGTCAATTGGTACTCAAAAGTTAAGATCACAATTGATATTCCTTGCCATATAATTATTTTTTTTCTAAGACAATGCGAAAAATCAGAAAAAAAAAAATCTACTTTTTTAAAAAAGATAACAATTCAATTATTGCCTTAGTTATAACTTGTTAAAATGTTTCAAATTATAACCACTTGTATAACGCTCTGTGTCAAATTTTCAGAGGTTAGACCACAATCAAATTGTAGACATTCGTCCCATGATCATTCTTAAATCTTCATTCTTGAATCTTGGCTAATCTTCATGGAGCTGTATTATTAGCTGAAAAATTAAAGCAATATGGGCAAGAATATGGCTAACATGTTAAGTTGTGAAGTCTAGCTAATTATTATTCTGCATAGACAGTACATGAATCGACCTTGAAAAACTATGATCAGGTTAACTTGGTCCAGTTTGTGAGAAAGTGCTTCTTCCTCTGAAGACCTATAAAACTGACGGAATTCTGGTTTTGACAAAAGAGGAAGCACAACGTCAAGAACTAGGCCAGGTTATCAACCTCAACAGAGTTTTCCTCCTTTAATACTCCTCCAATCATCCGTCTAAGATTCTATCAAAAAAATAAAAATAAAAAATCGTGCATTAACAAAACACGCACAATTTTCAAGGGGAAAAACAATAAACGCGCTCACTATACACACAAATAAAAGGAAAAGGTTACTTATTCACCGTGCTTAATTAGATTCCTTTAACTAGCCTCAAACTTATCGTTTCCATAAATTTAAAAAAAAAAAAAAAAAAAAAAAAAACTTTAACTAGCTTAAAACTTGTAACGAGTTAGAGAAAAATACCAGCTTCGTTGGTCCTCATACTAGGCATCCGAAGATTGAGAGAAAACTGAAAACATGGTGGCATGGGAGGAAATAAATAGTTATATTGATTTATCATTTATTTGTAATTATCTATATTAGATTTGTATTTGTTTGAGGAATTATGTAGTTAGCTACATATTCTAGAATTTGAATTTATTTGAATTGTAAAGTTAGATTCGAATTTTAATTGTAAAGTAAATTTGAATATATTTACTTTATTCTTTTCTTATTTAATTTCTTTTCTATTGGTGGTATTTTAAATACTACGAAGAAATAGAAAGGGAAACGAATCTCTGTTTGAGTAGGAACAGAATTATTCAGGAAAAGAAAGAGAGAGAGAGAGAGAGAGTTGGAATTATGGGATTTGTTTTTTTTTTTTTTTTTTTTTTTTTTTGAACTCCTTACAGTTAGTAGAAAACTGAGTGAAGAAAGTAAAGACCTAGTGTGTGTGTGTGTGTGTGTGTGTGTGTATATATATATATATTTTGATTGGCGTACAATTGATTGGCCTCGTCAGACATCCTTATAGGGTAATATTTTTCAAGAAGAGAAGTCCAGACTCCATGTTAATCCCCACTTGTTCGAACAAAATATCAAAAATATCATTTACCTGAGCCACTTGAAGCGCTTTTTGAAGTGCATGATGTCCATAGCGATCCCTAGCAACTTGCCATAGCTCGTCGAAGGAAACAAAATCCTGCCACACGTGGTTCCTTCCCGCCGAGTCCTCCAAGCACTTTTGTACCATATAATTTGAAAATTTTTGCCTAGCCAAAATCCACATGCTTCCCTTTCAAGGCAAGACAGAGTTTGCCCGCGCGAATTGTCTGACAAGTTTCAAAATCCACTGCATGGCATAATTTCTGAAAAAAAAAAAAAAATTTTGTTCAACATAATAACTTAATATACAAATATACATTGTTTTAAAAGCTAATATAGAATATGATTTTAGGTTGAAGAATATATACCCTATCGGATCTTCAGAGAGAGAGACAGCATGGGAAGACATTCTTTCCAAGAGCTCATGCCTATGTGGACCTCTAATGCAAGAAATAATTTCTTGTAAACGTAGGCAGCCTATTCTATCCGTGGCTAATTCGATGCAGTTCATTATGAGCTCTTTATATAATCCCAGTTACAACTATGAGTTGCAATAAGAGTTGGCGAGAAACTATTTGTGCTATACATAAAACAGATATATACAATTCGTTGAAACTGGAGAATTACCTGATTCTGACCAGTATCAAGGATTTTGAGACACTCAAGTACAACAAACGACGCCACTCGATTGGTCATCACAGCAAAAATATTACCCTCTAAAACCAAGATAATGCCTTCAATCAAGATAATGACTTCTCCAGAACTTTGATGAGTCCTAGCCGAGTTTGCGTTGTACAAAAGATAGTTTGGTTTCTATGATATAGACTTTAGAGAGAGAAAAAGATTAAGATAAAGGTAAAAAGAACAAGAAAGATTAAGGCGTGGACCAAGGAAAATTACCCAGGTTTTGTGTATAACGATTCTATGAAACCCCGAGTGTGAACGGTAATCTTTCTTAGGATCAATTGCAGCTCATATTGATCACAAAGTTCAATGACTCTGCCAAAGACACGACTTCCATTCTTGTCACTCATAACATCAAACAGGTACGAAAATACGCAGTTAAATACCAGGATATTGATGTGCACGTCCTTTTGTATCAACTTCTTCTCTAATAACCGCGATCTTCTTGGATCCAAAGGAAGGTTTACCATGCTTTGACCAGGATGAGGTTGATAAGCTGGCCCATTTCTAGAAGTCCCTTAATCATCATGTGGTTGATCGTCCTCACGACCTCATCGTGATTGCTTTCGGAAGGACCAGCCAAAGAGGAAGCTTCTTGGATTTCATTGGTGAAATATTTTGAGTTTTCCAAGTGAATTGGCCTGGCCATCTATAAGCAATGATACAAAAGAAGAATGAATGTCATTCAAACATTAAGAATTAGCAGACAGAAAAACTAAAAGAGAACAAGAAAGCTACAAGGAAAGATTGAAAAAAAAAAAAAAAACGGCATTCGAGTACTGGAGAATTACCGGAGACAGAAACCAAGTGAGATTTGAGAACAAGAAAGCTTTAACGAAAGATAGTAAAACAAGAACATTCAAATATGAAGAACTAATGAAAATGACTAAAGATCGAGTGAGAACAGGTATTATTTTTGGGTTTTCGAAAACTGGATATTATTAATTTGTTGATTTTTTTAGGAAGTTATATTTTTTGAGGTAAATTTTTTTTTTTTGAGAATTAATTTCGCTAAATTGTAAAAAGAGTCGCGAGTTTAAAACGAAAATGTCGTCGTATTTGTAACGCTAAATGACAACAACATCACGAAATGGGAAGCTTGAAGATGGCATAATTAGAAACCAAATGACGTGGACGACAACAATTTAACAACTCCAAAAAAACAAAAAACAAAAACAAAAAGAAAAGAAAAAAGACGAAATGGGTTATTTATCTATTTTTATGATTTGTATTTTTCTCTTATTCATAAAACATACTTATAGTTTGAAATTTTACATATAAATATATATCATCATATTATGCTTAGTATATAAATTTATATACTTTTCTTTATCAATACTTAATTTTGACCAAAAAAAACCCGAAATACTTTTAAAAAGAAAAACCAAAATTAAGTGCATTTTAAAGTTTTGTATTTTTATACTACTAGAATATGTTTTATACGTAAATTTATATTTTTTCTTGATCAATGCTTATTTTGATCTCAAATATATCATAAATACCCACAAAATTAAGATTAATAAATAATCAAAGAAATTTATATTAAGGATATTGTAGACATTTTAAGGTCCAAATGAAAAGTTGACTGAGAAAATATTTATATTTGTATTTTAAATTTTTACAAAACAGTATAAAATTAAATAATTTTAAAATGTATGGTATATTTTCTGCATAAAAGCAAAAAACATGTTCAAATTTTAGTTTTTCTTTTAACGGTATTTTGAGTTTTTTTTATTGAGTAAAAATTAAGTGTTTACTTTTTTTTTTTCCTAAAGAAAATTAATGGTGCGTTTGGAAACATCATTTACACTACACTATATCCCTACACTATACTATATCCCTATATACCAAATAAACATCATTTATTTGGTCAAAATTTTGAGCTTTTTTTTTTTCCTAAAGAAAATTAATAGTGCATTTGGAAACATCATTTACACTATACTATATTGTAATGTGTGTTTGAATACCTCATATATTCAGTTCATATACAAATACATTTAAATAGTAAATAAATTCAAAACACTATTATTTCATTTACTCAAAAAAAAAAAAAAAAACAAAACAAAAAAACTACTCATTCATTAACTTTTTTTTTTATGTACTTTTACCAATTACATCTCATAAATACATATTAGAGTGACTATTAAAATATAAACAACCCAAACACACATTACATTTCTAAACACATTATATTTCATATATTATATTAGAATACAATACAAATTGAATGTGTCTTCCAAATGAACTGTCAACTTAGAAGTTTCAGAGGCAAATTGCCAATAAGATGACAAGTTTGTGAAAGATACATAACCTCATGGAAAAATATCGCTGGGACTGGCAGGTCCGGTACAATACCACATTTGTGATCTTCCTCTCTCTCCCACCATGAGAGAGGAACAAGATCGCATCCTTTTCTGCCACTTGACATGATAAACATACTTCCATAAAGAATCGGAGGGACGGTTAAAGGTACTCTACCGGAAGTTTCACCCCATGAGTCCACAAATTCCACAGCATCAATTCCATCAACCATGCAATGGTTTAGGCACTGACCAAGCACAAAGCCTCCACATTTGAATGGAGTCACGTGAAAAATAACAATTATCAGAGCTTAAGCCTCTTCCAATAAGGAACACAAGTTAGCATAAACTTGTATACTAAAACATGTATATACATAGAAATACACACACACACACACACACACACACACATATATATATTTATGGGATGAGCACTTTTATTGACCTTTTTCCATTAAACATGTGCTTCGAACTTCAAATGAACATTCTTGGAGAAAGTATAGTTGAGCCTCTCAGTTATTTCTATTATTATTATTATTATTTTAATTTGATTTCCATAATCCATACCCCAAGATTAGTCATCTTTAGACGCTGAAGGGCAAAGATTACAGTAGAAAAAAGAAAAAAATAGAATCACAGATGTATTATTATTATTGAACTGAAATAAGTTACTTTCAACAATATAAATAAGAAGAATTCTTTCCTAGGGGAAAAAGAAAGTACCTGGCCTTGAGTCATCAGAACCTCATCAAGTTCCATCGATTTTTGTACTTTTTCTGTTTAGCATTTCTGAGGAATAGAATACCACTAGCTTATATAATATCATCGGTTATTTATATATAAATTATCCATTCCAAAAAAAAATTTCTCTAACGAATTAAAGAACATGATAATCTTAAACAGACAATATAGCACTTGAATATTCAGGGAAAAACTCTTCTTAGACAATTTGAGATTTGACTACCATTCAAAGAGGCAACTGGGGAATGACATCATTCAGCTATGCAGAATTTATTCTCAACAAACCAATCTTCATAATACAACAATAACAGTAATCTTACGACAACAATTTTTACATCAGATTAGGCAAATAACTGTAGAGCATACAGGACTGCTAGTTAACTAAAGGAACTTTGTTACAACATCTAGGAGCATTAGACAGTTTTAGACAACCAAATTAGAGCCACAAGATTTTCTTTTACATACTTCAGTGACAAGTTCCAGTACTTAAAATGGATATGATTCTGCATACCAGCATTTCTAGCAGGAGCATTCAGACCGTCTCTATGAGCAAAGCTTCACTTATCTCCGCCAGGAACTGCTGATTGCCGTGCAATGTGGCATCAAAAGTTTTGAGTCTAAAGGATCCATTGGAGAAAGTTCCTGACGAGTGTTATGAAACAGGACATGAAATGTCACTCTTTTCATTGTGAGGCTTAAATTCTGCATGAAAACCATGATCACAGCTAATCATAACCTCATCATGCACAAAATTGCGTATTTACTGTGGTGCTATATGCAGTGAGACTTCTTGATATATCTGCATTTTCAGATTAAAAAAAAAAACTCCAATTGGTTCCTTGATCTTCTTGTCAAGTGATGCCGAGTCGAATATGAGCAAAAATTCTTTTCAGCAGGGGGAAAAAAAAAAAAAAAGCGTCCATGCACACCTTACTTGTACCAACAGCCTTAACATAACTACCACATCTTTTGTATCCCTCGAGTTTAATGAGACATTAGGTATAACGGCCTGAATCAAGTATTCATTCTAACTATTGCCAACTGATCACGTTATGCTTTTTGGTTCAAATGGTACCAAAAATGTCCATTCAATAAGGGAAGAAAGAAAGCCAGTAAAAGTTGTTTTTCACACATTTAAAAAAACAAAAAAGGAAGAATTACGAAGATAGAGTATGACCTGGTCTAGCTTGTGGTGATCATATAATGGGAAGCATCGTCAACCGTTCCACTAGTTTCCCACGAGTCAGCATCAGGTAGAATTTCATCATCTTCATCTGGCACAATTTGATATAGCGAATTCAAATTGTCAAAGAACGAGGTCCAACATTGAAGTACAATCTGCTTAAAATCCTCCACATCTTGCTGATACAATAGACGGATCCCACAGGTCTCCACCATCACGCTTGTACAATCACTGTAAATTCTAGCAATCACATAACTTTGCTCCTTCAACTCTGTAAGTAGCGCACGAGGCATGTAGGTTACCCAAATGAAACCATGATCTAACCATTTGAGCTTCTCTTGGGTGATGGAAAACATGGAGACAGGATTCAAACAACATCCGCCGGCTTTTAAGTGACACATAATCTTGAAAGGCATATCCAAGGAAGCAATTGGATGGTGATTATCATGATGTAAAGAAAAATAAGCACACACAAGGAGGCCCTTCCAATTGTCATCATTGTACAGATCTGAAGGTAATTCAGTTGCCACCATGGACATACCGTTCTGACGTTTGAACCAGTTAAGGACTTTTTTTCCTGGGAAGCAGAAATTGTACGTTGAACAAGGATCAAAGTGTTTGATAACACAAATTACATGTTCTTTGAAACTGATGGTGATCAAGACGTGATTCTTGGAAAGTTGTTTAAGCAAAGAATGGAGATTTCTTTTCCATTTCATTGAATCAGTTCCATGGATTAGCAGATTCTCAATCATAATATGTAAATGACTAAAACCATGTGTTAGATCTGTGCCTTCTCGGACAGCTTCATTGATGTGATTCTGATCACTGTTGTCCAAAATCCAGAGCTTTGAATGGACTAATACTGGGTCAAACTCTTTGTAAGCTTGGTTACGAGCCAAACAGTATTGGTACTTCTTCAACAGCTTACGAACCTCCCGTGGTACAAGTTCAGTACTTGTGAGAAGCTTTTGCAAGGACGTAATTTGTTCCCTGGAATGAATCACATAAAGATATTAGATAGCCTGGGAGAGTTAATTAATATTCTTCCTGAGTAATGCAAGTGTATAAACCCACTTTTTAGCAACTTCTCAATAACAATTCAGGTGACAATCTCATTTTTCTACAAATGGATACAATTTTTTAATTTAAATACAGGTGCACATAAATTTATTCTTTTCTACATCTGTAAGAACAAAATTGCATGAAATATAACCTTTCTGAAGAGGAAAAGAGACCGTAATGGGGCACTTCTTGTTTCACAGCATCACGCTCGCTAGTTTCAGCTTTCACATACATCTCCGCCTGGTGATGGAGTAAACGAAGGGCGCTTTGCCTCCCTTGCATGGAATCAATTATTGCTTGGGTTAACAATTCTAAATCTTGCTCGTACAACAACTTGGTTCCACACATTTCAACCTCCAAATCTGGGGCTGAAGGTCTGAACAAAATACTAATTCCCTGACACTGATTCAACTGTTCTGAGAAACACGCACGTGGTACATGATAGAAAACAAAATGTGACCCATACACACCATCTACTAAGAGGGGATATGTTAACATTGGTAATGAAAATGGAGCCCTAGTAATTCCATGGGCATACACATCAACAAGTAGCAAGGAAGGAATCTTGTCTGAATCTAGATTGCCATGTAAAATGGTCGGACGCTGCTTAAAAACCACATAAAGTTCAAGTCCCACCCATTTCTCATCTTCGTATATTCCTCGAGGAAGGTAGCAAATAGCTGTGTCCCCCACACTGTGATGGAAGAACCAAGGTGAGAATAATCCGAGAGGAATATCAAAATACAAATGATTTTCACGTGCATAACGTCCCTGCGAATTGCATACACAAAACTTCGTTAGGGCATTATTATTTGAACAGTCCAAAATGCACTATGTATTTTCTGTGTGCAGCATTGAAAGACATTGAATCAAAGGATTTTGTTGCTTAAGATTTGACTGGATCCATTCTTGCATCCTAACTTGTAAGAAATACTAATATTCCAGCTCACTGAATATATATATAGTCACTATTTAATTAGTAAATATTTAAAATTATCACTAGTGCCGAATACCACACACTATTAGAAGGTGGGTCTCACAATATGGGACCCAAAGATAAGGTCTACTTTTTAAAGTAGTGGTGCCAAGCACAAATTATATTACTAGTAAAAAGATGACAATTCACCTTTAACGTGAGTTGGTATCAAAAAGTAAGTAAAAAAGTTGGTACACCTATCGCTGCTCATGTTTAAAAAACAAATAAAGAGAGAAAATAGAGTAACCTGAAAGAGTGTCGAAAACAATAATTTTATCTCTCTTGTTATCCATATGGTAGCATCACTCTTGAATCCTCGACTTACTGTGGAAGTCCAATTATCAATGGCAGGGCAGCCTTGTTCTGCTTCATGCAGTGTCTCCATCGTAGTTTCTCCACCCACAAATGCATCATTCCCTACAGAAATCATATCATTAATGCTCTCCAATTTCTTTGCGCCATCTGACAATTGCTTACAATGTCGACTGAAATTCAAAGCTTGATCTCGATGCTCCTTTACTGTCTGCACCAATGTTTTAGTGAACTCCTCCACATCTTGCTCAAATATTAGGCGCATGCCACAAAATTTCAACTCCATATCTGGTCTACCCATTGAAACAGAAGATTCAATAATGCTACTTGTTTTTTTGAGTTGTCCTTTAAACCATTGACTTGGTATATGGCAACAAATGCCAAATGACCCAGTCCCCAAGTACCTCAAGCTTTCAAAGGTTATGAGGCTTTCAAGATGATAATCATCGGCTCTAAAATTACAAAAAGTCTCTTTTGATTCCCAACCATCATCCAAATTGTCATGATCCTTGATCACAAAAGCGAAAAAAAGGACAATTCCCTTCCACAATTGAAAGTCATCTTCTGGAGATAGCTGTATTTGTATGGAAGATTTTGAACTCAAATTAGTGCACCAATCGGGAATTTTAGCAAATGGGATGCATGTCTCAAATAGTTTTCCTTCATTAATTAGTTCCTGGTAAAAACAAAAACTAAAAAAAATAAGAAAAATGTAAGACAGGAGTACATAGATACACGTGTGTGTGAGTGTGTGTGTGTGTGTGTGTGCATATACATATATAGAGAGAGAGAGAGTTACCTTGATGAATCTACAAAGTAGAGTGTCAACAGCTTCTTGAGATGTTGGAAGTGGAAACCTTGTCCAATCTTTGACACTACTCGATGATTGCACACAATCTTTACCAAAACTCTGTATTGGCACCAGTTGAAGCTTTTCAGGATCAAAGAAGGGAATTTCTGTTAGCTTCCGAGATCGAAATAAGCTACAAGGTTCCCGCAAATTGATGTTATTCAGCAAGAATAAGAAGCCAGCATTACTAGAAGTAGTTGCTGGTAGATTTCCACTCGAACCTAAATATGGAACTTCTACAAAGTCATTGACGTTGCTCTCGCCATGTCTGGTCAGCAACTGCTTATTACTCAAGCTGAGAGGTTTCGGAGATTTCGAACTAGGTTCATTTAGCAGGGAATCAAATTTGATGGTTCCACTTCCTCCTGGTTCAGGTTGGTCACCGATAGAATTTAAGTTGCCAAGTATCTGTTTAGTCTTAGTAGGGAAACCAAATTCATTAGCATCCTGGAGATATATCAGGCGTACTCCACACCTAACAATCTTGTCATTGTCAAAACCATAGCCATCATTAAGTTGTTCTGAATCTTCTGAATCAAGGGGTTTACTTGTGTAAAAGTCAAATGAGACCTCTACTGCATCAAGACAATCATTGTAGCTCTCACGCTTATACAACATGAACATATGACCAAATTGGATTTCTGTTCCGTGGGTGTAAAATGGCCTACCATGGAGCTCCTCATCTTGGAATTTCCAATGAAACGCACGGCTTCTTTTACCGTTGTTGTTTTTGAAATGGAACGTACAATATAATCCCTCAAAACTCTTGCTGATATCAAGGACATGCCTTGTAACAACCGCACATAAAGCAAAATTCAAGAAGTTGCTATTATGCCAATTTGAAGGAAGCTTAATATTTATTGAAGATCCCATAGACTGATAGTTGAACCACCTTGGAATCTCATCTCCCGGACAGCAAATACCAACACCTGGATAATATGCAGATTCCTGTACAGGGACAATTGCCGTGGGTAATTCATTTTTGATAAATAATCAGGTTCAAACAATGTAATTATGCAGGAACTAGGCATACCTTTAGTTCTCCATGTGATAGTGCAGATACACACAAAGCTCTAAGCTGAAATTCAGTCACTAATCTGTTGAGTGTGTTCTGAACCAACTTTAAACAGTCGAAATAAACAAATTCCCTGTATTTATTAGCACGATAGCCTTCACACCATCCTTTAGAGAATAAAATTTTTGAATTTGTAACCGTTTCCAAGGACGTGCATCCAGATGCATCAAGAAATTCTAAAGACAATGGAAGCTCTGGCAGATGGGTAAGAAACGTGCAATCACAAATCTCAAGCACAATCAGATTGGGAACATCTTTGATACCTGCAGGTATTTCCTGAAAAATATTTTTGCTTAGATATATTTTTTCTAAGCAACACCAAAAGAAGAGTTGATCAGGAAGTTTTGATATATTGCACAGACTCATGTCTAGTACTTTTGCGGAGAACAAACCATCTATAAATGAATAGGTAACAGAAAATTTCCCAACTTTCCAACATCCAGAAAGGTTGATATCTTGAAGACTCTTGATATGAGAGATGCTAAATGGGAGAAACTCAAGATTCTTGCAATCACGTAGAATTAACAATTGAAGCCCGATTAGTTTCTCGACAGAGGCAGGTAGCTCGGCAATCTCCGTTCCCTCTAGGTCAAGAATCCTCCAATGTTCCATGGGAAGCAAAATGTCGGGAAAGCGTACAAAGCTCGAGCAATGAGTGAGTTGAAGACATTTAAGAGATTTCAACTCACAAATGCTAGTTGGGAGACACTCAAGATATGTGCAACCTTGCAAATATAGATACTCAAGTTCAGGGAGACGCTCAAACAATGAAGGCGGCACTTGTTGAATTGCAGTTTTGCTCAAATCTAATGTTATTAGACTCCTTGGAAGCGTTGTGGGTATCTTGTTAAACGAGGAACAACTTCTTAGGTTGAGATATTTCAAGGAATTTAGCTCACCAATACTTTCTGGAAGACTGCGGAGATTACAGTCACTAAGATCTAAATGTTCAATATTTCTGAAAAATTCCCCATTGTCTGGAATATTTTCTCCCAAATTTTCTTTAGAAATTACTTTCAGTTTACATCTGTCATCTTCAAATACCTCTTTTCGGCTGTGGAAAGATTTAGATTCAGATGCCTGGTTGTGTGGTGGTGGAGTTGAATCATCAGCAGCCTTTGAATTCTGAATCTCATCGATAACACATTCTGAATCTAGGTCCACCGGCGGTGCTTGCGAGACAAGGCTGCCGAGTTGGTGAGCATTTAAGGAAAAGTCGTCGTCGGAGTGAATGAAGGTGGCGGAGGAGCCTGCGGACGTGTCGGAGAAGACGCTGAGTGGGTGAGCATTAGTGCTGACCTTGTTAGTATTGGACAAGTCGTCGGAGGAGTGAATGGAGGTGATGGAGGAGCCAAAGATCCTGAGTGGGTGAGCATTAGTGCTGACCTTGTTAGTATCGGACAAGTCGTCGGAGGAGTGAATGGAGGTGATGGAGGAGCCAAAGATCCTGAGTGGGTGAGCATTAGTGCCGACCTTGTTAGTATTGGACAAGTCGTCGAAGGAGTGAATGGAGGTGACGGAGGAGGCTCGGGATGTGTCGGAGAAGACGCTGAATTGGAGAGCGTTAGTGCTGACATTTTTAGTTTTGGAGAAGTTGTCCGATGAGTAAATGGAGGTGACGGAGGAGCCCGTCGACGTGTCGGAGTAGACGAAGTTGGTGCTGGCGCGGGGGCCTTTTAATTCGCGGGCGGCGGCGTCGTAGGCGAGGGCGGCTTCCTCCGCGGTGTCGAAGTTGCCGAGCCAAACCCTACTTTTTTTCGAAGGGTCTCTTATCTCGGCCGCGTATCTTCCCCACGGCCTTTTTCTGACACCAAGAAACCCGGGATCTGCATCGGCGGCCTGATCTCCACCGGCGGCCTGATCTCCACCTTTATCTTGTTTATTCATCATACACACACATATATATAGATTTATCTATATATCCATATGAATTATAAAACTCTGTCCTCTTGCTCCAGCACTTGTTGGGAATCGTGATACTAATCTCTGGGGGCAATTGAAAATACTCCTGAGTTCAAAAAAAAAAAAAGAAGAAGAAGAAGAGAGAGAGAGAGAAAGAGATCGAAAGATGGAAGGGAAGAGGATCTTTGTTGCAATTTTACAAACAACGGATAGAAGAAGAAAGACAAGAAAGAATGAACGGTAAAGGAAGATGAGAAGCTTGACTTTGTGTTGTATTGTTTGACCAAAGGCAGGCTGAGGCTCCGTTTGCACGCCTTTCCCAAAAAAAAAAAAATCAATTATATTTTTGTCTTTTTCTTTTAATTTTATTATTTATTTTTTTAAATATTTTCAAATTTTAAAAATTTATAATTTTATCATTTTAAATCAAAATTAGATATTTTTTTTTATAAATTACATAAAATTTTCAGATAAACGAAATAATATCTATATTGTTAATTTTTTACTGAATATATTTTTTAATTTTAATATTTTTTTCACTCTAAATAATTTATTTTTATTAAACATATATTTTCAAAATTTAAATTATCTCTAACCTCTAAAAAACTATTTTCGATCCGACCTAAATCTTGGTTTACATATGACCCTCAATATTTTTAAGTTTTACAATGATATGCTTTTTTTTTTTTTTTTTTTTTTTTGGTGTTTATCACGCTAGTGGTCCCATCTTCATGACATATTTGATCGGAATGATAAAATGGAGGCGGTGAAGAACGCTGATGGATTTTAGGGTGCCTCCGTTTGATAAATTAATTAAAGATAAAATTTTTAAATTGAAATTTATTGATTTTTTAAAAATTAATTATAATTTTGTTGACTTTTTAAAAAAATATAAAAATTAAAATGAAAAAGTATAATTTAATTGAAGTTAAACTAACTTACCGAACATGCACAAATTCAAAAATTACGATACTTGATTGAAATGGTTTTTGGAGGAAAAGAAAAATAAAAAGGATTACTATTTGTTTAGACTTAGAGCAATTCTACAATGAAGTGATGTTTTTTTATATTTTTTTATAGTTATATTTATATTGAAAATATCTTTATTGGACATTCCTCAAAAATCTAAAGAAACAATTGTTGTTAATCTCGATGCACTGAGTATACTTAAACTTGCAATGTGCCTTAAAGAAGTTATTGAAAATGTTCATTGGTTACACCTACGGATTCATAACGAATTATTCAAAACAAGAGTCTATATGAATGCTTGGAGTTAATTTCCGAAATTTTTTTAAATAATATTTAAAAGATTTTATTATGTCTCTTAATTCAAGTTTGACAGAAATAATTGCATAACTTCTACATCATACCAATTTCGTTTGAACGAATAATGGCTTTCCGATGTCATCTTAAAACTTATCCCAATACTCCACATTGTTAATTGATGTATTTATAAAAATCTTTCAAAAATTATCAAGCATTCTGATTTTTCAAAATTTTAAAGTAAATCTAATTTTAAATTTTAGATAATTGAAAAATACTTGAGGTATCAGTGATGATAAGTACCATTATACTATAAACCTACTTTCTGTTCTAGTATAGAAGCAAAAAAAACCAACAGAGTGTTTTACCAATGTTATATATATATATATATATATATATAGAGAGAGAGAGAGAGAGAGAGAGAGAGAGAGAGAGAGTGTTATGCATAATATTCATCAACGAGTAAAATTAGTATGACTTTTTCTCATATATAAAATAAAATAAATCTGAAGGATGAAAGAGAAAGAAGTTTGAGTTTGGTAGTACTATCAGGAAATATGACAAGCTAGCAAAATTATTAGGTCAGATGATGTGTGGAGAAAGTGGAAATGAAACAGGGGTTGTTGAATGTTGACATTAGAAGCTTATTGATAAATCAGGGCTGCAAGCCTCTCCGGCAAGCGCACATGATTTGTCATTCTTGGACAATTTATCAAACGAAGCACCTCCAGGCGAGGAAAAGCCTGATCACCCCCAACAGTTTCCCATTCCCGCCACTGTGGCATGTCCTCAAAAATTAGTGTCTTCAAGGATTGGAATGCTGCAATACTGGAAGAAGCATAAAACTCAGCACCTATTCTCTCCAACTGATCAAATCCTCTAATCGAAAGTGTTCTTAGAGACGGCAACTGCCCGAGTGGCGGCAATGAGGAACAATGCCTGCAATCAACTAGAGTCACCATCACCATTTTGCAAAACGAAACATCTCCCACCCAGCCGGGAAACCTTTCACCACTGTATGAGCAAATGGAGAGTTCCTTTAGGAATGCATGAGGTTCGAGCTTGTCAAGTACTTGCACAACATCGGTTCGTCCTTGTGATTGTGAGTCGCGCAGCAGAGTGCCGCTTCTCCAATTCAATACTAACTTACTGAGGTGCTTTTTATCTTTCAAATTGGCCTGTGAAACATTTGCAGTGCCAATGACATTTTCCAAACCTGAAATTTCAAGGCATCCACGTAGCTTTTGAAGCTCTTCAAGTTCCTTGATACTAGACTCGCTTTGCGTCTCCAGCACAAAACAACTTAATGATTCCAAAGCTTTCATCTTACCCATCTGAGGTGGCATCCTTTCCAGCTTTGTGGAATCGATGTTGAGATGGCGCAAGCTGGTTAGCCTTCCCATATCACTCGGTAAGTGAGTGAGCTTTTTGCAGTATGATAACTTCAGTGTCTGCAGATTGCACAAATCACATACCCTGTCCGGTAGCTTTTTAAGAGCTTTACTGTTTGATAGATCCATGTACCTTAGGCGCTTCAAATCTCCAATTGAATCGGCCAGCTGAATGAGATCTGAGCATCCTTTTAATAACAAGGTTTGCAAATTGTATAAAGCACCAATTGTAGTCGGGATCACTCTCACTTTAGAATAAGACAAGTTCAAGTACCGTAGATGCTTCAACTTACTAATAGATCGTGGCAGTTCTCTGATCGAGTAACCAGCAAACGAGATCACTCTTAAGCGCTGTTCTGCACTTATTTCCGGGATTACCAAATTGCGCCGTGATGAAGCTTTCTTGGTCTTGCCTACTGGTAGGAATGTGCGCAAACGGTTCCTTTCCAACAGGACTGATTTCTTAAACTTACTTATGCCATCATCTTCGGAGATCTTTTCATTCATGAATGATAAATGACGAGTCTTGCTTGCAAGGACATGCGAGTCATCGTTATCCCACCTATGACAAGATCCTCCTAATACAAATGTAGCCAAATCATGCACAAGGTCATGCATGAACAGAACCACTTTGTTGTTTCGTCTCGTCTGTTGAAACAATGACCTTGATATTAAAGCTTGGATGTACTCTTCTCCAACATCTTCTATCCTCCATCCCTTGTGAATCTGCAAAAGACCTTCGGCCATCCACAACAAGATCAGCTCCTCTTTGTCTAGTTCGTGATTTTTCGGGTATATGGAGCAATAGGCGAAACATCGTTTCAGTTGTTGGGGTAGATGAAGGTAGCTCAGCCAGAGAGCCGGAAGAATGTTTTGCTCCTTTGTGGACAACTCCCATATGCTGCTATCCAATATCCTTTCCCATCCGTCCATATTCTGCTCACCCCGCAAGAGTCCGGCAAGTGATTTTATTGCTAAAGGAAGGCCTCCGCACTTTTTAACAATTCTTCTCCCGACGTCTTCCATATAAGTACGTGGGCGTGGATCAGCCTCATGGAAGGCGTGTTTTCTAAACAACAACCAGGAATTGTCATCTGATATCGGCTGTAGCTGGTTTGTTTTGACACTACCCATCATAAAGGCAATAGTTTGGCTGCGCGTCGTCACAACGATCTTACTGCCACAGGCACCAAATTCAAAAGGCCTCTTGAACACGTCCCAGTGTATGTAGTTTTCATTCCAAACATCATCAAGAACGAAGAAAAATCTTTTCCCTTCCAGATGCGCTCTTAGCTGATGTTGAAGGAAATGAAGGTCATTGATAGGACATCGTTGTCGAGTCACTACCTCGAAAGCTTTCATTGTCAGACCTAGAACATCGAATTCATACGAAACATGAATCCATGCTCTAAGATCAAAGGCATTTTTAACTCTTTCGTCATCGTAGACTATCTGAGCAAGAGTGGTTTTGCCAATCCCACACATACCTACTATTGAAATCAAAGACACCTTTCTTCTCTCACAAGCAACATCCGATAGCAAAAAACGGATGATGTTTTCTTTGTCATCATCTCTGCCATAAACATTGGAGTTCTGTTCCAGAGGAACCAGAGGCGATCCCCGCGAACGACTAATTAGCACTCCTTCTTTCAAACCAAGAACATCTTTCTGTTTTAGCATAAATTCTACTCTATCAAGAATCTCTACTACTCTAGATTTCGTCGATGAGAAGAAATCAGCTAAGGAAGTAGAAAAACATCTCCAAACAACACTTACATCATTTCCAGATTCACCTTCGAGAGAGCGTCCCAAAGCTCGGGTGTTGATCTCATCGACCAAGTCCTCTGCATCAGAGATTGCTCCTTTCATCTCGTCAAGCCACACCTTTACGGCTGGATCTTCGAATTGCTTCCCCTCTGCGTCGTTCAGCACTGCGTTGACCGAAGTCAACACGATGGTCAACTTCTTGGTTTGTTCGTTAAGGGCTTCATTTTGCTGAATGAAGTCAACAAAGTCCGATGAAGTGATTCTGTTGAAAATGGCTTCAAGGAGATGAGAGAAAAGAGTTTCACAAACCATATCAAAAATGGCCATGCCTTTTGATGACTTTTTTTTTTTTTTTTTTTCCTGAAGAAAATGACAACAGGATGAATTGCAGACAACAGGTGCTGAAGAACAGTTTGGACGCACCTTCTCTCGATTTCTATTAATGTTCTTATTTTTATTTTTATTTTTTTCCCTAAATCCCCGACCTATCTCAAAATACAAAAATATCCCTTGACTGATAGTATCGACGTCAACCAAAGGTAATTGTTTTAAAGTTGAGTGGTAATTATTTTCACAAAAATATACATGTTTAATATTAGACCCTAGTTAAAAAATTGGAAAAACTGTAAGAGAGAAAAAAAAATAATAATCACCACTAATTGGAAAAAATTGGACAAACTCATCACTTAAAAGAAAATGAGGGACTGATAACGCTAAATACTCTTTAACTTAAAAAACTTCCAAGTTGAAATAAATACTGAAAATTTCATGATATTTTACTAATTTTCTTTTTATTTACTTTTTTTTTAACAGAAAACACAAGAATAAAAAATTAAGTGAAAATTAGGTTAGTGATCCATTTAAATTATTTAATCTAATAGATAGCTTAACTTTCATTTATTTAGTTAAATGACCTAATGTATATATTTTAATCAATCAATTTTAATTTTGCCCAAACACCTTCACTCTCTCTTATCCCTCTGCCCGTTTTTCTCTTCCTTGCCGCCGATTTGCCTTGGTCTGTGAAATCCGGCGCCGGTGGGATGGCTACAAATCGGGACTCGCATTGAAACCTTGTAGTTGTTGATCGTTGGTTGTTGCTCGCATTTGCAGATGTCGTGTTTATGGTATTGCCATTTTCCATATATATGTGTTTGTGTGTGCGCGTATATTTTTGGCTCCTCCTTCCATTCAATTTTGCACTCTACATGTTCGAAGAAAAGCTGCAGCAAAAATACATGCAGTTATTGAACTCTGAGCGACTAAAAACAATTGTTTGCACTGCGAATGGTATCAAGTTGCTGAGAAAAATAAGTTATACAGTACAACAGATTCTTTTAGTGTTACCTCGTAAGAAAACTTGAGATGGGCTATCAATATCATGGGTGGGGGAGTGAGAAAGAGAGGGAGAAGAGAGAGTTGCATATTTTGTTTTTTGTTTTGTTAATTTTCTTAGTGGTAAATCATTTATTTACTTATGGTTAATCAGTAATTGACTAAGAAAATTGATTATTTATGTTCGTCAATCACTGAGTTACTTATGGTTAATTAGTGATTGATTACAATATTAATGATATATTATGGTAAATCAATAATTTACCGATAGTCAATCAGTGATTTACCCGGAGTTAATCAGCGATTAATCAAATATGTTTAATCAGTGATTGACTAAATTGATTAATCATTTTAAAAGAAAATGATATTTTAATTAATTTTTAAAAACTTGGATCATTTGTTGAAAAACTTCTTTAAAAAATGCTATTTGCCTCTCTATCCAAAAGTTAATTAAGAACTTTTTTTTTTTTTTTTTCCCTGATCAATTTTAAACTGAGATGGGTTCTGGGATTTAACAGTAGTCCTGTCTACAAATGGAGGGCAGCTAAAGGCGCACCCCTAGCAATCTCACCCCCATTGAGTTCACAAACACATGCTTCACACTTCAATAATTCTTTTAATATGCTTCATAATTTGAAAGTTACTCTCACGAATTATTGTCTTTCGTTTTATATTACTTGAAGAAATTTACGTACTATATAGACAATTTATTAATTAACTGTTTTGATTGTCCTTTATATGAGAAACATTCCTTAAAAAAAAAAAAACCATCACCACTAAAATCCCCAAACAGTCCAAATATGGTTGTCCAATATTTGTACTGATACACAAACAATTCTAGTTCCTACACCATTTTTTTTTTCACTTCAAAGCCACACATTTGGTTTTTAGCTTGATTTTGATTTATTTAAAAATTTAATATTTTTGAATGAATTTCTGTATTTTAAGTTAATTTTCACATATTTCCGTCTATCTTTTTATAACTTCAAATAATAAATAAGACCACTGACACCGGTTGTCTATCTCTTTCAACGATTTGCACTTAGCAATTTAGGCCATTAATTTCAAAAAAAAAAACAAAAGAAATTTAGGCCATTTATTTGCAATACCATACGAAATTACCCTACTGTCCTTTGAACTGACATTCACCCTTGTAATAGTGAATGAGACCACGGACACCAGCTGTCATATCCCCTTCAACAATTTACACTTGGCAATTTAGGCCACTCATTCAATAAATGTGAAATTACCCCTCTGCCCTCTAAATGGTTTGAATAACATTTTGTAACTGACATGCGCCATTATAATAGTGAATAAGACCAGTGACACCGACTATCTTACCTCCTTCAACAATTTACAGTAGGCAATTTAGGCCATTTATTTGCAAGGCATGTGAAATTACCCTCCTGCCCTTTGAATGGTTTGAATAGCATTTCGTAATTGACATTCGCCATTATAATAGTGAATAAGACCACTGACACCAACTGTCCTGCCCTCTTTCTGATTTACACTTGTCAATTTAAGCATTTATATGCTATGCATGTGAAATTACCATGTTGCCCTTTGAATGGTTTGAATAACATTTTGTAACTTACATTCGCCAGTATAATAGTGAATAAGACCACTGATGTCAGTTGTCCTGCCCGCTTCAACGATTTACACTAAGCAATTTAGGTCATTTATTTGCAATATATGTAAAATTACCTTCTTGTCCTTTAAACAATTTCAATAACATTTGTAACTGACATTATAATAGTGTATAAGATCACGGGCATCACCTACCTTGCCCTTTGAATGATGTAGACTTAGCAGTTTAAGCTATGTATTTACAATGCATATAAAATTACCTTGCTGCCCTTTAAATGATTTGAATAACATTTTGTAACTGATTATAATAGTGAATAAGATCGCCACCTGCCGTGCTCAATTTAATGATTTATTACACTTGGTAATTTAGGCCCTTTATTTATGCAAAATAGCTTGCCAGCTGGGTGCCATGCACCTCTCCTCTATGTGTATATATACACACACATATGTCAACTAAGTTTTGCACTGAAACACCATTTCACTTGGCTTGAGAGAGAGAGAGAATTAAGGATGGCGTTGAGAGGAATTCTGGGGTTTGAGTATGGAATAGTACAAGCACCATTAGGACCTGATATTTCTGGTCCAGAGCTTGTTGCTGCTGTTGCCAATGCTGGTGGCCTTGGCCTTCTCAGAGCTCCTGAATGGGTAATATTTCTTCTTCTTCTTCTTCTTTGGCTAAGTATATTTGGTTTTGATGCACAAGAGAAAGAAAATCTGTTTGATTATGCACTCTGGAGACTGTGTCCTATTTAAATTTATTATTGATCTCTACTCTGGATATCATAGAACGTATCTCGGAAAATTTGTCGTTTACACTCCACATTTGCTTTTTGTTTACATGTACTCTTAGTTATATATTATATACATTATAAAATGAATCAAATATTATTTAGCAGACATTTTGGAAGGGAATAGTTATTGTTCTTTTTCAGAGTTGCATGTAACTTGATGAAACTCTATTTAATCACTATCTGTAGAGCATTTTTCAATACCCTCCTACAGAATTCCCGACATGAAATGTGCTTATATATCATATAGAAGACTTTATGGTGTGGAATAATTATTGACAGATAATGTTAGTTTACCAATTCTCCCAAAAGCTTAAGCTGTTAGGAGGTGGGCCAACAATAATTTTATATTTCAACACTCCCCCTCACGTGCAGGCCAGACAATGGGCAAACGTGCGGACAAATATTAATTTGAAAGTCCAACACAAGTTATAAGAAACCCGAAACATATTAAAAGCCCAACACGCAATGATAATAAAGGGGGTTAAATAATGCAATTACAGGGGTTCGAACTCATGACCTCCTGCTCTGATACCATATTAGTTTACCAATTCTACCAAAAGCTTAAGCTGTTAGGAGGTGGGCCAACAATAGTTTTATATTTCAACAGATAAAAAATCTAATTAAGCATACTTTTTGTGCTAAGGTTTAGATTGTAGAATTTTGATTTGAATTGATTATGTGTTTATCGAGGTATTTGAATTGTTGAAGTTAAAAAATGTAAAAACTTAAAATGTGTTTAAAAAAATATATATATAAATATAGAGCTTATTTCGTTTGTCTCGAAATTTTATGCAATTAAAAAAAATCATCTTATTTGGACTTGTCTATACAAAGTTATGGACTTTTAAAATTTAAGTTACAAAACTATATGAACAGTGAAACTGAGAGAAAAAGACAAAAATTGAATTGTAATCCTAAGGTTTGGATCATACATCCAAACAAGCCCATAAGAATTCAGTATCAATAGAGCTCTTTTTTTTTAATTTTTTTTAAGAGAATTTTCTGCAGCAGAAATCTCTATTCCTAGTAGTTGTATGATGTGACTATTAAGATTTTCACTTGAATAAAGATTTCTGTTAAAAATTTCACTCTTCTTGTTACTCAATCTTCGGAGAATGCGGCTTTATACTAATGTACGTTTACAGGCATATTGAGGAAGGATGATAAAATGTTTTGTACCTTATTTGACATAGTTGAATTTGTACTTTAAGCAGACGTTTTTA
The DNA here is from genome assembly GCA_008635985.1 of Ficus erecta. Lineage (NCBI taxonomy): Eukaryota > Viridiplantae > Streptophyta > Magnoliopsida > Rosales > Moraceae > Ficus > Ficus erecta. The sequence continues at coordinate 154,234 of BKCH01001730.1, forward strand.
AGAGTGTTTTTTTTTTTTTTTACCTCGCCAGGCATCAACTGAGAACTTGAAGGAACTGATAAGAAAGACTCGGAGCTTAACTGACAAACCATTTGGTATTGGTGTTATTCTGGCATTTCCCCACGAGGAACAAGTAAAAGCGATATTGGACGAGAAGGTTGCAGTTTTGCAGGTTTACTGGGGTGAATGTCCTCGAGATCTGGTAGTGGAAGCTCATCGGGCTGGGGTGAAGGTTGTTCCTCAAGTAAGTGCTTTGCACATATTTTTTGTGATTTGGAACATTTTAATTTCTACACTTTTATCCCTTATGGTTTATGATATGTAATTCTCCTGTCCTTTTTGACTGGAAAATCAAGTCTCAACTGTAGCATGTGTTTATGCCTGAATTTAAATTCCTGATTCGTAAACACGCCGTCATATCTATCTCTATGAAAAGATGCATAGTTAGACATGATCTTATTTCAAAGTCTAACAGTTTTTGTGCACATCTTGCAGGTTGGGAGTATCGAGGATGCAAAGAAAGCAATAGATGTGGGAGTAGATGCAATTATTGTCCAAGGACGCGAAGCAGGAGGACATGTGATTGGTCAGGTACAAGTGCAAGTGCTTTTCAGTAATATACCTAAAATCTTTTTCTTAACAATGGCTTTTTTAACACTGTTAATTCTTTTTAATAAGATTTTTTTAACACTGTTGATCAATGAAACTATTAGCACTGGGACAGTTTGATCCTAAAATAGACCACACAAAAGCACAAAAGCTCCACCTAGCTCAAATTAACGACCGAAGATTGGAAATCTATTATTAAGTCCGTCTGGAAACTTAGTAAAAAAAAGTATTTTGTTGGTTGTAAGTCTCTCTCTCTTGATGATGAAACAGGAGGCTTTGTTTCCGTTGTTGCCAAGGGTAGTTGATCTTGTTGGAGATCGAGATATTCCTGTTATTGCAGCTGGAGGCATTGTGGATGCTCGTGGTTATGTTGCTGCATTAGCGCTTGGAGCTAAAGGTGTCTGTCTCGGCACCAGGTCGCCAACTAGGCTGCTTTCTTGATAGATGCAATGAAATTGTCTCATCATTCTCTCTCTCTCTTTCGCCTTTTTTATGAATTGTCCCATCTCTTTTTGAAGTCTTGATTTAGTTTTTGTTGTTGCTTCTTGCATATATGATGATAGAATCGTTCATTTTTCCCTTGTTAATAAGTTCATTATCACTCTGCATTACATATTTTTTTGACAACTCCGAAGTTGTCATGAAATGGTTTTGCCTCCACAATTTTTTAATTTTTGAGGTAAAATCTAATTTGGCTCTACGTTTTTTTAGCAAGGAAAAATGACTCTCTTTTTAGTATTGGTGAGCAAGTACCACACTCTCATCTTTATTTTATATTTGTTTGTTCAAACTTAAACAACTTGAATCCTTATTACGTTACAAACGTTAGGTCAAGCTTATTAGTCTTATGACATAAAGCATGTATCACATCGAACATAGCTGAAGCTAATTTGGTTTTTTGTTCCTTCATAAGATATTTCCTTGTTAAAAAAAATATAGTTTTATGGAATTTGCAAGTAATGATATTCCAAAAATGTTTCAGGTTTCTTGCAACAGAGGAAAGTTATGCTCATCCCATATACAAGAAGATGATGGTCGAATTTGACAGGACCGAGTATACGGATATATTTGGTCGAGCAAGGTGGCCTAACGCACCGCAACGCGTCCTTCAAACACCATTCTTCAACGAGTGGAAATCTCTTCCTGCTCATGAAAATGAAGCAAATCAACTTGTCATTGGTAAATCAACAATACATGGCAAGGTAAAGAGTCTACACTTTTCTTTTCATGGTGAATCACTTACCATCTACTTCCCATGATGAATATCCATCCTTCCTCATTGCTATTTCTGGTTTCCATCCCCAATACCAGGTCTTTATATTTTTTACACTGATCAGTGATCGTCAAAATTTTATTTTACTTAAAGCTCAAAACCATGTATTTGATTCTATCATCTTCAACATCAGGAAAGAGAAATTCGGCGTTTTGCGGGTACTGCTCCGAATATGACAACAACTGGTGACATAGAAAGCATGGTGATGTATGCTGGAGAAGGTGTAGGTCTCATCAAGGAAATTTTACCTGCTGGTGAAGTTGTAAAGAGACTAGTTGAAGGCGCTCAGCTTCTGATCCAACAGAAGTTCAGTGAGATATAAAATTTGATTTAATCACTCAAGTTCTCAACTGAAGATAAGATATTGCTATTAAAAGTTCTATCTTTTGCAATCCGACAAAGTTGATGTAGAAAATGAACAATGGTGGATTGAAGTAATGCAACGTAAAATTGTTCTGCTGAAAAATTTACTCAATTGACCTCCCTTGTCCCATGTTGTTTTTGTAATGTTGTCGTTCCATACAATTGTCGTTTTTACTGTTCTAATGTTTTCTAAAATTTTTACGTTTGTTAAGATGTCATTTTCAGAATGTTGTTGTCTCAAGTCCCAATTCGTACTTCTCTTGTAATCATAGTTAAATAAAATCAACAAAAATGAGAACTGCAACTAAGTTCAACATCATGAGTGATTGAGAGAGAAGGAGGACACTTAAGGGTACTCCTCTGGCGGTATCGCCCAAAGAGTTCACAAATTCCTTTTTAGGCACAGGCCAAGCACAAAGCCTCTGCATTTAAATTTAGTCACCTGAAAAATAACAATTACTGGAGACTGACATAAACCTCCTCCAATTTAATTTCAAAAAGTTTCATAGTTTTGACACTAGAACATGAACACAAACAAACCAGAGCCACCAAAGGAGGCATTTCTATTTTCTAGTATTGGTCTTTGCACCAGGCACATTATAGACCAGCTGATTGTTAACTATTTCATGTGATAAGTTTTCCCTCTGAGCTGATTGCTAGACGCCCCGCGAGCGAATAATAGTGGACAAGAACTTTCTCCAAGGCATTCCGAATCACTTCCCCTGCCTTGTCATTTCCTTTCTCCTCTGACTTGAAGCAATAGATTGTACGAGCAATCACCACGATGTTCAGGTCCAAGCTCGACGGGTAGCAGAGACCCTTTTCTGTTTCCTTCTGCGGGCAAACCAGCATTTGCTCACTTCTCTTCACTAGCCATCCTGTGAGTGAGTAGTCGTGGACAAGAACTTTCTCCAAGGCATTCCAAATTTCTAATGTTTTGGTCGCGGTTCAAAAGGAAATAGAGACCCTCCTCTGTTTCCTTTACAGGGTAGTTGATCCTAAGCCGAAACACACTGCTTGAGTTCTCCATGATATAACCGGCTCGCTTCCGTACCATTTTTTTCCTCTCTATTCTGTACATGTAGGTCATAAGCTGACGGTTTTAAGTTCCAACCATGTAATGAACACTATTTTGATCCTTTCCCGCTGAGAAATGAATTTTTCCTGGAAAATTAGCAGCCATAATGTTTCGATCTTATTCTTTTCGACATTATCAAGAGAAGCAGTCATTGACATTTACTATTCAAAAGTCTTAGAATTTGAATGTCACTTTCACTAATTATTGTCTTTCGTTTTATTATTTTATGTTATTTTATTTTTGATAAATGTCTTTCATTTTATGTTGACAATTGGATGGTACAACTACGATGACTTGAAGCAATTTTACAAATTAAATAGTTAGTTTATCGCTTTGATTGTTTTTTATGTTAAAAATCACCAATGAAAACCCCCAAATAGTCCGAACATCATTGTCGAATTTCATGTACTGACATGAGATTTTTTTTTTCGGGTCTTCTTCAAAGCCACATCATTTGTTTTCTTGGCTTGATTTTGATTTTTTGTATTTAAGAGGATTATTATGGCCAATTATTACGAATTAGCAATTGCATCTTTGAAGAGGAGAAGAGTTTAAATCATAGTAGTAGATAAATAAATTTAATTACAATCAACCAAAAAATATATAAATTTAATAACTCAATGAATATCTACATTTGTGAAACTGAAAAAGTAGAAAATTTAAACTAGACTAGACAAGACAAAAACAAAAGAAAAAGACTGGACTACATGAGATATGATGAACACAAACACAGATATAAGAGATGAGGTCAATCCAGTACTCCAGTTAGATTCTAGTGATGACCATAAGGTAGAGCTTCCATGCAAAGTGACATGTCACGAATCTTTCCTTTACTTCATAGAGCTTCTCTACAAGAATCCTGTAGTACGGACTCCGTACACTCTGATAAGACATGGAAAATTATCAAGATCAGTCATAAGTTAAAAAGAGAGAAAAAAAAAATGGCTACTTACTTAAATTCGCAAAATATGTACGTACCTCGGCCCGTGAAATAGCTTTCTGGAGGACATAATTTCCGAACGGGTCACTAGCAAGCTTCCACAGCTTGTGACAGTCAACCAAATCCGAAAGCACATAATTTATTCCAAGCGTCGTCAAGCATTTCTCGACAACGTGGCTTGCACATTTATGCATTGACAAATCAACATATTTGCCCCTTAAGGTACTGCATATTTTGGTTGTTACAAAGGGGTTTTCAAGATCTAAAACTGTTTGTACTACAAAGTTCCTGAAACAACACACAATCAGTTAAAATAAATATAGTTATGTCAACTAGACAATAATAGCATACTATAACAGTATGTGTATATATATATATATATATAGATATAGATATATATATATATTACCCAAAAGGATCCTGAGATAGGAAAATTGCATGAGAAGAGATGACGTCGAGGAGTTGATCTCTGTGTGGGCCTTTGACCAAGTTGATGCTGCTGTTTAAGGCTAAATATCCTACTCCATCTTTGGCTAGTTGGAGGCAGTTTTTTTATAAGCTCGTCATATAGTTTCTGCAATCAATAATTAACTCCACTAAGTTGACAATTTAAAAAAAAAAAAAAAAAAAAGGAAATATGGTTAAACTAATCTGAGTTACATCTAAAGTTAAAAACAGAATTACCTGATTTTGACGAGCATTAAGCCAGTCGAAACAATTAATTATGACTGATGACGTTTTTTTATTGGTCGTCATCAACAGAACGAAATTGCTCACTAAAACTGAGATGAACTCAGAAACAATGGATGCCTTTTTCAGTACTTTGATGAGTCTGTTAGCCGATTTTACACTGCACAACAAATGTGTATATATGTAGTTTGATTTCTAGTTTCAAAGCGAGAGGAAAAAAAAAAAAAAAAAGAAGAAGAAGAAAAAAGTAGAAGAGAGATTAAGGTGTGGACCAAGAAGAAAAACATACCCATGTTCATACAATAATGTTTCTATAAATGCTTGAGGCTGGGAAGTAATATTTGTTAAGATTAATTTCAGCTGAGATTGATCACAACATTCAATGATCTTCCCAAACACTTTACTTTCATACTTGTCAGTCATAACATCGAACATGCGTGTCGAATCGCCTCCTAATATCTTATCCTTGATCTGTTGGTGGTATAGCGATAAATTGTTCGGCAATGGTGGTGCTGGTACATTTGGATTCAAAGTGGGGTTTGATATGCTTTGATTTACCATAACATGAAAATGGTCACTGCTTCTCCAAAGATGACGGAAATTAATTTCAAAACTCTGATGAGGTTGGTAATTATTAGATGGCTCTGCAGTACTGGAAGAATTGCCCTCATCTAACACGCTTTCAATCATCTGGTGGACAATTGGTTGCATCTCAAACTGATCGTCATCGTCAACATGATCAGGATTCTTGTTTGATCTCATCCAAGATTCTACAAAAAAATAGCAACATAAGTTAAACAAACAGGAAAAAAAAAAAAAAAAAAAAGAATAAAAAGCGTTACACCTTTTTGTGTACACACACACACATGCATGCATGCAGCATGTATTCTAAACACCCGTGTGCATGCAAGTATATATATATATACACACACACACACATATATATGTGCACACACAGACGTAACAACAATGTTTCGTTTGAAGAAAAGAAAGGAAAGCTTAATTATATTATTTTTAACTAGCTTAAATTAGACTTTTATGTTGTGAAAAAATACCAGCTTGATAATCGTTGTCATCACCATCGGCCGTCAGACGAAGGTTACCAAGATTGAGCATGATGTCTTCAGGAGAACGATCGGTGGTCGATGGTTGTGGGATTTTGTTTGTGAAAGGATTTGAGATTTCCATGTCAACTAATTACTGAGAAAATGTGCGCAAATAATATTATTGTAAAACGAACAAGAAGAAAGATTAAATGCGAAAACTAATATCTAAGATTGAATATAAAAATTAGTTTAACCTCGGGGGTATATATAGAGTTCAGAAACTCATAAGAAATAGAAAGGGAATCCAAGTCCCTATTTGAGCAGGAATATGAGTATTTCGCAATTTTAATAAAAACAAACAAACAAACAAAGGAACGTGTGATAGTACAGTCCTACTAAGAGTTGGATAGCTGGGAAAGAGAAGAAGAAAATTATTGATTTGGCTTCATGATATATATATATATATATATATATATCCTAGTTGGCTAATTTGAATCCTATGATGAGTTTGAGTCCTCTTACACATACTTATTCAAAAAAATAAAAATAAAAATAAAAATAAACACAAACAAAAATTATATCCCCACTTTGCTTGGGGGGAAAAAAAGAAGAAGAAATGATTGTCAGATTCCTTGTGAATTTAGGAGATTATGTTTTTATGCCTTAACTTTGAAATTGATAATTACTTTTTTCCCGATAAATCATCATTTTTTTTTTTTAAACTTCACGTGGCAGATTTGAACTACATAATCATGGCATTCATTTTTCTTTTGCGGGAAATAATAACAATTCTAAAAAACAATAATAATAAGAAAAATTAGGTTGAGTAGTTTTTTTTAGTTACCTAGATATGGCCGAACTTTTTTGGTTTAGCAAAATGAGCATTTTTCATTTTTTCAGATTTGATTATCAGTGATTGACTATAAAATTTGATGATTAACTATGGTCAATCACTGATTCGTCAAATTAACAATATTATGTGATCAATCACTAATTGATCATTTTTTAAAAATGGCATTTTAACTAATTTTTGAAAACTTCAATCATTTATTAAAAAATTTTTAAAAACAGTTATTTCGCTATAAATCTCTAATAATAATAATAATAATTTAAAAAATAATAATAACAACGACTCTCACAAAAAAAAAAAAAAAAAAAAAAAAAAACGACCACGACAATTGTTAATTGTTATAATGAATGTTGTTCACTTTCCTTTTGACAAGCGAAACGACGCCCTTTGGGGGGGGAAAATTTTTAATTAATTAATTAGCGAAATGCCTTCGTCAATTACTGTAACGACAGAATGGTACTGAAAAATAGTAAAAACGACTGCAATCAAGGGCAACCTTATCAAAATGACAACGATTGTAAAACGACATAATATTGAAAAGTAGACAAATTATTTGGTAAAAACAATGGATTTAGCCTCCATTTGTTTCGAAATCTCCAACTTAAAATTTCCATCTTAATTTTTCTTTCCTGAAAAGTCAACCAAAATTATAATTAGTTTTTAAAAAATCAACCAATTTCAACTTAAAAATTTCAGCTCCAATCAGCAAACCAAACGCATAGTTAGTTCATATGTTGTTATGAAACATCAGTGATGTTAAACATCATTCACTAATAGAGAGTGAGTCCTATAATATGGGGTTCACCAGTGGATCCACTTCTCGATTAATATGATGCTTAACATTACTGATGTTCTAAAGCATTTTTTTCATATATCCTCTTAATTATATCTTCATTTCTGTCTCTCTAATAATAATATAACATGTATCTACATAACGTAATTTTTTAATTGATTTAATATAATATTATAATTAAATATATATTATTAGTTGACGTGTGATGATATTTCAAAATTTGAAAGCGGTGAAAATGACATAAATAAGACAACACAGGAATTGAACACGAAAACAAACAGAAACATTCTAAATTCTATTAAAGGATTGAGTATAGCTCATTTTGAAAAACGACAACATGTAAAACAAACGGCGTTTTTTTTTTTTTTTTTTTTTTTTTTTTTTGAGATAATAACTAAACGGCTTATAATTATTACAAATGAGAAAAGAGGCTCCAAAACGACAGCACATTACATAAACGACAGCATCACATAAAACTTGATTGTGCTGTATATTCCTTGACAAATAAGAAAGCAATTACCACAAAATCATGCATATATAGAAGAACAATCCGAAATTGATAGCAATTTGGAACTAAAAAGCAGTATCAATTACAGAGTTCCTCTAGATATGCATGAGTTGTTGGAAAATCTCCATGGCTGAAGCTGGCATTCCCAATAGCACATTTATACTTTTCCTATCTTTCCCGTGAGGCAGGAACAGTATCACCTCCTTCTCTGGCAGTGCCACTGGACCTGATAAAACAGCCTCTCCCCATCCGAAATCCGTCGTGTGAAACGACAACCTAGACCACGTCGTGATCAACAGAGTTGAAGCCAAAGAAGGCCTTTCTCTTGTCACTTCAAAGTAATCTATGGCTGATCTCATATAACTGTCGTTTACCATCTTAATTGCGTCTTGAACTTGTCTAACTGCAAAACACAATGGCTTCGCCACAAGTTCACCGGCTTCGCATATCGAATTCGTGAGTACTATGCCATTGCCAAAGTACCCTTTTGGAAGTGGTGGGACAAACTTAGGCCTTCCATCAACGGCAAAAAGAAGCTTCGTCTCTTGCTTTGGCAACATTCTCAGTGCCTTGGTTCGGGCTCTCCACACGAATGCTGAGAGTGCTTCGAACGTTGTACATTTTTCTAAAGCTCCATTTTCCTTGGCTTTCGTCTTTAACTTTTCAAGCATCTCTGGTTCAAAACAGAAGGATTGGTAGTGAATTTTTTCCTCGTAGAGCTTGTTGGTGGAAGAAATGTCTTTAATCTCGGAGAATTCACGGTGTAGGTAATCAATCCGAGGAGGGGTTCGGGACTTGAGAATACTTCTGTCAAGAAAAGGAGGGGCAGTTAAGGGAACTCCCCTGGCGGTTTCACCCCATGAGTTCACAAATTCCATAGCACCAATTCCATCAACCATGCAATGGTTTAGGCACAGGCCAAGCACAAATCCTCCACATTTGAATTTAGTCACCTGAAAAATCAAAATTACTATAACCCAACATATACCTCCACTACGTTAATTTTAAAAGGCTTCATAATTTGACAATAGAACATAAACACAAACACAAACAAACCTGAGCCACAAAAAGAGGCATTTCTAGTATGTTTGCTGCACCAGGAACATCGTAGACCAGATTCCCAAGAGTGCCCGGATCAGGTTTTGTTACATCTCCAATCTCCTCCATCACACAATCTGCTTCAGCCTCAACAAAGACAGCGCCTTCTCCGTTGCAGTTTACGATAAGTTTTCCCTCCGGGCTGATAGCTAGACGCCCCGCGAGCGGGTAAAAGTGGACAAGAACTTTCTCCAAGGCGTTCCGAATCACTCCCCCTGCCTCGTCATTTCCTTTGTCCTCGGACTTGAAGCAATAGATTGTACGAACAATCACCGCGATGTTTTGGTCCAAGTTCGAGAGGTAGTAGGGACCCTTTTCTGTTTCCCCTCCGCCGGGCCAACCAGCGTTGGCTCACTTCTCTTCACTCTCAGCTCAAACACCTTACCGTTTGAGCTCTCCTTGGCAGCAGAATCACCTAGCTCCATACTCTAGAGCAGAATACAAATGACCCAAAAGAACAACAATCATACAAAGCAAACGGATAAACAATCCGGGAAAGAATATGGCTTTATATTAAATGATAGTAAATGCATTCTTTATATCTCTATATACAATATATATATATATATATATATATATAAGATGTAAAAAGAATAGTGAAGTGATGAGCAGAAAGCAACACAAGGATTGTGTTGTACTTGAAGCTTATCACATCGTGTGATCAAATGCAGAAGTCTTTTTTTTTTTTTTTTTTAAAGTGGGGCTAGTAGATACACGTACATATTTGTGGGAAGGGAAAGGTATTAAAGCCTGGAGATCATATTAAATGATGTTAAATGCATTCTATATATCTCTATGTAGAATATATATATATATATATATATATATGATGTAAATAGAATAGTGAAGTGATGAGCAGAAAGCAACACAAGGATTGTGTTGAACTTGAAGCTTATCACATCGTGTGATCAAATGGAGAAGTCTTTTTTTCTTTTTTTCTTTTTTTTTCCTATTTTAAGTGGAGCTAGTAGATAGACGTACATATTTGTGGGAAGGGAAAGGTGATCCGGCATTAAAGCCTGAAGATCATATTTCCTCTTCAATACAAAGGAAAATTAATGGTGATTAGAATGGGTGGTTGTGCCTGACACATTGGTGATGATATTATTAAGAGTTGTGTTTGAATTGGTCGTTGGCGTACGGACAGCGACGAACCCAGAACAATAATATAATGAGTTATTATGATAAGAAATTTTGTTTTTAAGGGGGCTTTTATTGTTGGGTATTTTTGGAAAAAACAAAGGTTGAGGGCCCAAGGCCTTAGCACCCTCTGTCCCTGCATACGGATGGGGTTAGGCCACTAGCATATTAGGACAAAATTTACCAGAAAATTAAAATTAAAAAAAGTGGTATATATTTGGGGGGGTCTATTCATGCATATTTGGTTATTCTTTTACCAAATCATGCATGTGATGGTTCACTGCTTTACTCCTTGTAATAAGTCACTTGGACCCATTAAAGAGGTTTTTTTATTTTTAAAAAAAAAAAATATATATATATATATATATATATGATGATTGTGCCCCCAAGGTGCAATAGGTGTGTGTTTAGCAGTGGTTTATAGAAGTTTCAGAAGCTTAGCCAATCAGACACCACTTCTAAAGTTGGTGCAACATGGTCATTTAAAAAAATCATCTCATCATATTCGATCTCTGTATTATTATGTACCACGTTCTTTTTTATTTTTTTATTTTTGTAACAAGAAACTTGTTATCAACGTTCTTGTGAGACCGTGTAATTGGATTATCCCCCAGATGAATCTCCCATAAGAAAAAGGGCAAAAAAAAAAATTTTAATTTTTCTTGTAATAAATTAGATGATAGCAAGGACGTCCTCTCTTACGTCAATGCATCAAACTTTTTCAGGTGGGAAAAAACAAAACATAACAAAAAAAAAAAAAACATCCAACAAAGTTGACTTCCCTGCTGACCAATCTCACAATAATTAAACGAGGCAAAAACGAATCCAAACACGCATATTCATATATATATATATATATATATATATATATATAACTAGGCTTGGCACTGAAACCCCACTTCACTTTGGCTTTAGAGAGAGAGAGAGAGAGAGAGAGAGAGAATTAAAGATGGCGTTGAGGGGAATTCTGGGGTTTGAGTATGGAATAGTACAAGCACCATTAGGCCCTGATATTTCTGGTCCAGAACTTGTTGCTGCTGTTGCCAATGCTGGTGGCCTTGGCCTCCTAAGAGCTCCTGACTGGGTAATCTTTTCTTTCTTTTTTTTTCTTTTTTGGCTAATTCTATTTGATTTTGATGCGAAAGAAAACGAAAATCCATTTGATTTTGCACTCTCAAGAGTGTCCTTAGTGTACTATAGTTTTGTGAATCAATATTCTGCTATGGGATTGGAACACAGCTGAGAAATTTGTCGTTTGTACTCCACATCTGTTGTCCATTTTGCGAGCAGAGTATCTGCTCGAGGAAATGACACTGAATCATCTCCTTATATAGCTTTGACTCATCTATACAGAAACGGATAATATTACGTTATTAAATGTACTTTTGTTACTCAGATAAAGATTTCTGTCAATATTACCCTTCACGTTCCTCAATCTTCGGAGAATGCGGCGTTGTGGTACTGAAAGTACTTGAGAAAAGAGCGGAAGTTTACGGACGTATTGAGAAAGGATGATAATATGTTTTGTCCCTTTTTGTTAATAATTAACGGAGTTGAATTTGAACTTTAAGCAGACATTTTAAGAATTATGAGTGATTTTAGTTTAATTTAATTTTCCTTGCCAGGAATCACCCGAATACTTGAAGGAACTAATAAGAAAGACTCGAGGCTTAACTGACAAACCATTTGGTGTTGGTGTTGTTCTGGCATTTCCCCACGAGGAAAACGTAAAAGCCATATTCGAGGAGAAGGTTGCGGTTTTGCAGGTTTACTGGGGTGAATGTCCTCAAGATCTTGTAGTGGAAGCTCATCGGGCCGGGGTGAAGGTTGTTCCTCAAGTAAGTGCTCTGCACATATTTGTTGCGATTTCGAACATTTTAATTTCTACGCTTTTATTTTTTTATGATATGTAATTCTCCTATCCCTTGCGACTGGAAAACCAAGTCTCAACTGTAGCATGTGCTTGTGCCTGAATTTAAATTACTGATTAGTAAACATGCCTTCAAATCCATTTTAATGAAGAGATACATAGTCATGCATACTGCAGCATGTACATGTTGATATGTGTATCGTATTGTGGTATAATCCGGTGATTTGATTTCAAAATCTGTAATGGTTTTTGTGTATATATTGCAGGTTGGGAGTATTGAGGAAGCAAAAAAAGCAATAGATGTGGGAGTAGATGCAATTATCGTCCAAGGACGCGAAGCAGGAGGACACGTGATTGGTCAGGTACAAGTGCAAGTGCTTTTAGTATACCCAAGTCTTTTTTCTTAGCAAGGGTCTTTTTTTTTTTTTTTTTTTTGCTCTGTTTTTTTTGAACTTGGGGGTGGGGGGATTCGAACTCTGCAGGTGACCCTTTAAATGAATGTCCAACCTAGCTCAAAATAACAACCGAAGAATGGAAACCTACCATCAAGTCTTTGTCTGGATACTTGTAGTATTTTATATTTTGTTGGCTACAAACAATTCCTTCTCTTGATGATGAAACAGGAAGCGTTGTTTCCATTGTTGCCAAGAGTAGTTGATCTTGTTGGAGATCAAGATATTCCTGTAATTGCGGCTGGAGGCATTGTAGATGCTCGCGGTTATGTTGCTGCGCTAGCGCTTGGAGCTAAAGGCGTCTGTCTAGGCACCAGGTCCATATCTCTCTCTCTCTCTCTCTCTCTCTCTCTTAGTTTTTGAGGTAAAATCTAAGTTACCTTTACGTTTTTTGAAGCATGTATCACATCGGACGTAGCTGAAGTTCATTTTATTTTTGTTCCTCTATGAGGTATTCCTGGTTAGACAAAATCTAGTTTTTTCGAAATTGTAAGTAATGATATTCAAAAAAATGTTGCAGGTTTCTTGCAACAGAGGAAAGTTACGCTCATCCTCTATACAAGAAGAAATTGATTGAATTTGAAAGGACTGAGTATACGGATATATTTGGGCGAGCAAGGTGGCCTAATGCCCCTCAACGTGTCCTTCAAACACCTTTCTTCAACGAGTGGAAATCTCTTCCTGCTCATGAAAATGAAGCAAATCAACCCGTCATTGGTCTATCAACAATACATGGCAAGGTAAAGAGTCTACACTTTCTTTTCATAATGAATTATTTACCATCTGTTTTCCATGATGAATATCCATCCTTCCTCGTGACGATTTCTGGTTTCCATCCACGTTACCAAGTCTTACCCCCCCCCCCCTGCTTTATTTTTATTTTTATTTATTTTTAACCGATCAGTGATCATCAATATTATTTCTGTTTTATTCTATGCTCTTCACCATCAGGAAAGAGAAATTCGGCGTTTTGCGGGTACTGTTCCGAATTTGACAACAACTGGTGACATAGAAAGCATGGCGTTGTATGCTGGCGAAGGTGTAGGTCTCATCAAGGAAATTTTACCTGCCGGTGAAGTTGTAAAGAGACTAGTTGAGGGTGCTCAGCTTCTGATCCAACAGAAGTTCAGTGAGATATAAGTGGTGATTTTATCACTCGAGTTCCCAAATGAAGACAAGATATTGCTATTAAAAGTTCTATCTTTCGCAACCCAATAAAGTTGATTTCATAACATGATAGTTGTAAATAATGAACAATGGTGGATTGAATTAATGCAATGTAATATTGCTCTCCTGAGAAATTTGCTCAATTGACCTTCCTTGTTCCATGTTGTTGTTGTAATGTCGTCGTTCAATACTACTGTCGTTTTTACTGTTCAGTTGTCTCCTAAAATTTTTCCGTTTTCTCGAGATGTCAATTTCAGAATTTTGTCGTCTTCTTGTCTGTTGTTGTTTTGCGTTTCTGAGAGAATTTGACAACTCACTAGTGTTATTGTCATCACAAGTGACTCAAGGAGGTGAACGACAAGAAGAAGCCAAAAGAATCTTCGGAGAAAGATTTACCATAATCGGTACCACAGATTTTCAAAAATATAATCAGTACGGCAGGATTCAGTATAAGAATGTGTGAAAAAAGAATATGCTGAGCCACATCGCAAGGAAACAGATATATCTTCATAAACAGATGCCCAGTTGTGTTTCCAAATATTCATACTCGATTAGTGTAGCCAGATAAAAATAAAATAAAAACAAAAGCCAGCAAGAATCAAGCTAAAATGGAAACCTCGACTCTAATCTTATAATGTCAATGAAACACATAACAATCTCTAGTTTAATATTCCATTTTTTCCTGTGACTATGCTTTGGTTGGTTCTCGTCACACTCTCAAACTTATCCGTTCTAGTTTCATGGGCAGCATATGTGTTCATGGTGGTTTCACAGGAATCCTCAAAAGTTACTCATACACCGCCTCATATCTTGATATCTTGGTCTCTTAAATGATACTTACGCTTGAACTGACTCAGTTCTAAGAACCGAAAACAACTGACCTCAAACCGAGTCATGCCTGGCCACACTTGCTTAGACAATTAATTCCTTCTTCTTGATAATCTTCTCTGCTAATCCAGAACTCGGGTGCATCCTGCAGGTGGCAAATATAGAAAGTTGAGCCTGAAAAAAAAAACCCGGAAACTTGAGCCTTATAGCAAGAGAGGAGTAATTACATTTACCTTCATAATTCCTGCAAGGACTGCACCGCCTAAATACACCATGTGCTTTCTTCGTGGCGGATCTTCAATGCGTAACCGCAGTTTCTGTTGCATATCACAGATTAGTTCATTATGGGAAGAACAAGAAAATTAAACTCAAGATATTATTATCTTTTAATTTCCTCTGATCACAGATTGAGCTAAATATGAAATAACAGATTATGACAAAGTTACTGTTGGATTAAGTTGTTCTGTTCTTCAAATTATCACAATGGACAACTTCTATGGTGAGTAGTTACTCATAATCTAGAACATGGATTTTACCTTCAATCCATCTTTGTTACCCTTCAGCACAACGTCAAGGTAACGATCCAGAATTTCTTTCTCCAAACTGAACATTACATTCTAATGATCAGATACCACATGTAATTACTCAGAGAGGCATTCAAACAAGAATTCACATGATAATTGACCCACAAGATGAGAAAATTTTAAGTTGGTACATGCAACTAGA
Source organism: Ficus erecta (assembly GCA_008635985.1). Lineage (NCBI taxonomy): Eukaryota > Viridiplantae > Streptophyta > Magnoliopsida > Rosales > Moraceae > Ficus > Ficus erecta. The sequence goes on from BKCH01001730.1 coordinate 169,665, forward strand.
ATACATATGCAAACTGGACGTTATTCGATACGCCAACAGAGGTTAATACATTACCGACTAGGCAAACCGGGATACATTGTGCTCCCTCCACTTAAAACTATATGCTGGTAAAGCTGCAAAGAGAAATTTCATTGAAATTCAAGAAATTAGATCAAAAGGCAAGAAAGCCGACTATCCAAAACACATTATATTATCATTTTAGTAAATTAAAACAAATGGAGAAAAAAAAGAAAAGAAAAGAAATTTTAATGAACCACCAAAAAGAAAAGGAAACAACATTATTACCATCATACGGTTGTCAATATCCATTTCCTGAATGCAACGAAATACCATGTCCGCCATCCCATCACCTTCAACATCGATCAGTTCCTAAGCAAGGAAAGCAGCTGTGAACTAAAGAAACCTTAATTCTATCAAGAAAGTCCAAGGGCTTGCATCCTCTCTATTAGCTTATACTTGCAACTAGATATTTGACAAACCATTAGTATAAGGTTTAAATTACTCCCAAGAGATAATAATCGCCCTCAACGGAGACTTGAACAAGATGGTCACTTAAAACCCAAATGTATTTCATGCAATTCAGTTGACCTCAAAAACAATTTAGGCAGGTTACAATCAGTAGGACATAGAAAGAAAAGTCAAGCTTACAGGAGTGAAAAGAGCCTCGGGGGCCTGAAACCGTTCAGTGCCAACTTTAATAACCCTTCCATCTGGCAGCTGATAGAAGAAATTATTGAACGATCTAAATGAATGTGAACTAGCATTGGAAGCTTGATAAATTACTAGCATCACAACTAAATAACCAAACATACGTAATGACAGAAAGCAAGGACGAATTGTGCTGATGACTACTTCAATTATTAGCCTAGTCAGTCGGGCAAATTCCTTGAAAAATCAGGTGCTTAGATATAGAATGAGAGGAAAAAAAATACGTACAGTGTAATTTTTTACAAGGATCGTAGTCTCAAGTCCCAATTGGTACTCCCTCTTGTAATCATAACTAAATAAAAACAACTAAAATGAGAACTACAACAAGTTCAACATCTTAAGTGACTAAGAGAGATAAATTTGACTGTTTCTTCACCTTATATAGCAGAGCTTCTCCTTAATTTCCCTAACAGTCTCAAAGTCTGCATTCCTATTCATTGCATACCTTCGAAAGTAGAAGGAAAAAAAAAAAAAAAAAAAGAGTTGTTTGTGTGAAGTACAATAGAAATTTCACTTAAAAGACCCAATATGTTATAAACATTGCCGGTGAATTATAACAACTTGTTCTCACCCTCTACGAGAAAGCAAATCAACAAGATAAGAGGTTATGTGTCGACCAGCTATATTCATTCGCTTTGTAAGATGAGGGAATGAGTAGCCATCAACAACGGGAACCTAAGCTCAAGCAAAATAGGTTTAATAAAAGAAATATTATAATAAGAATACCACACAAGTTTATAACAGAACTGAAGAACTGCATGGAATAGCTTCTTGAGAAGTTTACCACATGAGTTACACCATCACCAGAGTCGATCACTAGCCCAGTCAACAAACCTGTAAGTTTCAAGAAATGCTGAAGAAAATAAGGAAAAGGAGGGAAAGTTATGATAACAAATTCATTCTTCGTTTCTATAATTTCCACAAACTTTCAGATGCAATACTCAAAAGCCCATTAAAGGAGAATTAAACAGGATTAAGTAAAAATACAGAATTGAAGCAGTACAAACACAGGAGAGGGGGGGCGGGGGGGGGTGGTGGGGGTGGTGGTGGAAGGGGAAAGATGATATGATCAATTAACCTTTAATCATCTTTATAAGCACCTTGAGCATACAATGTCAAAACGGCTTGGATTTGAATGAATACACCAGCAAAATTGTACTTCTCAAACATGGTCTCAACCTACAAGGTTAAATTCAGGCTAAACCACAATAAGGATTCAAAGGCTTCACAGATTGAACATATCCAACATGGTATTGATTAGACTAACACACAAATATTATAAAGAAAAAAGTGAGAATAAACCAGACAAACCATTTTCTCACGGTTCTTTGAAGGGTTAAGAGGCGGGTCCGTGAGCAATATCTTGCATTCAGTTGGATCTATCTGTTGATGCAAAACATATTTAAAAACTTACTAATATGCACTCAAATTACACCCCCAAAAAAAAAAAAAAAGGAACAGAACAGAGAAATTACAATGTCCTCCCATGAGTTCAAGTAAAACTGTGATGTTCAACCTTATATTTTCAGGGATAACCAAAAATATTCCTTGGAGATTGCCAATCCCTTCTAACAACTTTTAATTGACTTAATATCATAAAATTTGCGAAATATCAACTTTACGATCACTGATCTAGTATCTGCACACCTATCCTAAACATTACTTAAAAGACAACGCTCATGTCGAATTCTGATCAAATCTGACACAAGTGGTAGAATTTTCAAGGATTAGCAATATAAAGAGATATAAGATTTTATAATTATAACAATGCAAGGTTCAACGTCATATTCCATTTGAACTTGGAGAAAATTTGCGAAATTAAAATTAAAAAAAAAAAAAAAAGATTATAGAAAGCTTACTTTGAGTTCATTGAAAAAAGCATGGTCCCAAACATGGCCCATATCATCCCAGTTTTGCACGATGCCATTGTTAACAGGGTAAGATATATCCAGCTGATGCCTAAATTCTGCGCAAGCTTCTCCAACTACAATGTCCTAGATCATACAGAAAACAAACCCTAAGATTCACAAAACCAAAAATTCCTCCATGATAATTCAAAATTAAACTCATTCAATGCTTAAAGGAACAAACTTTTGAGCAATTACAGACCTTGAGCTCTTGTTCGACGAGTGATTCCTCGTAGCGAAGCAAGGGCCTCCCCACCACGCAAGGGAACACCGAGGTCGGGAAGTTCTCGCCGGCGAACCCACATTTCACGTACTACAAGTATAAATTAAGCTGAAATTGTGAGAAAAAATTGCTTTCTTTTTTCGAGGTGAAATTTCTGTAGTTGATTCTACCGTCAATACGAAGATCTAAAATGAAAGGAATTTCCGAAAAAATTTTATGGGAAATATAATTTGCAGAAAAGAGGAATGAAAGCAGAGGAAGAAGAATGAGAGATTACGCCGGTGCCATTGTCGCAGACGACGACGTTTCTGTTGTCCATATTCAGCTCCTTCTTCTTCTCACTGAACGACAGGGTTCTAGAATTAGAATGATGGGGGGAATTTTGCTTTTCTTAAACCAGAAGAGCGTAGAAGTGAAGGAAGATGCAATTATATTACAACTTCCACCCCTTCTGCATTTTTAATTTTACGTTTCAGTCCCTTAGTTAATAGATCTTTAGCATCCATCCCCTTTATTTCATGAATGTCATATTTAAAACTTGAGTAGGAAAATTGCTTTTCCAAAATAGTCTAATTTTTTATGTTAAATTTGACAAATATTATATTTGATGTCACATTTATATTAATCCAGTATATGTTTTTAAATATATATATATATATATATATATACACACACGATCATCCGACAATGGAGTAGTCCAACAGAGAGATCTGGAGCCATTGGATGCAAGATTGAAGGCCAAGACAGAGAGGGAGAGAAAGAGATGGGATACAACCCGAGACAGAGTGTGTGGCTGGAGAGGGCCCACACGCTACTGCTCAATCTGAGAGTATCACATCCTCGCCTTCTACCGCGTCGAGCATTGTCGAAGAGCCGTCATCTACCCTCTACTACTCTTTGCCATGAGTTCCGATGACGATCGCCATTAGCGGTGGCAGCATTGGGTGCCTTCTTCCTGATACCATGTTCTTGTGAACCATTCTCTTTCTCTGTCCACCAGACTTCAGACTGCCGAATGTGAGACTTTTCCTATGTGTGTGTGTGACTGACGGATGTGAGACTTTTCCTATGTGTGTGTGTATATATATATATGTGGTATATATTTGGTGATGCCTCCCTTACATTCTCCCAGTTCAATTACTGTTTCCATATTTGTTAAGTTTTACCAAGCTTCTTTTTCCTTCTTTTAATGAAACATTGGAAATAGGTAAATGATTAGTGTATTAAAAGGTGCCAATCTGTTGTAATGTTCCCATCTACTATCCACAAATTTCTATCCCAACAACCTTGTTACAAAAAATAAAAAATAAATAAATAAAAGCTATTCTTTTAGGGAGAGGTTGTGGTAGAGCCTCTCCCAAATGACTCTACCGGTAGAGTCACTTTTTAAACCGTTGAGATTTAATCGAACGGTTGAAATGTTGTTGGTGTATCATATTTATTATACACCTTACATCATATAATCTTTCTCACCTCAAGTATTCTCCGTCGCCGGTGACCTTCCCACCGTTGGCGACGGACGCCGGCGACTCACCCCCGACGTCGGCATCCCACCTCCGGCCTCCCACCACCGTCCCCAGCCCCGACCGGCGGCCGGCCGCCGGTGACCCCCCTTTCTCTCTCTTCTCTTCTCCCGACCCACCTCCGGCACCCCCCCCCACCACCGGCCCCCAGCTCCCAACCACCCTGCCCGGCCCCCCCACCCTGTCCGGTGGCCCCCCTCCCACGGCCTCCCCACCCCCCCTGCCTCCCCCTCTTTCTATTCCCCTCTCTCTCTCTTCCCGACCCTCAGCCCCCGCCACCCCCTGCACCCCGGCGCCCCCCATCCCACCCCCACCCCGCGACTCCCCCTATCTTTCTCTCTCTCTTCTCACGTCGGGGGTGGTGTGGGGGCCGGGGCTGGGATGGGGTAGAATGAGAGAGAGGGGGGGGGAGGCGGGGGTGGGGAGGCCGGGGGGAAGGGGGCCGCCGGGTAGGGTGGGGGGGCCAGGGGGGGCTGAGGGCTAGCGGGGCCGGTGGTGGGGGGGGGGGGTGTCGGAGGTGGGGTCGGGAGAATAGAAGAGAGAGGAAGAGATAGGGGAAGAGAAAGAGAATAGGAGAGAGAAAGGGGGTCGCCAATGGCCGGCCGCCGGTCGGGGCTGGGGCCGGTGGTAGGAGGCCAGAGGTGGGACGCCGGCATCGAGGGTGAGTCGCCGGCGGCGGGAAGGTCGCCGGCGACGGATAATACTTGGGGTGAGAAAGATTATATAAGGTAAGGTGTATAATAAATATGATACACCAATAACATTTTAACCGTTCGATTAAATCTCAACGATTTAAAAAGTGACTCTATCGGTAGAGTCATTTGGGAGAGACTCTACCACAGCCTCTCCCATTCTTTAAGTTTTTAAGAAAAATATAAATAAAAATAAAAGCCATTTACTACTTTCTCTCTGTTAGTATTGGGCCAGAATTGGACCACAACACTCAAACTGGGTCACATGGACTTACTCTAAGCAGGCTTGGACCATTATGGGGAGTCCTAGCCCTCGCATAACGACGCCGTATTAAACAAAACCCAGATATATAGCTCGCACTGTGAGTTAGGGTTTTGCGTTCTGCCGTTGCAACGCCCAAAAGGTCTCTACCAGAGTACGAGAGATTGACGCAAAAATGGTGAGTCTTTGTTCTTCCCCAGTCTAATTTCTGCATCTAGGGTTTCTCTTTCACCCAACATTTCACCTGAAATTCCATGTTTTGATGTGATTTTTTGTTTTTTGTTTTTTGTTTTTTTTTTCGTAAACTGAAGGCGCCGAAGAAAGGTGTCAAAGCTCCAGTCGCAAAGAAGAAGCCGGTAAACTAAATATCCTCGAAACTGAGTTTCTTTGTTCTCGATTTCTCTAGCTTCATTTTGATTTGTAATTTTTTTTTAATAACGGTTTAGGAGAAGGTTGCGAACCCGCTGTTCGAGAAGAGGACGAAGCAGTTCGGTATCGGAGGAGCATTGCCGCCGAAGAGAGATCTGACGAGGTTCGTGAAATGGCCGAAGACCGTTCAAATTCAGAGGAAGAGGAGGATTCTTAAGCAGAGGCTCAAGGTCCCTCCTGCTCTCAACCAGTTCACCAAGACTCTCGACAAAAACCTCGGTATCATTTCCCTCACTTTCTTCCTTTCTTATTTTTTTTTTTAAGAATTCTCAGGAATTATATGTAACTGTTATGTGGAAATTTTAGGAAAGGAATTTCATATAGGAATTCTCGGTTTTGTTCATTTTATGCGCTTTAATTTGGATTGTTTGGCATACAGTTCTAATCAATGTGCTTCCGTGGGTCGGCGATTATTCTGAATCCCAATAATTAGAAGGAAAAAACTTTCATATGGATGTACATTTTATGTCAACCAATTAATTATAGATGTATATATGTGGATGTTGAGTAACCATGTCTTGGGGTTATTTGTTTAGGTTTGCTTTATTCAGTTAGACATGGAATTTCTTAATATTCAGCAATCTCTGTTTTCTAAATTACACTTTAGAATAGTGTGCGTACATGTGTGATGTCCTTTTTGCTTTCCTCTGATGTCCTATACTGCATTGTGTGATGCCGACATTATATGATCAAGTTCCACCTATCTAGCATCTCAAAATTCAATGCTTTATCGCATTTTTTCCATTAATAGGGGTTTAACATAACCAATGAACTACACCATATCTTCAGGTAGAAGGAAGGTAAAAAGTGACATTTCATATTTAGTGATACAATCTGTTTTTAAGAAATGCAAGATGCATGATCAGTTGTACAGTGTTTTAGTAGGGAATCTTTGATAGATTTGTTGTGCCATATGTTGCCAGAATATTGTGTTAGGATGGATTGTTATCAGTTTTCTTCTTAAAGTTGTTTATATATATATATATATATGCATGCATGCATATGTAATAAAATTCCTTTTTTGAACACATGAGCAGCAACCAACCTGTTCAAGATGCTTCTCAAGTACAGGCCCGAGGACAAAGCCGAAAAGAAAGAGCGACTATTGAAGAGGGCTCAGGCTGAGGCTGAGGGTAAGACTGCTGAAGCTAAGAAGCCTATTGTGGTGAAGTATGGTCTCAACCATGTGACCTACCTCATTGAGCAGGTTTGTAGTGTTTAATTCTTTAATTACGTAAATATGTTCTTCTAAGTGTGTCCTTTTTGCTTACGGGAATTTTTCTAAATCAGAGACTTGTGAAATATGTTTTCCTTGCAGAACAAGGCCCAGCTGGTGGTTATTGCTCATGATGTTGACCCTATTGAGTTGGTTGTTTGGCTTCCAGCCTTGTGCAGGAAGATGGAAATTCCATACTGCATCGTGAAGGGAAAGTCACGACTGGGATCGGTAAATATACTCGCAACAATTCTGTCTTTTGTATTACTTTCCTATTAAATCAGATGGTGGACTGACTGGACTGCCACGCAAATTTACATTCTGCAGATCATCCATAAGAAAACTGCTTCAGTCCTTTGCTTGACCACAGTCAAGAATGAGGATAAATTGGAGTTCAGCAAGATCTTAGAGGCTATAAAGGTAATAGATATTAATGTGGCTTTTCTGTTTCTTTCGAAGCTTTTATCATGTAGCTTAATCTAAATCAGAAATGTTTATTGCGGCTATTTTCAGGCCAACTTCAATGACAAATACGATGAGTACAGGAAGAAGTGGGGTGGCGGCATCATGGGTTCCAAGTCGCAGGCCAAAACCAGGGCAAAAGAGAAGCTCCTTGCGAAAGAAGCTGCTCAAAGGATGTCTTAAATTTTGTCTGTCAATTAGCATCCTTCTAGTGTTTGAAGTTAAAAAGTTACCGTGCGCAGATTTTGTTGTTCTTTTTTTTTTTTTTCTTTTCTTTTTCAAAAGAAAAAACATTTAGTTGTTGAGTGAGACAACTGGAAGACGATTTATCTTTCCAGTTTTACAATTTTGATGCTCTTAATCAGTGATGCATGATTCATACAAGCATATCTACGAGCACGATTCCCTTCGTCTTTGCCCGATTCATTTATGTCTTTGCCCGAATTCATTTACTTTGTGGAGCAAGCTTGATCATTCTGGTGAGCTAAGGGTTTGTGCGTAGCAAGACATTGGAAGAAAGACAGCCTGTCGCTTTTTGTCAAGTTTGTGTTGCATTTTTCATTTTGCTACCAGCATTTCCGTTTTCCCAACTAGACTTTAATTTACGTTGTTAAAGTATTGCTGGAAGTTCTATATGGGTCTATAGACATTAGAACGGTAATAATTTTAGCCTCACAGCACCTAAATAATTTCAAGATTAAAATATGTGAAAGGTACTGAGAAAAATATGGCATTTACCACCATTTCACGTTTGATGGATTAACGTAGAATTAAAAGAAGTGACAATTGTCTTTTTCAATTTTGTTTTCTTTTCCACTTAACTGTCTCCCAAAGTAAATACCCTTTTCATTTTAGTTCTTTTTTTTATTATTTTTTTTATTCAATTACAAACTCAGCCCTCATTTAAGTTAGTTAACTTCTCACATTGCCTTAAAAGATAATCCTCGAGCCGAAAACAGGATAAAACTCGCCTCCTTATTCAATGAATGGCTTGTGTTTAACCCTTTTTTCACAACTGGTTTTTTCTTTGACCAATGAACCATTGCCAACGTCAAAATTTGTATCAACCTCCTCTCTCTCTCATTTCTATTCATCAGTTGGAAACTTTTCTTACCATCTTCTCTCACACACACACCAAAGGCACCAAAGGCAAAGGCAAAGGCAAAGCCATGGGTTTGAACATGATGGAACCGGAAGACATAGTAACATACACCAACACGCGATGGAAAGACTTGGAGAATTTAACGGCCATTTGCATGCCACTGGGGAAGGTGCACGGGCAGGGATTATTCCTCCTTTCCAATCCTCTCAGCACCACACTCCCTCTTCTCCTAGCGCAGTTCACCCTCGCTTTTCTCTCCATCCTCTTCACCTCTCTCCTCCTCAAGTCTCTCCACCAATCCATCTTTGTGGCACAAACTCTTGGAAGTCCTCCGAAAACAACACTTCGAAAAAAACCCCATCTTGCCAAATTGCTCAAAAGTTTTGAATTTTGGGCTTCGTTTGGCGTTTCAATTTAACTCCAACTAAACTGTATTTTTTTATCTCAGTTTTTGTCTTTTTCTGAAAAGTCAACAAAATTTATAACTAATTTTTGAAAAGTTAACCAACTCCAACTTAAAAATTTCATACCCAACCGCCGAACCAAATGCAAGCTTGATGTTTGATTTGGTTACCTTACAACTTTGCCAAGGTGGTATAATACTAGGTCCATCTCTTCTAGGCCGGAGTAACAAATTTACCATAAATGTCTTCCCTCCAACAGGCTTCGTACTCCTTGATCTCCTCTCCGCGATCGGATGCACCTTCTATTTCTTCCTCGTCGGGGTGCAATTGGATCTGCGGATACAGAAGAAAATCAGAAGGAAGACATTCACCATTGGAATTCTCACAGTTCTAGCGCCAATAGTGCTAACCGAGTCAAGGACTTTTCTCTTGCTTAGCATGAACATAGATTTGGAGCCCTGCGTGGCAAGGTTCCTACCTATACAAGCACAAGCTCCATGCGTGTCAGCCTCTCAAACCGTAGCATTCCTCATCACCGAAATCAAGATCATCAACTCCGAGTTTAGCAGGTTAGCAATGTGCTCGTCAACAGTTGGTGGCATCCTCAACCTCATCATAACAACATCCGTGGTTCTGGCAGGCCAGTCGCTGCGCGACAAAAATCTGCTCTTAACATCGATTATTGCAGGAACCGTTTACGCAATCTTTTTAATTTTCATCATCCGCCCTGGAGTTTTGTGGATGTTAAGGAGGAATCCTGTAGGAGCTCCAATGAAGCAAAGCCACTTTTCTTTGTATGTGGTGGTTTTGTTGACGGGGTTTTGCAGCCATGCCAGCGGCTTGCACCTCAACTACAGGCCTATCCTCCTCGGGCTAACCATACCGGCAGGGCCACTGATAGGGTCTGCACTTGCGGAGAAGCTTGAATTCATCACCTACTGGATGTTTATGCCATACTTCTTTGTCAAGAACAGCTTGGTGGTTGATGTGTTTAACAATAAGCTCAAGAATTATATAATCTTTAAAACCGTCGCCCTTGTCCCGGCAGTAGGGAAGTTTATAGGAGCCTTTGCCTCATCTCTCTTCTACTAAATTCTAACGGTGGATGCTCTGGAGCTTGGCCTCCTCATGACCACCCAAGGCCTTCTTGAGCTCGGCTTGTTTAAGATGATGAAGAAAAATAAAGTGTGCTTCAATTCACTCCACTCTTTTCACCCTTTTTTTTTTCGCCCTTTTTGTGACGAGATGAATCAATAAAGAAAACGAGTATACGACATCAAATTGTAATTGTTTTGAACACAAAAATTTATTTTGGAAAAAATAAATATTGATGGTAAATAAAAGAATTTCTAAATAACCTCTATAAAATCTTGTAAATCCCAATATTTTGCAGGTGGCAGACGCTGAATCATTTGCAATAATGTGCATATCAATGCTGATCATAACCGGCTCTGTCACACCAATTATAAAAAGCTCTATGATCCTTCAAGGAGGTACGTAGTTTAAAAGAGAAGGACTATGATAAGTGCAAAACCAGATTCTAACCTCCGAGTACTAGTCTGCTTGCATGACCAAGACAATGCTCCTTCTGCAATCAACCTCCTAGAGGCCTTAAATCCAACCGTTGACAGCCGGCTCGACGTCTGTGTCCTCCACCTAGTCGAGCTTCTTAGCCGTGACAAGCCCATCCTCATCCCTCACAAGCTCAGTGAAAAGCTGTCTTCTTCAAGTGTAGGACCCTCGGAAGGTGTTTTCACGGCCTTCAGACAGTATGAGCAAAGCAACCTCAACCTTGTCTCGGTTTCTCCCTACACTGGAATATCCCCCTGTGCCACAATGCACGATGATATATGCATGCTCGCGCTGGAGAAGAGGACTTCCCTCGTGATCATTCCCGTCCACCAGAGCTTTGAAATGACGCAAGAGACTTGTCAGAAAAGGCAGCCAGGATGATCATGAACAAAAATGTGCTCGAGAAGGCGCCTTGCTCGGTTGCAATCCTTCTTGATTGCGGGCTCTTGAGAACATCATGGACAACCATGGGAAGCTGGTCTACATACAGAGTTGGTATTGTCTTTTTGGGTGGCAACCACGACAGGGAAGCACTAGCTATAGGTGCGCGAATGGCAGAACATCCAAACATAAGCTTGACAATGATTAGGCTTGCTATGAATGGAAATGTTACAGGTAATGACGAGGAAAGGAGGCTTGACAATGAGTTCTTGAGCGAGTTCAGAAAATCTATGGTGAGCAACGTCCGGGTGACCTACATAGAAGAAGTGGTAATGGATGGCTCGGGGACTGTTGCAGTGATTCGTTTAATGGAAAACAACTATCAACTAGTCTTGGTGGGAAGAAGCCATGTCAGACGGTCGCCATTGTTATCAGGGCTCAAGGATTGGAGTGAGCGGTCAGAGTTGGGAGCAATCGGCGATAGTTTTGCCTCAGCAGATACGAAGGGTGACGCCACAATTTTAGTGGTCCAACAACATAACAACTTAGAGAATGAAGGCAGTGAGAGCCGTAAACAAAGCCTTGAAGACCCGGATTTCATAAAGGATGATGAAGAAGAAATGCCAATTCAAGGAAGGTCTGCTTAATGTCCATCATTAACATATGATTACTCTGATCTACTAGGCAAATTTTTTTCAAGAATTATGGCTTGAGACATGAAGCTTCTTGTGTTGCTTTCAGACTGGAGAATTGGTTCCAGTTTTGAGGAAGATGGAAGTGATACTGAAAGTTCGGACAATATGGCTTCCAGCATTGAAAGAGAAGTTTCGCGAATTGATTTGATGTGTTCAATAGCAATTGTAACTTCTGAAGCATTTGCCAAATATTTCAGCAAGATGACATGAGGCTCTGAATGTGCTAGATCATAATCGAGGCCGCGGAGTAACTTGGAAGCAGCACGAAAAAGACCTGCATAGAGTATCAACATTTCAGAACACCAAAGACATTATTACTCCAACTGTAAAAACTCCAATGAAGAACCTACAACAAAATGATAAATTTGACATGTCCAACAAATTTGAATGAGAAAATAACGTACCTTCTTTGCATAGATAGAGAATATATGCATTCAACACTCTTCTTGCAAGCATTGAGTCTTGTTTCACACATATGTTTAACACTTCAAAAGCAGCTTCAAGCTTGGTCTCTTGACAAAGCCCTTGAAGCAGAGATGTGTAAGTTGTGGCATCGGGAGCTACCGCTTTTTCCAACATGTGGTTAAACAGCCTCCGAGCCTCTTCAACTTGACCTTCTTTGGCGAATTTCACAATGAGAATGTTGTAAGTCCTCAAATTTGCACTGCACCCATTTGTAAACATCTCATCCCAGAGCCTCTTCGCCGGTCGTAGTAAATCTTCCCTACAACATGCTTCCATGAGAGAATTATACGACACAATGTCCGGGCCCAAGCCTTTCTTTCTCATTTCCTGAAGAACTCCATAGGCCTCTTTTACTCTCCCAGCTTTGCACAAGTATGACACCATCACATTGTAACTCTCCAAATCGTTAAAGTAGTTGTAGAAAGACAAAGTTGGAAACTTTCCAACAGTTCATCAATCTTGCCATGCTTGCAGAGGCTCCTACTCAAATTACTCAAAGTTAAATGAGTTGGAAACCTCTCTTTCCCAACCATGAACTTAAAAAACACAAGCGCGGAATCGGGCTCGATGGCCGAAACTGATCCTATTAAAACATTGAGAACATCATCCTCAATGGGGAAATTCCCACTCACAATCACTTCCCCCAATTCTTTCGCTTCGCATATTCGCCTCTCTCGAATCAGAACCAAGATGAACTCTCTATAATCACTAATCCTCGGAGCTACTCCTAGCTTTCTCTTCTTCTTCAAAACCTTCTCTGTCTCAACTACATTCCCGGTTGATCTAAATGCTTCAGAGACAATCCTATAAGCCATGAAATCAGGTTTACAGTTCCTATTTCTAAGCTCATCCAAAATAAAGAAAGCCTCAGAAGCTCTCGAATTCTTACAAAGTCCATGAACGACCAAAAGCGCTATTATCGATCCATTAATCTCGGAATCAGAAGCTCCCACCTCGTCCAACAAACTCAAAACGACACCCAATTCAGCGTTTCCGCATAATCTCCAAACAAAAACACCGAAACCAAGAGTTGTCAAAGGAACACCTCTCCGAGTCATTTCGACAAACACCTTCTGTGCATGCTCAATATATCCATCCGAAGCTAAAGCAGCCAAAAGAGAGTTACATGTCTCGGACCCAATATCCTGCACAAGATAGCCAACCTCGCTAAAAACCAAGAAAGCGTTTCTGGGTCTCTTCCCGGCGATGAGCGAAGCAATTATAGAGCGATAAACAGAAGAATCCAGAGAAACTTTACGGGCTTTGACTTGCCTTAAAAGAGCGCCAACGGCGGTGAATTGGCGGGAAAAGGAGAGAGATTTGAGGATGGATTCGTAGGTAATGGAAGTGTGAGAGAAGCCTGGCTGCTGAGAGGCCCAGTTGAAGAAGCCGAGAGCGAGAGAGTGGTGGGTGAGGAGGAAGGGGTCGATGACTCGGGCGACGAGGGAAGGGGTGAGTGAGTCGCGGCAGGCGAGTCGGTGGAGAGTGAGTTCGAGGGAAGGTGTCCATGAGCGAGTTGGCCTGGTGTGGTTGGAAGCGGAGATGAGAGCTCGACTGATCCGAGTTGCTAACTCAGTTGCCGAACAACCAGCCTTCATTTAAAAGAAAAATGATGCAGAGAAATGAACCGAGGAAGAAGACGAGCACCAAAACCGTCTTAATCAATTTTTTATTTTTTCTTCTCTTTGCTTCCAAATATTTGAGTAAATGAGGTAAAAATTTCAACATTTTGATCTTATTCAAAGGTTACGATGTTGTGAGTACACAAATTACATTCGACTACATCTGATTAGTATTATTGAGGGAAAAAAAAAAACTCAAAAGCAACGAAGAATTTAATAATATGTTATAGTATGTGGCCAATCTCATGATCATTGAGTAAAATCTTTTAATCTGAATCGTTCAAATAGAATCCAATGGTCAATAATTTTTACCTATTTTTACCTCATTGATAGGGTAAAATATGTGTACCTCATTGTAGAAGCCTTACATATTTTCTTTCAATCAATCATTTTTTTTCCTTACTTTATTCTGTTTAAAAAGGTAAGATTATTACATGTGTTTGTCAATCAAACAAAATGTATTCTTTAGTTTAAAAAAATGAATAAATAAATAAAAAGAATGCTATCAAAATATATACATAGATACGAAGATGTATGTGTTACTCTTTCTTATCTTATAGAAACAACGATTTTCTTAAGAGCCTTTAGCAAAAAAATTAAAAAGAAAAAATTATTATAATTAATTCATTAATCATATATTTAACTGTGCTTTAATAACTCATGATTTAACTTAACTTATACTTTGAGATAGTCATTTTGTGATTGGAATCATTTTTTCTGCCTTTAATTATACATTTTATAAACTTTCATGTCTCTAAAAAATAAAAAGTCGAGAAATGTGAACTCTAGCAACATATTAAAAGAGTTTTTTTTTTTTAATATAAAACGAAAAAGATTTTTATTCTGGTAGCAAAAACTAATAAGGTTAATATACAGTTTCCGTGATTTTGTTATTATTCTTTTTTTTTTTTTGGGCTTTAAAGTTTAAACGGGTGGCCTTTTTTCTTTTCCAACGTAAATATCATCATTCTAAAAGTCTGTAACCAATTACATAGAATTTTGCTGCCATTAAAAAGGAGAAATCTTTACAATTCGTATGGTTAAACTTCCTAATCAAAGTCTGTTTTCTCAAGCATACTGTAAAAAAATAACGCAAGGAAAAGAGCAAATTTATCTACTTTAAATATACATTAACTTTTTCATTGAGCTTGAAGTATCTATACAAGTCTTGGTGTCTTTTGTACAACCCATGTATGTACACACTATTCAAGTATTTCTTGCAATGCCTTCTCAGTTTTTTAGTATTCAAATATACAAAACCCAAACCAGTAGCTTTTTACCTTCTTTTTTTACAGTGGTGGTTTCTGGGTTTCTATTATATACACACTACTCAAATTTGGAGTATAGGAGAGTTACCTACTTACACCATGCCTTAGTCCCCCATATTTTCACCTTAGCTTGGGAAGTTCTAATATTCATTTACAGTTTTGTTTCTGAGACTTTACAGGAAGAGTTCAAGAGTAGGATCTGATCAGTTTGAAGTTCTGGAGAGTCCGAGCTCGAAAGATGTTACTGAATAGGAATCCCATTGTTGTCTCTTGAGGTGGCTTTGGTGATGGGCTTTTGTCATATTTTACCTGCAGTGCACTAGGGCCAACTTGTCTGCGAATTGAGTCGATAATCTTGGGGTCTACAGGGTTCCCGCCCACGTCTGTCACGTAGAAAATGTCTTTGACTTTCCGGTCCTTCGTCGAAATCTCTGCTCTCTTGATGCACAAGCTGTTCTCCCGGAATATCCTGGTGATATCGGAGAGGAGTCCAACTCGGTCATCAGTGCATAATTGCAGTTCTATACCCTGCGTCACAAATGCAACATGATTCGGTATCATTTCTAGGCAAGTTGTGTATATAGTTTCACTAATGTAAGACTGTGTTTGCTAAGAGGGAAAGAAATAAAATGGAGATTGGAGTCCTGTGGAGGATTTTGAATCCCTCATTCAATCTCTTTCCTCCTCTAATCCTTCCTAGCAAACAATCATAAGTCTTAAAATCAATCCGCTAAACCTCTCATCCCTATTTGGCTATCCCTCGTTCCATACCTCATTAGCTCGTCTTTCAATGGCTGCTTCAAGACACTGCGTGACACGTTCTCGCTCTGCTTCTGAGTTTATAGGCAGCCCATCAACATGTCTGATATAAAATTCCTACAACAAAGAACTTCACTGTCAGAGAAACGACCAGATATTTCTAACCAACAAAACCATAGTTTCAAAAAACTGAACAAAAGTAGTTTAGTTTTCAATTCCTAATCAACTACAAATGTCTCATTACCATGTTGTCTTCATCAATTAAACATTTCAGAATCCTTTTAATCATACAGTCCCAAATTCCAGTAACCTTGGTCAACTAGATGCTCCAAAACCAGCAAGTTTTACAAACGTGATCTCACCTGATAAGCTTCTGTCGTCCCAGTTGTGACCATTCCGTGAAAAAACTACATACTCCATGTCTGTTAAAGTGCAAATTATGTCAAACAACAGCTTAGGGCGATCCTTTGCTCTCATAGTAATCATGGTATAATCCTTCTGAAGGCAATCGAACACATTTACACGAGGTCGTGAGCCCTTATCCTCAATTCTTCCCAGATCCACCCTTTCAATTCTCTCATAATCCCTATCAGCAAACATTATCTGATGCAACCGTCTGTCCCTATTTGTAACCCCAGGCGGTGAGAGCGTCGTCTTTGCCTCCTTGCGGTCATTGTCCCCTCTGAGAACATTACAAAGCAACTCCTTAATCGTGGAGAGGCGTTTCGGATCCTTGATTGCACACCCGGTGGAATCATCCGTGACGTGCACTACTGCTGCAGCTCTAGCATTGTGCGTCCATATCTCAGCATTCGCCACATTGCAATGAAGATCTGTTAGAACTGCACATACTTCAGACAGTAAGCCTGGCCTGTCGGTGCCCGAGAGCTCGATTGAGGTGTGCTCTTCCGAGGGCATCACACCAACAGACTCTCTCACCGAGGATGCATAGCTGTCATTACTTTCAAGTCTCTGCAAAAATTAGAAAAGGATAAAAAGCTTCATCAACATTCAGGTTCAAAAAGAGACCAAGTGATTGTTAGCGTTCATTTGAGGAGTCGCTCTAGAATTTCACACGCTTACCACTTGAATATAATTCAACACTTCCCTGTCTCTAATTTTTTTCCCATCGCGGTCAACCACGTTAAAGACTGAAACCAAAAATTAAGAACAAAGACTTGGCATAAAAATAAAGATAGAAAGGTACAGTAAAGAAAGAGGCAATCAGAAACAACATTGAAGCTCTCAATTATGTGTCTCCTATTGAAGAAGTAGCCTTACCATCCATAAACCATCCTCCATCACACGAAATATACGCTTTTACTATCGTAAGGTTCACATCTGCAAGTACTTGGACAACTTCCAAGAGTGTTCCATGTTTGTTGACACTATCAACCTAACATAACAAAACCCCAATTCATAAATCAAAAACTTCTAACAGATAAGAATAGGAGAAAGCTAAGGAAACAGGGCTGACTTTTATTCATAATTATTTGTTTTCTAGTTTCCATAATTTATTAGGAAACAATAATTTAAAGTTCTGCTACAGAGTTGACTCCTGAGACAAATAATAAAACACAAGTGATAATAACAGTTTAACAGACAGATACCAATAATCATCTCGATAACGTTTGGAAACACACAACCAAATCAAACAAAGAAGGCACAAAATTTACCTTAATAACAGTAGCATCCTCGCAAACATCGTTGTCAATCACAACCCTGCAAGAACAGAGGGTAAGTCAGATGAAACAGCTACAACTTTCTTTCCTCCCAAACACACACCTAAAAGAAGAGGAAAAATCTTTCTGGGATTTTGCCAAGAAGTTTGTTGAAAAGAGGGAATTTCAAAAGGAAGATCTATATTCTGCAGAGCTTCAAAATCGAAACCTTGGAAAATGGTAAAAAATAAATAAATAAATAAATAAAAGGAAATATATGAACATATATTAAAAAACAAAAACAAAACAAAACAAAAGCCTTGGAAGGCTTAAAAAATTAGCTGTTGTGTATTGAACAAAAGGGAGAAAATGAAGAAAAGAAAAGGGTTTAATCCCAAACTAATTGGGAAGGGGAAGGAATCAAGAGACTCTCATGATTCCCCGAAAGCATAGAATTGGGGGAAAAATAAAACACTTTATAATTCACTCAGAAATGAAAAACCCATCTTGAAACACTTGTACAAATACCTTAAAAATTACTTTTTTTTTTCCCTAAATGGAACGAACATAAAAGGTTGAGTGCTGTAAAGTATAAACAATCAAAGAGCAACAGGATAAAGTACAGTTTCAAAAGAGGAAATTAAGAAACAAAATGAAGCAAAAATTTAAGAAATAAAACTCAAGAACTGAAGTGAAAATCTTGAGATTGTAAAATAATAACTCGAAGGAAAACTTGAGAAAGAAGCAAAAATAATAATAATAATAATGATAATAATAATAATAATAATAATAGAAAAAACAAAAACAAAAACAAAAAATGGAAAACGGAAAATTCAAACACATGACTAAACAGCCCAAAAAACAACATCAAAACGAAAACCCAGGGAGTAGATATTTACCTTGGTGGGTTCATCCTCCTGATGAGCTTCTCATATTCATCATCCATTTTGTTTTTTTTTTTTCGTTTTTTTTAATAAACTTGAAAATTCTCAAAGCAAAACAAATAAGTACCCAGAAGAGAGCAGATAGAGAGAGAGAGAAAGTTTAAACAAAACTGTAGAACAAAAAAACTTAGTCGAAAGTGTTTTTATTCTAGGATGCTTCCTCCAATATCCAAGGAGAAAACTGACAACACATACACAATACAATAGAGATATAGAGAGAGAAAAGAATATAAACTGAACAATATCATATATTTTTTTTTAAATAAAAAATATCCTACTGGTTAAAGATATATTTTAACCGTTTGAATTTTATTAAAAATTCTGTTAATCTGTTTTTAACCAGACATGTTATGTCACTAATATAATCTGACAGTTAAAGCATTCTAATTAAATTATTAAAAAAAAAACATTCTATCTCAAAAAAGATTTCTCATTGATTTAAAAAATAATAATAATTAAAAAGTGAAGGTAAAGACTAAACTACTGAAGAACCAACCGGGTTGGAGGAGACGTGGCGGGCTGTGAATGGGTGAGGGAGCGGTTACGGAGGAGTGATGCGTCACAGCCGGGAGGATTAAATTTGACAATTTTGGACGAAGTCGCCAAATTATCGGAGGAGGGAGGGAAGGGAAGAAGGAATCCCGTCCTTCCATACGAACGAAGAGGCGCGGTTCCCGAAAATATCACATGACTTTTGGGGTGGTGACCTGGCAGAGCACGTGTTTTGTGCTCTTTGGTCGGAGATTTTGCCAGTTATTTTGGCGGCAAATCTAGCGTCAGCCACTCCCTTCTTCCCACGTGTACTTTAACTCACCTTTAATTTATTAATCTGGACATTGTATACAAAGATTTTTTATTTTATTTTTTAACTTGACTGAAGAATTCAAAATCAAACTCTACACGTTAAGTGTTAAGTGAAATCAGATATAAAATTATGTCTTGCTCATATATATAATCGCATATTTTGTTAAAACTTTATACACTATGCAAATCTGCTTGTAATCATATGCAAAATCATTGAAAAATTAATATAATTGCTAATACAACGTGACGAGCTTTTTCATATGAAAAGAGAAACAAAATGTCTATTTTAAAAGAAAAATGAAAAATCAGTATTGTAAGCATGGTCTTGGCTTAATTATATATGTGACTTATCACTTATCATTAATATCATTAGAGAGTTTAAATTTAAAGTGAAATATTTCAAGCACGAGAATAAATTAAAACTGTTTGATTCAGATAATATTAAATTAAAAGTTTGATTATTTAATTAAAAGCTCATAAGTGTATTTGGATTAAAAATAAACAGTTAGTATTTAGACTTTTATATGTCCGACAGGAGAATTCCACTTGTTATGTATTTGTGTAAAAGTTTATTATTATGATTTGCTTGAATTTGGATAGTTTAATCAAGTTTGACAACTTCTTCCATATTTCACATCGGTACTATAATAGTTATGCAGTGTTTTTGTGGAATTTTATATTGTGACTTATAACCTTAAATACTTTTATTTTAAAAATCAAGCTTCTCTAAAATTGGTTTAGATTTAGACTTTGATAATATATCACCATCACTTATATTTATTAAAAATATTACAGATGTTAGATGATGCGATGCTTAATGAAGTAATTGATAATGACACAGCCCTTCTTTTCTTCTTATAGGATTATGGCCATATTAGAAGCACTATATACATATAAATATATCCTATCCAAAAACCAATTGAGACTAGTTGGATCGATCGGTATGTGAGTTGTTTTTTAACATATTGAGGCATTGTTTGGCAAAAGACTCTGTTTAAGCTAAACTGTACTTTTTTCATAATGTTTTTGTCTTTTTTCCTAAAAAGTTGTTTGTCTTTTCTGAAAATTTAAAAAAATTTACTATTTAAACTTACAAATCTTAACTCAAACTTACACACCAAACACCCCCTGAGTTTTGGGTTTAATTTTTGAGATAAGTAATAAACTTTTTGTAGCCTGAGTGTGCTAATTATACTTTGCCTCTGTTCATTGACTTCTCAATTTAGCGCCCCCCCCCCCCAAAAAAATATAAAAAAATCATATCATTATGAAAATGACAAATTTTGGCACGATAAATGCATTTTCATACCTTTATTTCATCGGGACTCTTGATTATAGAAACTACAAAGTTTAATTTCATAAATCCTCCCTGAAAGATGCACCTCCGTTTATTTTGCCCCTCAAATTTTAAATACCGTTCAGAATGCCCCTTTTTGTTTGCTTTTGTTTTGGAAAAATTTTAGTTTACCGTTTAATTTTATATTAGTGTTTAAGATAATGACTATTATAAGGCCAATTACTATGACTAAAATGAATTGGATCTATAATTCGAATACCAAAAATGATAATAATAGTGATAAATATTATTTTTTTGCAAAATGATAGACTTCGTTTTCAGACCTTGCCAAATCCTATTTCGATTCAACATTTTAGAACAAGTTCTCAATCTATCAAAATTGTTTCAAGTTAGTCATGCTATCGGACAAAACAAAAAGGTGAGTAAGGATCGTGTGTGATTTAATAAGAATTGATTTTGTAATTTGACATTTATTATTGTTAAAAGGAGTTCAAACTTTTTTTTTTTTTTTAATCGAGATTTTAAGTGTTGAATAGATAAAACATATGTATAGATGGATAGATTTTTTTTTTTTTCACCGAGGGAAAATCCAAAAGTGGGGACTTTGGGATAAAAGTCTAATTTGGATTGGGAACAACCGAGGCTTTGTTGATAGAGAAATCTGAAGTGGGTCACATCACGAAATGGTTACGTTTTTTTTTTTTTTTAATTTATTTTTGTTTAAATATAAACCAACATGACACATTTAAAAAAACAGTAACAGATAATACTACTAAAACTACATATATCTTATCTACTACTATATCATAGAGTGACAAACAAGCCATGAACGTGGAGTTTACCAAACTACAAAATACGGATGTACCCATGTAGATTTTGAATTTCACCAAACTACAAAATACGGATGTACCCATGTTCATATTATTTGATTTTGAATAGTTCGAATTTCATCAAATCGTTAAATTTATATTTATTTTTTAATTCTTTTAAAATCTTGCTACGAAACAACAAAAATGATATTCCTAGTTAAAATGGCTTTCATAATGCTAAAATGATAATATAAATGTGCGTATGATGTTCGGATTAAGTTTGAAATGAAATATAAATTTTAAGTTAAAATTTATTAATTTTTAAAAATTAATTATAATTTTTATTAATTTTTTTAAAATAAAAAATAAAAACTAACCATAAATATAATTGAATTTAAAATAAATTCGAACACCAAACTTAGTTTAACTAAGTGAAAAAGTACTAAAGTATGGGTAAATTAATGTTATCAAAAAAAATATAATAATCATCGAAACAACAGCTATAATGCCAATTGAGATTAATAATTGAGATTTAAAAAGAAAAAAAGATTAGGATCCTAGACGTCTTTACAATGGGAGCAATTATTCCAAATCTAAATAGTCACGTGCTATATCCACATCGCATCATCACATAACAATAAATGCTAAGATGTTGCCACGTGGCTGCCGTCAAGATGAAGCATAATCCAGCTGTTTCCCCCATATGGCGTGTCGCAATCCCGAGGAAAATCCGAATACGTCAATTAATCTAATAATAATAACATATATATAAAAGAACGAAAAGTTTTTGTTTTTCTTAACACAGTAATTTTGTCCTTTTTTTTCTTTTTCTTTTTAATTCTCTTTCATTCTTTTTCTTTTTTTTTTCTTTTATTTACTTGCTAAAAGTTTTTCTCCTTATTTTATATAAAAATTTCTCTCAATATATTTATTATTTTGTTTATAACTATTTTTTTTTTATAATAATTGATATATAAATTATTTTATTTTTTATATTTTTTAAAACTATTCTTCATTTTGTTGATATCTTTTCGGTGTGTTTTTTAAATTTTTTTTACCCATGTTGAAATAATTTTTTTAAATGTATCCTAACTAAAATATTTTTTGTATGACTATCTCAATTATTATTTTCTCATAGCATCACTTAATTAACTTTTTATGTGATTCGTTAGCTTTTATCTAATTTTTTATTACTTAAATATTTTCTCCTCAATGTTCTTTAAATAACTATTTTCTTTTCTTTTTTTTTTTTTGGAAAGGGAAAGAACAACTAATCTCTCATAATATCTTATAATTAGTTTTTTATTTAATAAATTGATTAAACATGTGCATAACATGTGTCTATAACTAGTTAAATAGAGAAGGCAAACAATTTTATCATAATTTTGATATATTAATTTAATTATCAGATTAATTTTTTAATAATAATTTAATTATTCAATTAATTTTTTAACGATATGATTATTAATCAAAAGTATTTCTACATTTATAAATTTTTAATATAGATATTAACATGTTAAATCATCAAAAATGTATTTCACTGAAAAACATTTTTTTAAAATTAAAAAATAAAGGGGTTTAAATCCTATAACTTTTTAATAAGATTAGGTGTCCGTTTGATGAATGAGTTGAGTTTGAGTTGAGATAAAATTTTTAAATTTAAATTGAGTTGAATTTTTAAAAAGTAATTATAAACTTTATTAATTAAAAAAAATAAAAATTGAGATTAAAAATATAATTTAGTTGAAATTAAATTTTATTATAAAAAAAAAAAAAAAGAGATGTATGTACTTCCAATCATATAGAAGTATAATTTTTTATCATAAATTTTATATTAAAAAAAGTCGTAAAAAAAAAAAAAAGCGATGTAAAAGGTTAGCTTTTTGGGATAATTGGAGAAGAACCGCCCAAGTGGGGCCCATAAGTGTACGGATTGACGTATCATTTGCACACTTGTATCGTGGTGGGCCAGATGCGGAAAAAAGTTGGGCCCAACGCTATAAAGGATAAGACTTGTGTCATAGGCCCCCCCTTTAAAAAAAAAAAAGATAACTTTTTGTGAGATATTCCCTTTTTTTTTTTTTTTAATAGAGATATGTTTTATATTCTCAATTATCTTAATGAAGACTTTATTTGAATCTCACACGTTTATTTGGAGGAGTTTATGATCCACTAAAGCATCAATTTGTATAATTATTCACGGAATGAGCATTGGAATCCCCCGTATAGTTTTGTAGGATTTTATTTAAAAAGTAACTTTACATGTATAATTGGAATCCCTAATCTCAATTTTACACCATTAATGGAATAAAAAATTTTAACTGCTAGATCTTTTTAAACAATTCAGATTTTATGACCGGCCGGTGAATGAGAGTCGCCGGAGGAAAACCCATTTGCTGGGGTTGGTTGCCGTCGTTGGGTTGTCGCAGTCGCCGTCGCTAGGGTTGGTCATTGGAGCACCGGAACTTCATCTCCGTCGCTGGGGTTGCTTCTCGTTCGAGGCCTCTGCGAAGAGCCACCGAGATGGGACAAGAGCTCGTCCATGGCACGGAGGGGGGAAAGTTCCAACGGCAACGACGGCTTGGGAAAGGCCGAGGGGCGATCCCCATGGGCGACTGATCTGTGCCAGATCTGGAAATGGCGCCATCGGATATGTGCTCCCGAAATCGGTGTTTGGTTGGTTCGAAGCACCCCGCCACGGAGACCCAGCCCCTGTGACGGCGAACCCTACTGCACGACCCAACCCCTGCAACGGCGAACCCCACCACGCGACCTAGAGCCACCTGCGACGGCGACCCACCCCCGGCCCGCGACCTCACCGTTCCCCCACTCCCTGCCTCCCCACCCTGCGACGGTGACGAGACCCACCCACAGAGCCTTGCCGGCGAGTTCGCACTGATCGTTGCGCCGGTGGCCGGTGGGTTGGAGGGCCTGCCAGTGGAATAAGGCTGCCGGTTGAGAGACGGTCGCCGGAAGTTCTTTTGTTTCGAAATTTTTTTCAAATGTTTTGATCATTAGGTGTAATTTGTTTTGTGATTGTTTGGTATTTATTTTTGATCTCAGTGGTCTCTAATTTTTACCCAATCAATGATTGAATTGGCCTACTTTTTTATTTCATATATAGAGTTTTTTGATCACTTATCAACATTAGTTTAAATACGTGCAAATGCACGTGGTAAGTTGTAATTGAAATTTAAATAACGTAGAATATAAACAACAATATATTTAACTATTTATGAGGATAAATATCATTTATTAAATAGACTATGAGTATACTTGTTGAACTTAATTCTTTTATGACAAAGTACAAAGGTTAAAATATTTATTACAATGACATGCCAATTATTAGGAAACAATCACATGTATATCATGCAACAAAAGTAGAAATATCTGTCTATCTTTTATGAAGAAGGATAAAAAAAAAGTTTAATCAACCGAAAAATCAAAAAAAAACACACACATGAATTAGATCTTGAAAAGAAGTAAAAAATAAAAAATAAAAATCACCACAATTAGACTTTGATCACAATTTAACTTTAGACTTGGAATTTGAGGGGGGAAAATGCATCATATTTCCTCCTATTTAAAACTTATTCCGATGAGCATTTCTTCAAAAAAAATTTAGATATATGAATAAGTAAGGATTTTTAAAAAATATTTTAGATGAGTGATTAAAAGTTTCAATTTAGAATTTTAATACTTCAAATAATCATTTTTATTAATATTAAAAATAATGTTAATAAAAAACTTTGACATGTAAGTCTAAATTCTTAAATAAAAAAGTATTGTATTTTTAACATAACTCGTTTTTTTTTTTAAGTAAAGAGTAAACCTTATCGTAGATATGACGATATACGTGGTTGTTCACTTGTTATGACATGATAATATTATGAATTTGTGACACCCATTTTTCAATTGCTTTCTTACTTTCTCTCTTCAATCCCACTTTACTAAAATAAAAACCAAAAACCTAAGTAGACTTCATTACATTTTCTTTTTACATTTTTAGTATTATCAAACATTAATTAAGTTGAATTAACGTTGTTAATTTTATGTACTTTTGTTCATTGACTATCATTATTCACATTTTCTTTTCTCTAAATACAGCCTTAATAATATATTTTATAGATGTAAAATTTCATTATTGTATTGTTTTATTTTATTTTTATAAGGAGAGTATATGAGTATGAATGAAAGGGTTTGTACTATCTGACAAATCCAGAATATGAAAATCATATCCCTTCGTTAGCATTCCAAATAACTTTTCTCTCTCATTGTTTTTTCCCCTCCACACGCCTCTCTCCCTCTCATGTCATCTTCTCACACTTTTTTTTAAGAACATTTTCTTCTTCATCATATCTTTCTTCTCCACCCACCCCCCCCCCCCCCCCCCCCCCCCCCCCCCCTCCTTTTTTTTTTTTTTCCGGATCACCTTTCTTACTAACTCTCTACTTCCCTCTTTTCTCAGCAAAAAAAACTCACTTCTTGTTGACATGTGATGATTACGTGCTTACTCTGTACATTTTTCTAACATTTGGACTCTTGTGAATTTTAATACCAATATATATATATAGATTAAAGAAAAAAGCCCAAGATAAATGAACAAGTTGGTTTTCCGGGAGGGAGAATCAGTTGATGATATAGGGGAGACCAAAAGTCAGAGAGAAACAAAAAAATTCTACGAAGAAAAATGAGAATTAGGGGAGAAATAGAAGAGCAATACGAAATAGAAAATATATATATATTTTTTCTTTTTGTTCTGAAAATAGAAAATAGTTGATGAACAAAGAAAATGGGTTTGAGAAAAAAAAACACAGAAGACATGGTTAAGGAGTGGTTCGGAATGAAACCAGAGTGGGAAAGCGAAGGTACATGTCAGATCTCAAAAAGAAGAGAGAGAAAGAGGAGAGCGGGAGGGAAATTGAAAAAAAAAAAAAAAAGTACTGAAAGAGGACAGAAAAAGAGACAGAAATGGCGGAAAAAAGCTATTAAGATTAAGAAAAAAAAAAAAGGAAAAGTTCACGATTTTTAAAATCTCCCAAAACGCTTCCAAAATCCACGTTTTTGGCTACGAAAAAGGAACAGTGAGGAGCATTCCTACTCTATTATTATAATTAAGATAGGCTCACTTTATTAGATGAATTGGTACTAAAAAGTTGGTCTATATATTATCTTTTATGTAATACTTTCCCTCGAATTATTAGTGGGAGCTTTATTAGTCAAGTTAATTCCCTATTCAATAGGGAACTACTTTAATTTGTGATATCTTTATTAGTTTTTTTGACACCAACTTGAAACTCGTTTGCATACTACCTTTATAAACTTTGCTATTTAGATGGATATATTATTTGCAAAAAAAGAGTGGCTGTAATTAGCTATCCTAAAATTAATATTTTGATTTCCTTAAAGATGAAATAAAATAAAATAATTCACAAAAGACATCAATTTGCAGTTTTGTCCGTAGAGTGGATTCATGATTAGGGATCAGATGAGGGTTTAGGTTTAAAGAAGGATTTATGTTGACAACATATTTTAGAAGATATATATTTATGTATGTTGTACTTTTCTAAATTAGAAAATCTACACTATTTTTGTTTTCCTAAAAAGATTATTGAGCTTGAGCTATCTGGGTCAGGCAGAATCTTACATGAATACATATCTACTGGATACATGTACATATTATTGAGTATTGAATAGATAGGAAGTCAACAATTCAAAGTCACATTCTAAAAGGTTCCATCCATTTTAAGGGGATGTTTGGTGTTTAGGTTTGAGTTAAGATTTTTGAGTTTAGTTTGAATTAAGTTAAATTGAGTTTAAAAGTTGAGTGTTTGGTAAAAAGTTTGAGTTGAAAATATATTGAAATTTTCAACCAAAAAGCAAATAGAAATTAGATATTTTTATAGTCGGGTGAAAAATTTTCCTCTCAGGAGATGACTTTAAATCATTAAATCATTATCACTTTTCAATGAATATAGTATTTTGATTATGATATATTTTCCTATAATCTATCAATCTATAATTCCTAAGTATCGGTAGATTTTTTTTAAACGCCTCTGATAAACATCCTCCATTAAAATTATAAATGTAGTGTTAAGTGATGAAAATTTTCTCTGTCAACCCCTTAATTCGTAAGGACTTGCTTTAAATGGGACGGGAAAATAGTATTAAAATGGATTCGGGTTATAAATTGGTCCGTCATGAAATACGAGACATGACCTGATTTAGCAGCCCCCGACCATAATCCCCCTTACTTGCCCCTGTTTAATTATATATTATATTTAGATTAAAGATTATAATAAGCATGATTATATATACACATATATATATTACAATTTTAAATATAAAACTTTAACAAGATGAAAATTTGAAATCATTAATATTCAATCGGACAAAAAGTATGTCTGCGAGTGCTCCGAATTCATGATAGATATTTGTCAAAATAACAATCTCAAGAGTTGAAATAAGCAAAATAACCTTATCTCATTTTAACAAAAGAACGACCACGGTCGTTCTCTTCAATTTGAACAAGTTACGGGACGAGAATAAGAAGTTATTTTATTCACGGGGCGGTTTGACGACAAGACCACCCCATTATGAACTTGCTCGTTGCCATCCCTAATTAATGAAAAGCTTAAAAGGTTGTTTGGTATAACTTTTATTTTTAATCGTCATTAATTTAAGAGAGAAATGCGTGCACACATATGTGAATTTAGTATATATACGAGTTTAATACCCGTGCGTTGCACGGGAAAAAAAGAAAAAATAAATAAATAAACTAAGTATTATATAATAAAAACAGTTAATTAAGATAAATATTATAATTATAATAAGTATAATTCTTCTCAAAATCTCTTCCAATAATGAAGATGTAAAATTAAAATGACAATAGTACTAACAATAATAAAAACAAAAACAAAATCAAAAAAATCAAAAAAATTTCTGTAGTCATACTCATTTAAAGAAAAAAAATTAAAACAAAAATAAAACAAAAAACAAAAATCTTTAGATTAAAAAAACTGGAAAAAACTAACTCTAACAAAAAAATTATAACAAAAATAAAATATATATCCTATTTTCTCTTCTTCTTTTTTACTGTTTAAAAAAAACCAAAAAAACAAAAAAAAAACAAATTTTTATCAGGTTATATACATGCAAAAACATTTAAAAA
This sequence comes from Ficus erecta, assembly GCA_008635985.1. NCBI lineage: Eukaryota > Viridiplantae > Streptophyta > Magnoliopsida > Rosales > Moraceae > Ficus > Ficus erecta. Next base: position 198,041 of record BKCH01001730.1, read on the forward strand.
AAAGGATTTTTTAAATATAAAACAAAACAAATAAAAAAGACACAAAAAATGCAGAGTCCAAAAAAAAAAAGGATCTTTAAAAAATAGAACAAAAGAAACAAAAAAGACAAAAAAAAAATCCAAAATAAAGATAAAAATTTAAAGAAAAAAATCGTTTAAAAATTAAAAAAAGACATAGTGAGCAAAAACACAATACAGCAATAGATCAGAATCTAATGTCTAAATTTAGTATCCATTAAAAAAAAATGACAAAAGCAATATTAAGGGAAAAAAAACTCTAAATAGGGATAAAACTGAAAACACACTGTAGGAAAAAGAAAAGCAACTAAAAAAGAGAGGTAAAACCGGAATAACACTTTATCGCAAAGAAAAAGCA